>CM060342.1:37383786-37393786 GCA_030674155.1 Stramonita haemastoma
CTTTTTGTAAGAATAGGCCATCGTGTGCCGGTGGGAATAGATGACATTTACAAAACTGCATGCGCATACACACAGGGATTGGATGTAAAAAAGCATATGATTGCTTATTCCATTATCCTTGATATAAAAGAAAAGAAAAAAAAAACTAGAATAGCTTAGGAACAAAACGCCAGAAAATCATCTTCTTATGAAAAAAAAAAAGTATCTTTGTGATTAAACTGTTGAACAATGCAAATGTCAATTTTGGTTTAACTTTTGTTTATGAGAAGTTAACACACATAACGATTTGCAAAAAAATTGTGGAATAAATTCATTAAAGCTTTCTAAGTGTCCCATTAAAATTGATGACAAGGAGCTCTCAACTAATTCAGAGAAAGCTTTGCATATACTTGATTTGACAAGGAAGTGAACTATACTCAACCAACTTGTTCACCATATATTTCTAATTCCAAAAGATGAAACTGTATCAGAGCATCCTTCTCAGTCAGTGTGGATTTATTTAGTACTAAACAGTGAAAGTTATATCTCGGTACGTATTCCATGGTTTTGAATTAATCATTTTGTAAATGAAGAGAATTGTGTGGATCAGCATCTATTTGAAAGGCACCATTTAGAATATGCCTTCACCCCTATGATCAAATTCATAGTAGTTCTTCCACTCACTATGATATTTGGCTAGCACTATAAGATGGACACTAATTTGGCACAGGCTAGAATTCAAGTGCGAATCAACTTTCAGAGATGCTACTTACTGTCAGGGAAGTTAAAGCAGAGGAGATGGGCACCACTCTTATTATTCTGGCTCCTAGAGAAGCTCAGGGCGTTGACTCATTTATTCATCGTGATTTTGTTTTTATTTTTTGTGCTATTCATTGTGTAATGACTTTTGTTGTAATTTTCAGGCGCTCATACCTGCAAGCTTTAGTTCTGTTAAATTTCATGTACCCTTGCGGGGTGGGGTGTGGGGGGGGGTCTTGAAAAATTATGTTGAATCTTGACATAGAATATGGGAACGCCTTTATCTTTTTACCTTTTACTGTCATGTCACATTCGGAGGGAAGGGAGGATGGTATGATCGATATGAACACACACACACACACACACACACACACACACACACACACATCACACACACACACACACACACACACACACACACACACACACACACACACACACACACACACTGTCTCTGTGTCTCTGTCTCTGTCTCTCTCTGTGTCTCTGTGTCTGTCTGTCTGTCTGTCTGTCTGTCTGTCTGTCTGTCTGTCTGTCTGTCTGTCTGTCTGTCTGTCTGTCTGTCTGTCTGTCTGTCTCTCTCTCTCTCTCTCTCTCTCTCTCTCTCTCTCTCTCTCTCTCTCTCTCTCTCTCTCTCTCTCTCTCTCTCTCTCTCTCTCTCTCTCTCTCTCTCTTCGGATGAGACTTTAAACCGAGGTCCCGTGTGCGAACGCACGCAGAACATCTTCCGCACATATTAAATCCTGTTCCGCTTTTCGTAAGAGTAGGCCATCGTGTGCCGGTGGGAACAGATGACATTTACAAAACTGCATACACACGGGGACTCGTCGTAAAAAGCACGAGTGCTTATTCCATTATCGTCGATATAAAAGAATAAATCAAATCAAATCAAATCAAATCAAATCAAATCAAATCTCTCTCTTCTCTCTCTCTCTCTCTCTCTCTCTCTCTCTCTCTCTCTCTCTCTCTCTCTCTCTCTCTCTCTCTCTCTCTCTGCCTTGCCTTCTCTCTCTCTGCCTTGCCCTCTCTCTCTCTCTCTCTCTCTCTCTCTCTCTCTCTCTCTCTCTCTCTCTCTCTCTCTCTCTCTCTCTCTCTCTCTCTCTCTCTCTCTCTCTCTCACCACACACACACACACACACACACAAAAACTGTCATTTTTGCAGTGTTAATTCGCTCAAAAAAGTCAAACTTAGTGAGAAAAAGAACACGTCACACGCTATTTTATTTCCTCCATTCCTGATGAACAGTTGATAGGATCTTTTTTTATTATTGTATTTTAAAATTGTTTAACCCCACATTGTCAATTGTTTTACGCGTAATATTCTTTCCACTGTCCTATATTGGCTGCTAAGAGAAAAAACTAAGCCTACAAAGTTCTCACACAGTATTTGTGAAGGTGACTTCCTTCAATCAGGAATTAACTTTGAGCACGTGGTGTGGAAAGCAAAGCTTCCGATATCAGACAGTAAAAGGGAGTAGGGTTCAGTGTCACAAAGGTCAATCTGAACCTCACAGAGAACATTATTAGTTTATGTGATATATATATATATATATATATATATATATATATATATATATATATATATATATATATATATATATATATATATATATATATTACTGTTTGTCTTCGTCTTTATGATTTCTTTCTGTTGTCCTCCAGATCAAAACTGGTTAACGGAAGAAAAGCAACTTTCCCAGGTTCAACATGGCAGGACAAGGCAGTTCTGTGCCCCTGACTTCAAACACACGAGAAGCACTGACCTGTGCTTTGTGTCTGGAGATCTACAGAGACCCTAGACTCTTGCCCTGCTCCCACACTTTCTGCAAGAAGTGTGTAGACGACCTCATTCAGCAACACCCAGAGGGAAGTTTCCCGTGTCCCGATTGTCGTAAACACATCACGGTATCTGCAGAGGGGTCGTCAGGCTTCCAGTCTAACTTCTACATTGATGAGAAGGACCTGGACAGAGCCAGGAATGTCACTGCTTGTTCTGTTCATCTTCAGAAACAGCTGGACATGTTTTGCTTGGAGTGTGACCTCCTTCTGTGTGTAGACTGTAAGGCAACTGCACATCTCAATCACAAAGCCCAGACCCTTCAGGATGCAAGGAAAGCTGCTGAAGAGCAGTTGTCTGGAGATAAAGCAAGGATTAGAGAAATGAAAGAGGAAATCCAGAAAAGATTACCGGAACATAGTAAAAACCTGGATCAATTCAAAAAGAAAAAGGCTGCCATTGAAACTAAAATTCGACATCGCCATGCCATACTGGTGGCTGAAGCAGAGAGATACCTGACAGAAGCTTTGGCATCTCTGGAAGACGCCTGTTGTACAACTGAAGACACACTGTCTGAAGACCTGCAGATCATCTTGGGTAATGTTCAGAAACTGGAAGTCCTCGACCAGAAGATAGACAGAGCGCTTCAAGATGGCGACAGCTGTGCCATCGTCAACACTGCCACAGACGTCAGGACAGGATGCGGAAGCAGAGAAAGCCTGCAGAAGATGGAGGTCTTGCCGCTGCAGAGCATCTCTCGGCCAGTTCATGTGGCAGACATTCCAGGGCTGGAGGCCATGTTTGTCAGCATGAAGAACTTCATTGGCAAAGCACGGCAGAAAAAGCATGCCGACACACATGCTGCTGACGTCAAAGTCACCGCGCAGTATCGTTGTGGGCTAGATGACGACACTAAAGTCTTCTGTGTGTGCCCAGCAGATAAAGTTGTGTTTGTTTCATTTGAACCCTCATGCAAAGACAAACCTCTGTTTGATATTATATTCTTTGGATATACAGAGACAACGACTGTACATACACTAAAAACCACATCTAGCACTTGTAGTTCCGGTGAAGGTGAAATCTGTTTTAGCATTCTTCTCTCAAAGGCAGTAAATCGAAGGACATACGTCAAAAATGGTAACCCTGATAAACGCTATTGTTTGCAAACCAGTTCTGACTCTGCTAAAGGCTGCGTCAGTTCAGTCAAATTTGAATGGGATAAGAAATTGAAACTAACGAGGCATCCCCTCTTCATGATTGACTGTGGTCCGCACCGTGCTGTGGACACCAACTCTGCAGCAGACCTCTTTGCTGTGGTGGAGGAACCAAGACCACCAAGCGAGGACAGGAGCCGGAAGGTCAGACTGTTCAGACATGGTCAGCGCGCTGCCATTGCTACATACCAGCCTCCTCTGACACCTTGCCAGCCTGCTGACGTCTGCTTCTTCATGCTGAAAGGACAGGAGGTGAGGCGCATTTACACACACACAAATACAAACACACACACACACACAACACACACACACACACACACCACACACTCACACACACGCACGCACGCACGCACACACACATACACACACGCACGCACGCACGCACACACATACGCACGCGCACGCACGCACGCACACACATGCACACACACACGCACACACAAACACACACGCGCACGCACGCACGAGATAGCCTAGTCGTTAGAACATTGCGCTCGCAATTTGACGACCCGGGTTCGATTCCCGTTGAGAATTTTCTCCTGGGGTTAACATCAGTGCGGACTCCACTCTCCCCAAAAGTCTTTAGGATGAGAGTGTAAACCGAGGCCACGTGTGCGAACGCACGCAGAACATCTAGCGCATACGTGAAATTCTGTTCCGCTTTTCGTAAGAGTAAGATATTGTATGCCGGTGGGAACAGATAATATTTACACAACTGCATACACACGGGGACTAGATGTAAAAAAAAAAGCAGCACATGGGTGCTTATCCCATTATCCTCGATACAAAAAAAATGAAAAAAATGAATAAATAGAATAAAAACATCTGCCTGATGTCTGCCTGCCTATCAAGTGAGTGTCATTGACAGTTTGTGGAGGTAGCATGTGTGGATGCCTCCGCAGAACTCTTAGCATTTTTTTGTGCTTATCGTAGGCTCAGGTGGTTGTAGTGGCGTCAAGATTTTTGCTGAAGGACTTGTCCTCAAAGTTGCTTGCCTTCTTCTCTGCAGATCTGCTGTGAGTGTTCACCTTTAGCACCCACAGAAGGGAACTGGAGTCAGTATCTTTTTTTTGTTTTTGTTTTTTGTACCAATTTATGTCACAGCAGATTTCTCTGCATGAAACTCGTGATGTTCTCCCCGGGAAGAGTGCGTCACCACAAGTGCAGCGCCTACCCATTTTTTTTTTCTTTTTCCTATAAGCAACTGTATTTGTTTCCCTATCAGAGTGGCTTTTTTCTTCAGAATTTTGCCAGAGTCAACACCCGTGTTCCCGTGGGTTCTTTTACGTGCGCTAAATAGTGATGTGTAACACACGGGACCTCGATTTATCTATCGTCTTATCCGAAAGACTAGCGCCCAGACAACCACTCAGGGTCTAATGGATGGGGGAAAAGTTTTGGTCCCAAACGGGATACGAATCACCACACACTCTGACCCAGACTGTTTGCTTTCTAGGCAAAACAGGCGCGTTTCGACCTAGACCACCGACCCACGTCAATTAGGAGCAATATTGTTCAGGTTCCCTAAAAAAAATGCTGGATTTGCTTTTACGAGATGATATTGATTCTGGTCATTAAAATCAGGGACCAAAAATCCCAGTCTCTCTGCCATATTATTATATTTCCACCACAGAACAATTTAACATACTGTGCTGTCACTCTCTCTTTGTAACAGGTGTTGCTGATAGCAGACGAACTGAACGACGCCATTCACGTGGTGGAGGTCAAGGTCAAGGACGGCTGCATGACCTTTTCCCGCTTCCTGACCCTTGCTGTCCTCTGCTGGTGCAGCCAACAGTTCTGAACCTTGACCCCAGGGGACGGCTGTGGGTGGGCTGTAGGGGAGGCAGACTCCTCACTGTGCGACACACCACGCCTGAGGAGGAGGAGGAGGAGGGTGACGATGATGATCATGATGATGATGGTTTTGAATTTGTTGTTAAGCAGCTTTGCAACGTTGCAACACTCTCTGCTCTGGAAGTGGGCAAAGATTGTGGAAGAGATTAAAGCCCGGGATTTGTGATCTGGTTTTAAGGACACAGGTTCGAGTTATCTCCTGAGCAGACTCCCCTGTCTACCCCCTGTCTCTGGATTTAATAGTGGTTCCAGTTTTTATTTTACCCTGTAAAAATGTCTCTGGATAAGAAGACAGCCAGCCCACTCCCAAACGTGTGTGCAAATCTATGCACAGCATCGGGTGCACACGTTAAAAGATCCCAGGTCTTGTATGTTTTTTTTGTCCATCTAAGCGCTTTGATTTGTTTTTGCAAGATATAGGGCTATATAAATTCCATTTTAATAGTAGTAGTAGTAGTAGTAGTAGTAGTAGTAGTAGTAGTAGTAGTAGTAGTAGTAGTAGTAGTAGTAGTCATCGTAGTATCATCATTATCATCATCAGTAGTAGTAGTAGTAGTAGTAGTAGTAGTAGTAGTAGTAGTAGTAGTAGTAGTAGTAGTAGTAGTAGTAGTAGTAGTAGTAGTAGTAGTAGTAGTATCATCATCATCATCATCATCATCATCATCATCATCATCATCATCATCATCATCATCATCAATATAGTATAGTAGTAGTAGTAGTAGTAGTAGTAGTAGTAGTAGTAGTAGTAGTAGTAGTAGTAGTAGTAGTAGTAGTAGTAGTATTCATCATCATCATCATCATCATCATCATCATCATCATCATCATCATCATCATCATCATTATTATTATTATTATTATTATTATTATTATTATTATTATTATTATTATTATTATTATATTATTATCATTATTTACAGCAAGTGATATTAGCAGAAAAGCAGGATGTTCCCCTAAATTATAGCATAATAGTGTTTACTGTTTGGGGTCAGCAAGGCTTATACAAACACAGACTTGCTGCTTGTGGAATTTCTCAAATAATTATGTACTGTTCTCGAAATACTTGATATTTTGGAAAGTTAAAGTGAAGGTGGTTTCTGATTTGTAAATGTCTATGCAAAGAACACTTATGCCCATTATTATAATAATAACGAGGATTTGTGTAGCCTACTGTTGATACTTCAAATCGTTTTCGTATGGGACACTTCCTGACATACTAAGACGGTGATTACAAAAGACACTATGTATGAATATCCATCAGAAACGGGCACATTTCTTGCTTCATCATAAAATGTTCATCATCAACAGGCCTAAAACTCAACAACACTTTGAAAAATGCAGAACAGAGAGAGGAATGGTGGGGACTGGTTGTCAAGTCTTCAGGGGTGCCCCCACGGTCGCCAGACTAAGGGAGGGAGGGATAGATAGATAGATAGATAGATAGATAGATAGATAGATAGATAGATAGATAGATAGATAGATAGATAGACAGACAGACAGACAGACAGACAGACAGACAGACAGACAGACAGATAGACAGATAGATAGATAGATAGATAGATAGATAGATAGATAGACAGATAGATAGACAAACAGATAGATAGACAGATAGATAGATAGATAGATAGATAGATAGATAGATAGATAGATTGATAGATTGATAGATAGATTGATAGATAGATAGATAGATAGATAGATAGATAGATAGATAGATAGATAGATAGATAGATAGATAGATAGATAGATAGATAGTATAGTGATAGATAGATAGATAGATAGATAGATAGATAGATAGATAGTATAGATAAGTTTGGTCTAGCAAAGTTAGATAAGAGTTGATAGAACAAATAAGAAAGAAGGTATAGGTAGATAGATAGTATTAGGTAGTAGGGTAGGTAGGTAGTAGGTAGGTAGGTAGGTAGGTAGGTAGGTAGGTAGGTAGGTAGGTAGGTAGGTAGGTAGGTAGTAGTAGATAGATAGATAGATAGATAGATAGATAGATAGATAGATAGATAGATAGATAGATAGATAGATAGATAGATAGATAGATAGATACAGAAAGACAGACAGACAAATAGACAGACAGGTAGACAGACAGGTAGACAGACAGATAAACAGACAGATAGACAGATAGATAGATATAGATAGATAGATAGATCATAAAATGTTTATCAACAGCATAAACAGCATATTAGTAGAAACATTCTCCGCTGTGATTCTATTATACAACTGAAGATTTTTGTGTGTGTTCTTTTTGCAAAATATTAGCGTGTTGTTTTTTTCCATGAAATTATATCCCATCGTAAAAACAGATGTGATACTCACTACATGTAAAGCTCAGATTTTATCATCCCTTCACATGTTTTATTATCCCCCCCTCCCTTCGTGCATTTTATTATTTTAAAAAGTGAGGTGAAAGCCGAGATAAATTATGCCCTTTGTGGTTGGTGAATCTACAAATAACAAGAGTGGATCGGATTTCTGTTGGAACACATACAGAAGATCGGACAGAAAAGAATCAGTGTTGAAAGTGAATACGTTCCTATCTGAGGTTTTTTTTCTGTACTTTTTTTTTTACCACTGTGATATACATATACATCTCATTATCAGTTTATACTCTTTATGTAAATATTTTTTTACTGAATCAGTGTGAGGTTTTAGTATGGTATGTTTATGTAGGTGAATTTCGTTTCTTCCTAGTCTGTTGTTGGTTTTTAAAATTTTGTGCGTATGTGTGAATGGCCAGCTTTAGGTATTGTAATTCACATTGCTTGTTTAATCCGAAGTGGGTATTTGTTTTTGTTTGTATTTTTAGCTGTAGTTTTTGTTAGTTTTTATTTAATCATTCCCTTATTAGTATGACCTAAAAAAAACACGATAGACTTTATAAACATTATTGTGTTTCTTCCCCCTCTTCCCCCTCCCGTCACCTCCTTCCCCTCCATCTCTTAATCTGCATCTCTCCCTCACCCTACTCCAATCCACCCTTCTTAATTTTACTTCTCCTGGAGTTAACATCAGTGCAGACTCCACTTTCCCCCAAAAGTCCTTCGGATGAGACTATAAACCAAGGCCCCGTGTGTAAACGCACGCAGAACATCTTGCGCACACGTTAAATCCCGTTCCGCTTTTCGTAAGAGTAGGCCATCGTGCGCCGGTGGGAGCAGATGACATTTGCAAAACTGCATACACACGGGGACTGGATGTAAAAAAGCACAAGAGTGCTTATCCCATTATCCTCGATATAAAAGAATAATAAAAAAAAAAAAAAAAAGATGCACAGTTCTCAACCCTGAAAGACTTCGTGTGTGCCATCACTACATTGTGGTGAAGTATTACTGATAGCTTGCCACTCAACCATGAACTAAATTATTTTCTTTTTCTTTTTTTCTCATCTTCTGTGACTTTTCTGCCTTGTTCACACGCCGCTTTCTCCGATCTCTCCCCACCCCAGACATGTCACATCGCAAGGAGCTTATCAGTGTCAGGCCGTTACAGAGCCACCAGTCAGAGTGGCCCTGCACTGCTGCCTGGTTACTTTGGAGGTGTTCAGTAGTGCCTGTTCTGAGCAAACAAACGCAGGCCACTACCTACCAAGCCACTTCTAACAACAACAACAACAACAGCGTAATCATGAAGCCAGGCTGTGTGAGACACCCTCCTGAGGTGGGGATCCCCACAACGTCCCTGTAACGAGTTTCTCCCCTGAATCTCCTACCCTAAGGCTTTGACACAGACTGACTCCCCACAGGCCCAGAAGGGCTTCCATGAATGAAACTGGTGTTGTAGACACTGACTCTACCACCATCGTCCATTCTTACCTTACATTCAGGGTTTTTCCTTCTTTTCACTTTTTCGCTGGTCAGTGTTTGAGTTAATTTTTTACATGCTGTAAACATGCACTACATAATGAGGATTTGAGCTTGTGTGTCGGATTGTTTTCGTATTTGAATTTTCGTATGTATTAAAATTTATTTTTTTAAAGTAAATTTAAGTAAGTAAAACGTTTTTAAATGATTTTTTTTTAATTAAGTAAAATTAACATGTAAATTTTTGTTTTCATCTTCATTTGACGTTTTTTTTGTATTCCTGGTTGATTGCTGCTTTTGTTTAGATTTATAAAACCTTTGTGTGTAATCAGCAAGGTTTGTTTAAAAATATAGAATCTGTCACTCCAAAAAGCTCAAAATGTGTCCTTGTGTTCTTTTGTTTTGCATCTAGTCTTCGTTCACATGCATCATTAGTGTAGCTCACGGTAGACAGTTTCCAAGATTCTGTGCTTGTTTTTTTTATACCACTTTATGTCACAAAAGATTTTTCTGTGTAAAAATCGGGCTGCTCTTCCCAGGGAGAGCGTGTCTCCACAAGTGCAGTGCCTACCTTTTTTTGTTGTCTTTTTCCATTCTGCAACTGTAT
>CM060342.1:37398786-37403786 GCA_030674155.1 Stramonita haemastoma
GTGTGCGTGTGCGTGTGTGTGTGTATGCTTGCTCGCGCGCGCTTGTGTACGTGTGTGTGTGTGTGTGTGTGTGTGTGTGTGTGTGTGTGTGTGTGTGTGTGTGTGTGTGTGTGTGTGTGTGTGTGTGTGTGTGTGTGTGCACTCGCGAGTGCACGCGTGTAGGAATTAACCTATTAAATCAGGAGGTACCTGACTGCTCTATCCTATGTTTAACTGTCCTGGGTTCTTTTGACGTATACAAGTCTGTGAGCTTACGGGTCCCGCTTGATGTGAGTGTCCTCCTCCGAAAAACTGAATGTTCTGTTCGAGTATTTCTTCAAACAGGGAAGCCAAGGCGAGGGGTGGGAATCGAGCCCAGAACGTCATGGTTTACTTGTAAGGAAGGCAAATGTCTAGACCACCGTGCCACCTTTCGTCTGTGACTTTAATAAACGCATACCATAAAGAAGTACAGAAAATTGAATTGTGTGTAATTAACAGTCTAGTGAAAACAATATACAAACCTTGGCACATCAAAATCCACTCACATTAAGATGAAAACTTTAATCCCAGTGCCAAAGAACATCCCAGAAAGCATGGGAAGCAAACAGCTAGCAAGCAAAACTGATATTCCCGTACTTTTTTTTTAAGCCGCAAACAAAAAGATAATTATTTAGAACAGCCCATACCCAGACGTAAACAATTGGCTAAAAATCTCTTAAGGAAACAAGAAACAAATAACAAATCAACCCACTACGTTAAAGACAGACGGTGGTCGAATGGTTTAGACGTTCACCTGCATAGTGAGTGAATCATCCCACGTTATATCCTGTTCCGCTTTTCGTAAGAGTACGCCATTGTGTGACGGTGGGAACAGATGACAATATTTACAAACTGCATACACACGGGGACTTGTGCTTATTCCATTGTCTTTGATATGAAAGAATAGAGTGAAATAAATACATAAAACAAATGAAGAAATAAATCAATCAATAAATTAATAAATAATAAGATAAATAGATGAATAAATAAATAAATAAATAAATAAATAGATAAATAAATAAATAAATAATCATGAGGTTCGGGGCCTAATTCCCAGCCTTGCTCCTCTCTTGTCAGTTTTTCAAGAAAATCAAACTAAATGCCACGTCTTTCAGAGGAATCACCGATCAAGCCGGATCCGTGTACTTAAGGACTGATGCACGTAAAACATCCCAAGACAGTTGCAAATCAGAAAGAGTAGACAGTCCTGACAAAATGGGTAGATTCAATTCCCATGGGTATCTGGTCTTAATTAATAGTAGGGAAAATGTGACGCTCCACCACATAATGATTCGCATTGCACCAGAAGTCAATATTTAGTTATTGCCATGTTATCAATCTGCGATGACAGGGCTATATATTACAAAAAAAACAGATTGAAAATATAACAATTCTATCAAAAGTTATTACAATTTGAAATGATAGACCGCAAGAAATGTCAAAATGTGATACTGACAAGTCTAGCATCCTAATAGGTGGTCAGAATGAAGGCATGGGTTTTTTTTTATAAAAAAAAAACATTTTTAAAGGCACATGGAAGCAAATATATGACTTGATATTTCATTATAATGTAGAATAAGGCTATGGTTTTATAGTCAATCAAAAATCTCAAAATCAACAACTTGACCGCCACCTGCATTTAATGGCTCCTTGGGGTCAGGTGCTAAGCGACTCATTTCGTGGTGGAACGTCACACTTACGGTTGCATACACATAAACCTCACCACCCAGAGTGGGCCTCAAATCTCTTAGCCGAAGAACAAAAAATAAAACAAAGCAAAAGAAAACAAGTGATTGTGTTTATCTTCCGTACACTGTGTATGCTCCCTGTTCTTCAAGCGGCAAACATGAAAGAAGAGGTTCAAAGAAGTGTGGTAGTTTTGTTTGAAAACCACCATTAAAGAGCAAAAGAGCTGAATTGAAAAACAGTTCAGTCTATGGAGTTCTTTTGTTGTTTTTTGCATGAGCAAAAACAAAAAAATGTTTGCCAGAGAGTGGACGAGACAGACAGATAGAGAGACAGACAGAGGATGGCAAAGTTGGAGAGAGGCCGAGAGAGACAGAGACAGAGAGAAAGAGACACTAGAGACAGAGACAGAGAGATAAAGAGAGACAGACAGACAGACAGACAGACAGACAGACAGACAGACAGACAGACACACACACACACACACACACACACACACACACGTAAAACAGACAGACAGACAGACAGATAGACAGAATGATAGATAGATAGATAGATAGATAGATAGATAGATAGATAGATAGATAGATAGATAGACAGATAGACAGATAGATAGATAGATAGATAGATAGATAGATAGATAGATAGACAGATAGACAGATAGACAGATAGATAGATAGATAAATAGATAGATAGATAGATAGATAGATAGATAGATAGATAGATAGATAGATAGATAGATAGATAGATAGATAGATAGATAGATAGATAGATAGATAGATAGATAGATATACAGAAGAAAAGACAAAGAGTAACAGAACTGGAGAGCCAGAGACATAGAGAGGGAGACAGAGGCCGAGAGACAAATAGAAACAGGGGCAGAGATAAACAGAGAGACAGAGAGAAGCAGAGAAAGACAAACAGAGACAGAGAGAGACTGAGACAAAAAGACAGAAATAGAGAGACAGAGCAAGACAGTGAAACAGAAACAGAAACAGATAAAAAAAAAAAGAGAGAGATTGACAGACAGACAAAGAGTAAGGGAAGTTCAAATTCTACAGGGTGCAAGAAAAAGAAGTTGAAATAACACAATTTAAATCCCTCATGATTTAATCAATCATTCTGTCACAAACAGGGCCCTTTTTATGTGGTCAGTAGTTACAAAAATCACATGCGGAGAAAAACAATGAATAACAAAAATAGGAAAATTAATCACAGCACAAGTAGCTAGGTAGAAAAACCTTAATCAAATGAATTGTTTGAAAATCCCAACAGGAAAAATCAGCATGCTGGATATAGATTGTGTTCAATTGGGTGTCTGGGGACGGGATAGCGCAGTGGTCAGAGCTCTCGCTTTCCCCAAGCTGCGGTTAAGCTGCATCAGGCGTGGTTACGAAATAGAATGGTGACCGTTTGAGCACCTTGGCTTCAGTGCAGTTCCCCCAGTTCACCAAGCTGTAATTGGGTACCTGTCCTCTTTAGGGTCAGGGAAGGTAAAGCAACGAGGGAGAGGAGATGGGCGCCGCCCTCAACATACATGTACATCCTCAAAGTCAGAGTGAGACAAGCTGAAATGATCACATAAAACGGCTGCATACACCAAAAAATTCACAATATTGGTGAACCCTGTACCTCCAGCCAAGGAAGAAAAAAAAAAGATAACTCCTTGAGTTCTGAATCCTCTCTGCTCTTCATGCAGGGGGGGGGGGGGGGAGGGGGGAGATGTACAGAATTACCTATAAATCCAGTAAAGCGCTTACAAATATCTATCTATCTATCTATCTATCTATCTATCTATCTATCTATCTATCTATCTATCTATCTATCTATCTATCTATCTATCTATCTATCTATCTATCTATCTATCTATCTATCTATCTGTCTGTCTGTCTGTCTGTCTGTCTGTCTGTCTGTCTATCTATCTATCTATCTATCTATCTATAGCTAACTATCCCTCAGTCTGGCGACCGTGGGGGCACCCCTGAAGACTTGACAGCCAGTTCCATCCATTCCTTGAGGAATGGAGGGAACAAACAAAGAGGTAATTGAAATCACTGCACATTGAGATGATTACATGAATCCTACCCTGAAAAAAAAACCAACACCATCCTATAAGAACATTATCAACTAATTAAAGATACCAAAGAAACAAACACAAAATTTCTAGACAGAAACCAGCCACAAAGAAAATAACCCAATAAATAAATAAACCTAACCAAACAACAGTCAAAACAAAACCACACAAAAGCAATCTCGATAATGGCGACATTTTTTCTCCTCTGAAGTGGATTATGTTTGCTTTTCATTCTTCAAACAGCAGATTGGAAACAAGGGGCCATGGAAGTTGGACCCTCTTGTTCTAAAACCTTAATTGAAGAGCCCTGATCTGAACAAGATTGACTGAGTGGGGTTTTCTTATTATTTTCATAAACAAAGAGCAAATTATTATCAATGCAGGGATGAAACAAACACACAGAGAAAACTTGTGTGTGTGTGTGGTATTTTTTATTCAATTCTTTAAATTTGCTCTTCATTTCGAGAAAAATAGAATAAACACTCATGCCTTTGTTTTTATATCCAGTCCCTGTGTGTATGCATAATTGCCTATTTTTCATTGTTCCTAACAACCTGCACACAATAGCCTACTCCTCTAAAAAACAGAACAGGTTAGCATGAGTGTAAGATGGTCTGCTTAGATTGCACAAGGGACCACATTTATAGTCTCATCCAAAGTGCTTCTGTGTGTGTGTGTCAAAGTCAAAGTCAAAGTCAAAGTCAAACTTTTATTTCCAGATGGTACATTGAGTAAGCAGTCCAATTGCTTTTTTTCATCAAGCCATCCATCTAAAAAATTAAAATAAAATAAAAAATAAAAAATATATATATATATAAAAAGGAGAAAAAAAAGAGAGAATAATCATATTTGAACAAGGAAAAACTTAAAGAAGATATGTGGTACAAATGAGTGTGTGGTGTGTGTGTGTGTGTGTGTGTGTGTGTGTGTGTGTGTGTGTGTGTGTGTGTGTGTGTGTGTGTGTGTGTGTGTGGTGTGTGTGTGTGTGTGTGTGTGTGTGTGTGTGTGTGTGTGTGTGTGTGTGTGTGTGTGTGTGTGTGTGTGTGTGTGTGTGTGTGAGTGTGTGCGTGTGTGTTTGTGTTTGTGTGTGCGTGTGTATGTGTGTGTGGGTGTGTATGTGTGTGGGATAGAGAAAATAATAGAGGGGGCAGAGAGAGAGAGGGAAGAGATAGATAGAGAGAGTGAGATAGAGAGAGAGAGGGGGGAGACAGAGATGTTG
>CM060342.1:37418786-37423077 GCA_030674155.1 Stramonita haemastoma
ACGTGCATGTGTTTGTTGGTTGAAGAATGTCAGGCTTAATACCTTGGATACTGTGATGTGCTGAAAGCTTACAAACAAGTGTAATTCGAGTGGAATGTAAAAATGTCATTATTATCAATATATTTGATCATGGAGTTTATACTGATTGAAAATAGGGCGTTTCTGTAATTATGACTACACAACAATATGGATTATATGAAAAAATCTATTTGTATATTGTGCACCAGTTGAACTTCCAAGATTTTACTATCTAGAATCAGTATGAAATAGGTAATGAAAACATTACATCATCATTGTTGTCATTACTGTTGGTCTTTTAGACTCCTCTTTGTAATTTATAACTGATAATATAAAAAATATCACACACACCTGGTAGCACTTAAAACATACACAACTAAACTCAGGGCACCAGAGAAAAAAACAAAGTATAATATGTTTCCCACGTGCAGGTGCAAGAAACATTATTTGTTTCATCGTCTAAACAGTCACATAAACCATAAAACCCCAAGCCTTGTGCACAAGCACTAATTGAGGTCACTGGGTTCTGCTCTGTTAACACGTGCCACGTGCCACTGTGCTTGCAACATCAATTACCTGTGATCTACCGCGCAATCTCTAACGAACTCCAAATTTAGGGCTGGTGGCTTGGTTCATTCTTCATAATGTTGTAATTAGGGACACCACCACGTACGTCATGATGATGTACTGGTTGTGTTAGTGGAAAACTGTAAAAAAAAAAAATAATAATAATAATAATTAAAAAAAAAAATAATAATAATAATAAATAAAATAATAAAAATAAATTAATAACAATAATAATAATAATAATAATAATAATAATAATAATAATAATAATAATGAAAATATAATAATAATAATAATAATAATAATAATAATAATAATAATAATAATAATAATAATAATAATACAATGGTAATTACTTACCTGCGATACATAGACTGAAGATTCCCATCTCTGCACTAAGTAGATAATTAGACTAAAGTTTCTAACCACACTATCGTTAGTGTGTTCGTGTTTATTACTATGAAAGAAAATAATATTATTGTATTAGTTGTTCAAGGGATCGTTTAGATGTACAAGATGTTACTTTAAATTCATTTCTCTCATTATGTTCTGACTCTGCTGAACTCAATACCCCTATGAGACCTCTCTCTATCCCCTTCTCTCTCTCTCTCTCTCTCTCTCTCTCTCTCTCTCTCTCTCTCTCTCTCTCTCTCTCTCTCTCTCTCTCTCTCTCTCTCTCTCTCGTCGTTCTGGTGTCAAGACGTATCGAGAGGAGCTCCAGTGTGCAGCCAAGCAGAACGCTTCACCTAGGGCTCCAGTTGTGCTGTCGTGCTGTTGTTTCAGTGTTACAGTTATTCAGTTTATTTCAGTGTTCCCGTTTATTTCCTAGTCTTCAGTATTACCGTATATCTCACATCAGTCTTTGTGCTTTTATGTTTTATTTTTATTTTGTATTTTTATCTGGAACAAACGTATTCAAGGAGCGCTCCAGTGTTCCTTCATTGACCGGAATTTTGTGGTGTATTACACCTGCGTTGAAGTGTCAAAGTGGTGATGTGGTGAAGTGATTAAGTGATCATGTGAAGTGGCTGTTTCCTCCCAATATGTAAGTTGAGTATCAACTGCTGTAAATTCACATATCATAAGTGTGTAAATTGGTTGTAAGCAAAATGGATCTAGATAAGATGAACTCGAGCTAGACTGGAACTATGTGAGGGCCACATCAAACCTTCCCTCCAAATGAGGACTGGTTGGTGGCTCTCCTTTTCACTACTGCTGTGACTTTTTTTTTTTTTTTTTTTTTTTTTTTTTTTCTATTGCCGTGACTTTCCTCTTCTCTCTTCTGAAATTAGTGATGTGATTTTACCTCCAACATACCTTCCACAATGCGACCAACAACTAGATCAGAAAGTGCCAAACATTCATTATCATTAGCAAACATTCAATTCACGAAAGATAGTCGTCAGGTAAAATTCGTAGCTGCTCACAAACACCTACCTACATGGAGAACAGTACTACACAACAGATATATAGACACACTTAAGTCAGACACTGCAACAACCACATGGCGGGATTTGACACAATCAGAAGAAATCATACCAAATCTAGACACTTACCTACCTGCACTTCCACCACAACTTTTTAAAACATTCCTGCAGCTCTTCCTAGACAGTTCGAAACTACTAACAATAACAATATTTCATTCAACGGGGACCGTATTGATTCAAGGAAATACATGCCAGGAGTGGTTGGAGAAAGAATTTGACATTTTGAAGAAGATAGTGAATAGTATTTGTGATTGTGCAAGTGAGGGAAACCCCACTGATCCCTCTTCCTCCCTGTGTATCTGTCTGTGCCTGGAACTTTGTTAGCCATCACTGCACCTTCGCCTACTGTTACCCTGCCCCCAGCATGGTGGGACAGTTCTCCCACCATGTTGCCAGGAGACAATCAGTTGCCTGCACCACCTCCTCCTCCTCCCCCTCCTTCCTCCCCACCTCCAAGCCAGCTCCCTCAGTGTTCAGCTGATGCCATCTCTACTGAACCATCTCCCCAGCAACCCCAGCTCTCCTCTGCCCCTCCAGCTGACTCTCAGTGTATTGACACAACCCCCCTACCCCACCCCCTGAACAATGACACCTCTCACCCACAAACTCCTTTGATCCAACCTCTTTCCCTCAACTCTACCACCCCCCCTCCATCCAGTACCAGCACCACCCCCTCTCCTGACTCTAGCCTTTCTACATCTACATCTAACCACCTCCCCCTGTCTTCACAACCATGTGGGACAAAATCACATATCCACAAAAAATCTCCTTCCAGCCTCCGCAGCATGGCCACTTCAGCCCTACTCACACAAGTTCACTGCCAGCTGTCTGCAGCCATCTCCACCATCACTGCCCTCAAAGCACAGGTCGATGCATTACAGACAGAGAACAAACACCTACACCAACAGATAGAGATAACAGCCAGCACCAGCAAAGACAGCTCAGTCCAAACAAAAAACCACATAAAAGCCACAGAACAAACACTGAAGTCAACCATTGCTGACCTTACTCAGCAAAACAATCAATTGCAGAAAACAGTTGACAGTCAAGCCAAAAGCCTCTCTGCCTTCGACAACTGGCAAAAGCACATTAATAAAGAAATCAATCAATTAAAGAAAGCCCTACCATCAACTACTACATCATACCTACCATCCCACTCCAACAACCATCCAGTCACTTCCACTCCAAAGACCCATACCAAAAAACTAACAGACACTTCCAAAATTCGCTTAAGTGACTCCCTCTCTGATATATCAGACACCCCAATTGATGAAGAAATTATATCCACGATCCCCACTAATAACAAGTTTTCACCCCTTGATCCTGACCAAAACCCCAGCCCCAAACCACCCCCTCCACCAGCCCTTCATCAACAACCAAAAGATAAAAGTAAAAAAAGTCCTGTTCCCACTGTCCACTCCAAGGCACCCCCTCCAGCATCCCCTTTCCCAACACCTTTAGAGACACTACTGAGAAAGACTGTCCCCACTGCCAGCCAAGAGTTACTCATTGGTGACTCTGTCTTAAGAGCAGTTGGAGACAGAACTTCTCCCCATGGAGGACCAGCAAGAAACCTGTCAGTGCCAGGCCTGACCGTCCAACACCTGCTGAAGTGGCTATCCACCCTTCCTCCTTCTGCACACGTCAAAGGAGTCACTTTCCATGTAGGCATCAACAGCTGCTTACAAAGTGGCCCAGTTGAGTGTGCGACATGGCAACGTGTAGTCAGAGGACTACGCCAGGCTTTCCCCCTTGCCAGCATAAAAGCCTCTTCAATCCTCCCTCCATATGGCCGACACCATGCCACCAAATCCGTGAGGGACTCCAACGCCAGCCTCTCCAAAGTCTGTGCAGAAGAGGGGGTGAGTTTTATCAACCACACCTCCTCTTTTCAGACTGAAAGTGGGGCACCCAAGAAGTCACTCTACAAGTACCAGGACCCCTTCCACCCAAGTACCTATGGTATTGCGGTCCTTACCAACAACTTGTACCGCATACCAAAATCAAAACCTCTGCTCCCCACTCCAGCCCACTCCACGAGCCAAAGGCACAAGACTTGGGGCTCACAGTCCATCCATAGAGCTGTGCCCAACAACAAAGAACAGCCCCATCCTGCCAAGGGCCCATGGTCTCCCCCAACACCTAAAGCCCCTCGGCCCGCCGACGGTGCACCTGACTACGGACGCCTCTTCACACCGCCGCCACGACTACAATAAGCA
>CM060342.1:37435677-37438177 GCA_030674155.1 Stramonita haemastoma
AGGTCACTCAGATGTGCCCTACTAGAGAAACGATCGGACCATCGAGGCCACAAAGAAAATTAGCAATCCGAAAGACGTCAAAGACTATCGTGCCTACTACACTGTACACACCCATTCTTGCTTTTCTGTCCTGTGTTGGCCTGTTTGTCTAATTTCCAAGCTGTGCGACTGTATGTCACATCATTTGTATGTTCACCTTCTACAATCTTTCTGCCTAAAATTGTATGACTGTCGGAGTATACTGCTGTTGCTTCTAGTGCACCTGCTGCTGCTGCTGCTGCTATCGTTGATTTTGATGCTGCTTCTATTATTGCTACTGCTACTGCTACCTCAGCTTCTGAAACTGGAGTTAACATCAGTGCTGACTCCACTCTCCCCAAAAGTCCTTCGGATGAGACTTTAAACCGAGGCCCCGTGTGCGAACGCACGCAGAACATCTTGCGCACACGTTAAATCCTGTTCCGCTTTTCGTAAGAGTAGGCCATCGTGTGCTGGTGGGAACAGATGACAATATTTACAAAACTGCATACACACGGGGACCGGATGAAAAAAAGCACATGATTGCTTATTCTGTTATCCTCGATATAAAAGAATAAATAAATAAATAAATAAACAATTTGTTCTTTGTTTTGTTTTGTTTTATTTTCGTTCCTCGGCTAGTGCTCCGACGTTCACAAACAGTGAGATTTTGCGTATGCGACCGTTGTTTTTTTTCACTATTAAGATAGCAGCATTCCGACCTCGGGGATGGTGTGTAAACACAAAGTTTTTGTGCATGTGTTTTTTGGAAATGTTATCATCCATTCCTCGTGGCATGAAATGGCGTACTTTTTTGAAAAGTTGAATGGATTTTTAACGTGTGCGTAAGATGTTATGCGTGTGTTAGCACACGGGACCGTGGTTTATAGTTTCTTGTGAAGGACTTTAAGGGGAATTGAGTCAGAACTTATACTAACTCCAGGATAAAGATAAGGTAAAAAAAGGTAAAGGTGTCCCATAACCTAGGCGATTGTGGGGGAGCGAGGCATCAGAGACCTCAGTTTCTCTAGGGGTCAGCATATTGAGGGCGGCGCCCATCTCCTCTCCCTCGCTGCTTTACCTTCCCTGACCCTAAAGAGGGCAGGTACCTATTTAAAGCCGGGTGAACTGGGGGGACTGTACTGAAGCCAAGGCGTGCAAACGGTCACCCATCCAACTAGCAACCACGCTCAATGCTGCTTAACTTGACTTGGAGAAAGCGAGTGCTCTGACCACTGAGCCATCCCGCCCCCTTCTCCAGGATAAAACCCCAGAAAAAGTCGGTCACTTCCGTGGTGGCTCGAATCCAGGCCATAAGAGCCCGAAAACAACGCTCTAACCACTAGGCTAGCTTGCCTTCCCTCACTCCCCCCCCCCCCCCCTTTTACAAATCAAACAGCCAGTTTGAAATAAATGCAAGAGTAATTTCCGTTACCGGTAACTATTCACAATACAGCCAAATTGCAGTTGCGTGCGAGATGGCGAACGAGTTTGACACAACAGCAGTGAAATTATCCACGCTCCATTTACTCTACTATCTGAAGAGCCTTGACATTAGAACCACATTGGTTTTTTTGGTTGTTGGTGTTCTTATCTCTTTCCTTTCTTTATTGCGCAACTTGAACACTTTTGGCAATGCATCAGTGATTGATCAAATAGGAAGGCATTGAAAACCACCCATTCAATGTTCTGCAACAGTTGTTTATGGAGGTTGTATTCATATCTAAGGCCGTCTATGATTTACCAGTAGGGGACGGGATAGCTCAGTGGTCAAAGCACTCGCTTTCCTCAAGCCAAGGTTAAGCAGCATCGACCGTGGTTACCAAGTGGATGGTTGACCGTTTGCGCGCCTTGGTTTCAGTACAGTCCCCCCGTTCACACAGCTGTAAATGGGTACCTGCCCTCTTTAGGTTCAGGGAAGTTAAAGCAGCGAGGAAGAGGAGATGGGCGCCGTCCTCAATATGCTGGCCCCTAGAGAAGCTGAGACATCTCGCTCCCCTACGACACCCCAAGTTATGGTACACCTTTACCTTTACCTTAACTTTCAACTGTGAAATCTGCCCACAATACAATTTAAAAACATGTACCTTTTGGCTTTGCATATATTGTCATAGTTATAACAAATTATAGATGTAGGCGTAAAAATTGCCAACTGCCAGTGTTGACTATTTTGTTTGACAAAAGATATTGTCAGGGAAAAGTGTACAGAATGTGCATAGAGGAGGGTGGAGAGAGAGTTTGCTTATATGACCACTTTTGCCCACCATCACTGTAGCCACATTCCAACTTAAATCTGAAATGACCTACTCTTTGAAAGGCAAACATGTACACAATGTCTTGCGTGCAATTTGCACACAGGACTGTGGTTACTACTCATCCAAAGGATTGGGAGGGGAGTAGAGTCAGTACTGGCATTAACTCCAGGGGAAAGTTTTCCTCCAAAGGGTGTCTTGGTGGTAGCTAGACACCAGGGTGTCAGATC
>CM060342.1:37455677-37463177 GCA_030674155.1 Stramonita haemastoma
GTGGTCGTATGGGAGTGAGGCATCAGAGCCCTCAGCTTCTCTTGGGGCCAGCATATTGAGGGCGGCGCCCATCTCTCCCTGGCTGTTTAACCTTCACTGACCGTAAAGAGGGCAGGTACCCATTAACAGCTGGGTGAACTGGGGGACTGCACTGAAGCCAAGGCGCGCAGTCACCCAACCAACTGGTAACCACGCTCGACGCTGCTTAACTTGACTGGGGGAAAGCGCGCACTCTGACCACTGAGCTATCCCACCCCGCAATTATATAGAGATTTCTTTAAAACCACACACAGAGATAACTTCAGTTGCCATAACTTGAAAATGAATTGGCAATAAATAATTTCTGATTCCGATTAAAGACTAGTACATGACTAGATTTCATTTTTGCAATGGTATTTGATGTGACATTTTAAAGCAACAAGACCCCCACACCGGTACGCTTAACAGACTACTAAACCATAGCATGAAATCTTCCATATATATTCATTTTTCATAAGCTGTACTGGTGTAAAATCTGTTATCGATCTGGTAGAAAATCAATACACAGATCTGCCACCAATACACACTAACACCATTTCATTGCAAAGGCAAGCTTTGAACCTGGTCCCTTTAGTGTTATATTGGACGACTTTTCCAAAGAAAAAAAAAAGATGAAAGGCACTTTCTCCGTCATAAACCTCACACACCACATATATAAACAAATAACATCCCCGCCAATATCAAAGGCTATCGCAGGACTAGAATAGTTACCGACATTTCATTTAACCAACGTCTTATCAAGATTTTAAAAAGAAGTAAACAAAGAAATAAAATGTACTTCTTGCACTGAATCTCATAAAAACACCTACATTATATTGGTGTATTTCTTGCACTGAATCTCATTTTAAAAAAAACCCAACAACTTGCATTCAATCTAATAAAAAAAATACGCTATTGCATTTTTTGCATTCAATGTCATCATAAATTAACCACAAAAATATGTTATTGTATATATTGCATTCCATTTCATTATACAAAAACAACGAAATATATTCTTTTGTGTTTCTTGCATCCAATTTCATACTTAAAAAAACAACGAAAAATATACTATTGCATTTCTTTCGTGCAATATCGTTATTTTAAAACCCGAAAAAAAAACTTTTATATTTCTTGCATTCAATTTCACTATGCAAAAACAACGGAAAATATACTATTGCATTTATTGCATTCAATTTCACGATTTTAAAAAAGCGAAAAATATACTACTGTTTTTCTTGCATTGAATTTTATAGAAAAAAAAAACAAATATACTATAGTATTTCTTGCATTCAATTTCAATAATAGAAAACGAAAAATATACAATTGTATTTCTCGCATTCAGACTCATAAAAATCCGAAAGATACACTATGTAAAAAGATTTTTTTTTCCATTACTCTCTCTCCCCCCCCTCTCTCTCTCCCTCTCCACCCCCCCCCCCCCCCCCCCACTCCCCCCCCCTCCTCTCTCTCTCTCTCTCTCTCTCTCTCTCTCTCTCTCTCTCTCTCTCTCTCTCTCTTCTCTCTCTCTTCTCTTTCTCTCCCCAAATAATATTTATGATCAGATCTGAACATAGATAACCACTCCTCCTAAACATTACTATAACCCTCCTCCTCCTCCTTCCTCTTCCTCATCAAAAACCCCCCAAACATTTAGGCAAATACTAGTATGCAAATGTGCATGCATTCATGTGCTCATGTCTATCTCTTACGCACTGTCACACTTACATTATTCCTTTCAATTCTGAAAACCTCCATTTACAAATGTACAAATATGCAATCACATTTTCTCATTTTCTCTTTACAAAGTGCATAGTTATGTAAGTTCTACAGTAGTATGCAAATACGATGTTTCCCTCCTGCAAAGAATTATATTTTTAAAAAAAACAGCCATTCTTGTGATAGTCATAGGACCGTTATTTTTCTCTGACACTTTCTGAATAAATGTCAAGAAAAAAAAACATAACTCAACCTAAGACACCAGTGGTCGTCCATACACGAAACGTTCATCCAAAACTAACAAGTAGCAATCTTCATATCCCTAAGTGTTTTCTCCACTTAAAAAAAATAAACCAAAAATCCCGATGTGCACACAAACACTTTTTCACTAGTTTCACAATATATCTAAGGAACTAGTCTAGTAGATGAATACCAGTAATATACCATTCCATAAATTTGCCTGCAGTACACACCACGCACGCACGCACGCACGCACGCACGCACGCGCGCAACACACACACACACACACACACACACACACACACACACACACACACACACACACACACACACACACACACACACACACACACACACACACACACACACACAGAGTCTCTTTTCACTCCTACCGACCTAACCATATTTTCTACCCATCCTTTTAAACACCCCTATCTTATAATACATCCTCTCTCCTCTCCCCCCCCCCCCCCCCATTCATCTTATCCCGTCCTCCTCTCCTCTCAATTCCATCACTCCGCCATTTCTGATTATAAAACTATGCTTTTTTTTTTTTTTAATCTGCACCCCTTATTTTTTTTAATATTTAAAAAAATCCCAAACTCGGCTTCCCCCCTCCAACTTACAACTAATTATCCCCTATCAATGACTACCTATCCCCTTTTGGCATTTACACATTCTGTCGATATACGTATTCCCATAGATGTAAGCATCGTAATCCCCTCCCTTTTTTCTAATATGTCGTTCTTTAAAATTCTAACCTCCAATCTCCCCCCCCCCCCCCCCATGGGAAAAGGAATTAGGGGGGGGGGGGGGGGGGCAGCTGCCAGTATAAATAGTATCTCCACCTTCTGGGAATTCTGTTCAAGAATTTCTTTTATTTCTCTCGTTATGTTTCAGCTTTGTTCCTTTTTATCCCCCGTCTTCTTGTCTATTTTTGACATATTTGGAACATTTTCCTGCCATTTTCCCAAAAAAGATAAACGCATTTTCTCTCCGATGACAGTAGTTGCTGTCAGAGTAAGACAACGATGACGAAAATGAAAAAGTTCTACAACTAGCCCCAACCATACGAGACAAAAATGTTTTGCCATAGTGTCAGCATGTACCAAAGAGTCTACCTGCCGATTGTGTCCACATGAGGGGCCAAGGTTAGAGTAACTGTAAAGGTTAATTGTAAAGGGTTAGGGTTAGTGTTAAAGGTTAATAATACTGGGGTAAGGGTTGTCAGTCCGTTGGTTGGTCTGTCTGCATGCATGCATGTGGACACAAGAACAGGTAGACACTATGGTGTGTAGCTATGGACACTACGGTATAAAAAAAAATAAAACCGATTAAAAATTTAGCGTAGCCAGGGAACGCAGAAGAAGTTTAATTAAAATATTTTAATTACCAGTGTTACCAACATTAAAGGATTTTTGTTGGAGTTTTGTTTTCGGATTTTTAAAGATAATTTTATAGTTTTCAGCCATGTTGATCTTTTATTGTAAAAAAAAATTCTCAATTAAAAAAAAAAAAGTATTACGCTCAAAATAACCCACGCGAAAAAAATTTTTTAAGGGAATACGCCGAAATTGAAAACTGGGAAAAAATATCTATCAGCTGGCCCCTTCCCCTTTTTCTTCCTATCCCCATTTCTCCAAACGTGTATTCTGCCTCTCTAACCAACACCCCATTCCCTTCAAATACATCTCCCAAAAGTTATGTCCCCTTTTCCCTACCACCCCCTTCCCCCCGACACACACACACACACACACACACACACACACGCATGCATGCACACACACACACACACACACACACACACACACACACACACACTCTCTCTCTCTCTCTCTTCTCTCTCCTCTCTCTCTCTCTCTCTCTTCTCTCTCTCTCTCTCTCCTCTCTCTCTCTCTCTCACTCAACGCACCGAGAACACCTTGCGCACACATCAAAAACCTGCTCCCTTTTTCTGAGGAGTATGCCACTGTTCACCGGTGCGATCATATGATAAAATTGAAAAAAAAAACGCAATACACTGGATGTATTAAAGCACCCGAGCACTTTTTCCAATATCCTCGAAATAAAAAAAAAAGTTTAGCGTATTGTTCTGTATGGTAAACATTTTTTTTCACTTGAACATATTTAAAACGGTCATTTAATTCAGCTTGCCTATTTTCTTTATACTACGTGCATTTCGGAATGATGTATCAATGGTAGATCATCTCACAGCATTGTTCATATTGTGAAACTTCATTCTACTATCATAACACTCCCCCCCGTTCCTCTCTCTCTCTCTCTCTCTCTCTCTCTCTCTCTCTCTCTCTCTCTCTCTCTCTCTCTCTCTCTCTCTCTCTCTCTCTCTCTCTCTCTCTCTCTCTCTCTCCTCTCTCTCCCCCCCTCTCTCTCCTCCTCCTCCTCCTCCTCCTCCTCCTCCTCCTCCTCCTCCTCCTCCTACTACTTCTTCTACAGCTACTACAAACTGCAGCTACTACAAAACTATTATTGTATCTATACCCATCATCTATTTTTATGCATTTTCTATTTTTTAAAAATCCAACTAAACCCAACCAAAAAAACAAAAAAAACACAGAAAAAAACTTTGTTCAAAACATCATAAAATGTGAGTCCAAGGATTGATGGGACATCAAAGGGTACATAATGACAAGTATTTAAAAAGCATTGATCCTAGTCATAAGTTGTTTTTTTTTAATCTAAAAGAAATCACAGATTATCACAAGTCCTACAAGGAATATAGAAGACTAGCCTATTTTTCTCAACAGATGAAATCTGATCCATTCAAAAAATAAATAATCTCTGTGTAAAAACAACAACAACCCACCAAACAAATTATTTCCGGTCTTACACGCAAGAATGTTGTCTTCGATGTTGTCCTCGATGTTGTTCTCGGTCTTGTCATCAATTACTTGCCGTGTTGTTCTCAATGTTGTTCTCCATATTGTCCTTGATGTTGTCTTTAAGGTTATCATTGATCCTTTACTGTGTTATCTTCGATAATTATTGTTTTCGACGTAGTCCCTGATGTTGTCTTTGATGATTTGCCATGTTGTCTCCCATGTTGTATTCGATGACTAACCGTGTGTTGTCCACGATATTGCCCTCGATGTTATCGGTGATTTGCCAGGTTATCTCTGATGATGTCCTCGATGTTGTAATTGATTTTTCGTTTTGTCTTCGATGTTGTCCTCGATGTTGTCCTCGATATTGAACTCCATGTTGAACTCCATGTTGTCTATGATTTACCTGTGTCCTCTATCTTGTCCTCGATGCTGTCGTCGATGTTGTCCTCCGAGTTGTTCTCAATGATTTGCCGTGTTGTCTTCGATGTTTTCGATGTTGTCCTCAATGATTTCCCATGTTTTCCTCGAAGTTGTCCTCGATGATTTGCCGCGTTGTCTTTGATGTTGTCCTCGATTTTGTCATTGATTTTCCGTGTTGTCCTCGATGTTGCCATTGATGTTTTGCAGTGTTGTCCTCGATGTTATCATTGATGTTTTGCAGTGTTGTCCTCGATGTTGTCATTGATGTTTTGCTGTGTTGTCTTTGATGTCATTGATGATCGGCCGTGTTGTCTTTGATGTCCACTATGTTGTTGATTTTCCGAGTTGTCTTTGATGTTGTCCTTAATGATTTGCTGTGTTCTTTGATGCTGTCTTCGATGTTGTCAATGGTTTACAGTGTTGTGTTCGATGTTGTCCTCAATGGTTTTCAGTGTTGTCCTTGATGCTGTCATTGATGACTTACCGTGTTTTTGATGTTGTCCTCAATGATTTGCCGTGTTGTCTTCGATGATGTCCTTGATCATTTGTCGTGTGGCGTCCCTCATGTCCACCCTGACGACCATCTTGGTTATGGGCCTTGCTGATACTGATGCTCTCCCTTTGTAGAGAATACAGGTCACTATGGCTGCCCTCACACATGTCAGGTCAGGTCACCTGCCCTTGATTCCAGACCACAGCCCCTGAAAGCAGAAAATCATCAGTAAGACTGCGTACTTGTGTGCAAGCGCGCATGTGCGCGCGCATGTGCGTGCGTGTGAGTGTGTGTGTGTGAT
Organism: Stramonita haemastoma; assembly: GCA_030674155.1. Taxonomy (NCBI): domain Eukaryota; kingdom Metazoa; phylum Mollusca; class Gastropoda; order Neogastropoda; family Muricidae; genus Stramonita; species Stramonita haemastoma. Next base: position 37,461,709 of record CM060342.1, read on the forward strand.
TGTGTGTGTGTGTGTGTGATTGTGTGTTGTGTGTGTGTGTGTGTGTGTGTGTGTGTGTGTGTGTGTGTGTGTGAGAGTGTGTGTGAGAGAGAGAGAGAGAGAGAGAGAGAGAGAGAGAGAGAGAGAGAGAGAGAGAGAGAGAGAGAGAGAGAGAGAGAGAGAGAGAGAGAGAGAGAGAGAGGGGGTTATGTGTGTGTGTGCGTGTGTGCATCCGTGCGTGTGTGCGTCCGTGCGTGTGTGCGTGTACATTCCTGTGTTATGCACGCACTATATTTTTTCATTCCTAAGCCAGAGTTCCGAGGTTCACTAATGGTGAATCTTTGCGTACTCATGGGATCGTTTGTCTACCAGCAAGGTAGCCGCGTTCCGACTTCGGGGATGGTGTCTAAATAAAATAGTGTGCATGCTCTTAAAAAATCCATCCTAAGTTCCTACAAGCATGCAATAACCTACTGTTCCTAAAGGCAAAACAGGTTTTAACATGTACCCGATATTTTCTGCGTGCGTTTGCTGGTGGGAACTTGGTGTAAGTTTCATCCTAAAGACTTTGGGGAGAATGGAGTTGGTACTGAACTCCAGGGGAAAAAGAAATATCGAAGTCTCAGTAGTTGCTCGAACCCAGGCGTAAGATCATGAGCTCATGGCTCTAACCACTAAGCCTATCTCAGTTCCCGATAGAAAAATAGTTAATGCCCAGTGATTGTGTAAATAAAAAAAAATGTAGTTATCAAGTACACTATTTCTGGACATGCTTTTTTCCTGAATAACTTCCATGCATGGAGGCTTTTTTTTTCAACAATAAGCAGCAAACAAACCAAAATACGCGCACAAGACTTTACAATTTGAAAGACAGAAACCTTAATGACTGTTCATGCTTAACCAGAAGCGAACTATACTTTATTCAAGACTTAGGACCTAAACATCCCATACCTCAATTCAATTCAGTTCTTATATACTCACATCATTTCTTATATACTTACACCCTCTGACTTCTGAGCATATTTTGATACAAGTTTTCCAGACGATGGCCCTCATTTTTGAGGAGACGGCTCCCAGATGATCCACATTGCTTTCAGGAGAAGACTCAGATGATCCGCATGATGACTCACCACAGAAGAGGACTCTCAGATGACCCACACGACCACTCACCAGATTAGGACCCGCGTGGAATAAAGCATGGGAAGGAAGGAGTCTAAGGAAATGCTGAGAACATGAGAGAGGGGACAAGAGTACCAATCCCTCGTGACCACTGTTTCAAAGCCTGTGGAGGTGGTGGTGTTTACACCGAGATCACTGTAGGTGGTGGTGTTTACACCGAGATCACTGTATGTGTGTTTACGGACACCAGGATCACTGTAGAGGGTGGTGTTTACGGACACCAGGATCAGTGTAGGGGGTGTTTACGGACACCAAGATCACTGTAGGTGGTGGTGTTTACGGACACCAGGATCGCTATAGATGGTGGTGTT
>CM060342.1:37477269-37479769 GCA_030674155.1 Stramonita haemastoma
TTATTTAAAGTAATTTCAGGCGATCACCTCATGAAATATGGTCATTGTTAAATACATCTGTGTTTCTATTCAACACAAAATCAGGAAACAAAATGTTTCCATGCTATAGGAATGTAGCATTGTTAACTTATTGATGGACACTTGATTTATAAAAAAGGAGCAAAGTGTTCACGAAAGAAGTGTTTAAGCTCCAAATAACATTGCTTTAGCAACTATTCTTCATGTCCTTTATGACAAACACTAACATAAACTTTCTGTGGACTTCATAAAACGAATGATTATAAGAGCATTTTTTATTGTAAAAATATGTATTCTAAAAATATGTATTCTAAAAGCATCATACCAATAATGATAACATCATCTATCAGGAGACCCCTGTTAGCCATTTTGTTTTCATTGTTGCTTCCATTTTCAGTATGTGTTAGCCTATTTACCCCAGCTGATATCGTAATTTTAAAAGGGAGGAGGGGATAGCCTAGTGGTCAGAACATTGCGCTCGCACTTTGACGACCCAAGTTCGACTCCCCTTGGAAGGGATTTTTCCCCTGGAGTTAATATCAATGCTGACTCCACTATCCCCAACAGTCTTTCGGATGAGACTGTAAACCAAGGCCTCGTGTGCGAACGCACGCAGAACATCTTGCGCACACGTTAAATCCTGTTCCGCTTTTCGTAAGAGTAGGCCATTGTGTGCCGGAACATATGCCAAAACTGACAAAACTGGATACACAAGGAGACTGGATGACAAAAATGACATAAATGCTTTTTCCATTATCCTCGATATAAAACAATAAAAAATCAACAACTAAAAGACGTTAAATGAAAGGTTTATTTATTCACCTCAGATTTTTGGTTTACTTTTGAAAGCATTTGATTCTTGACTACATCTCCGAGAGGGTGGTAGAGAGCTACAGTTAACAGGAGTGTGTTCGTGGATGGGTCACTGATTCATTGATTTAAAGATAGTTTTAAGAACAAGTTCATTTTTTTCAGCGATAAATCTGAAATGGCAATTATGCTGGTAGATCTGAAAAAGATAATATACAAAATGGCTAAGATTCAGCAAAAAATAGCCCAAAGGAAAAATCATTATATTAAATTTTGATTTAAAACGCATCTGGTAGCCATAGAAATTTAAGCAACACTGGAGTGATAGAATCATAGTAGTCAAGCTAATTCAAAACAGTGAAACTACCTGCCCATTAACAGATAATTTATAATTTGTCCTGATGCATGCTCACGTTTCACATAGCATTGTCAGAAATTATCACAACTTAAAAAAAAAAATCAGGTGAATTTCACGCAGACAAATCTGCCGTGACGTTAAGTGGTATAAAGATATAAATGTAAATTGCTTTCAGTGTTCAGTTCAATGCCTGTCTCTCCCACAGACTATCTGTTGAAAGAAGGATTTCGTTTTACTTGTAAATGTACACGGAAAAACTCCTTCTCCTATTCTTCTCTGTTTCCATTTCATTTGTTCTAAAGCCATTTTACACAAGTCAGTGTTTCTCTTTTCTTTCAGAACGGTCTAAAATCAGATCTCACTCACTCACTCACTCAGTCCCATGTCCCAAAGGACGTAGGGGGGACATGAGAGAAGACGCAACAGAGATCTTTTTCCATGCTTCACGATCCTGTGTGGCTAGTAGGAGGTGTTGCAGGGGTTGGGCGGTCCAGTCTTTGATGTTGTCAACCCATGATTTCTTTTGGCGGCCTCTTCTTCTCTTGCCCTCGACTGTTCCTTGCAGGATGGTTTTTGCTAGGGTGTTGTGTCTTGTGGTGTGACCAAACCACATCAGCTTTCTCCTCTTTATGGTGGAGAGCAAAGGCTCTTGGGGGCCCACACGCTTTTTGATTTCTTCTTTCACATAGTTATTGGTCTAGATCAAATCAGATCTAGCTTGTGGTTTTGCCCTGTCGTCTTCTGGGAACTGATTTTTTCTTTCTTCTTCTCGTTCTTTTTCCTGTCTCTTTCATTTTGTTCTGTCTTGGGTTGTTTTTTTTCTTCTTCATCCTTTGGACTCCTATTCTTTCTTTGCTTGTTTTGTTTTTAGGGGAAGGGAGTTTGGTCTTTTCTTTCTCTCTCTACATGCTTTGAGATTTGTGGTGCAATTGTAGTTTTCATTTGGGCAATTTCTTCATTTTTAGAATTGGGTGCTCTTTAGTTTTACCACACCCAGCATTTTGTTAATATGTTGAATTACCATTTTTTGAGTTGAGTGGAAGTTGTGGTGTTGTTTTTTTTATTGGTAACAAACCCTTGAAATAAGGCCTCTTGAAACCCCTTATCTGTTTTCTTTGCAAATGCACATTCGCTGGGTTTTTTTAATATGTGTGCGCATGCACATGTAACACACACACACACACACACACACACACACACACACACACACACACACACACACACACACACACACACACATCTCTCTCTGTCTCTGTCTCTCTCCTCTCTCCCCTCTCTCTCTCTCTCTCTCTCTCTCTCTCTCTCTCTCTCTCT
>CM060342.1:37484769-37492269 GCA_030674155.1 Stramonita haemastoma
GTCAAAGACTATCATGGCTACTACACTGTACACACACATGTTTTCCTGTTTGTCATTTGGATGAGACTATAAACCGAGGTCCCGTGTGCGAACGCACACAGAACATCTTGCGCACACGTCAAAATCCCGTTCCGTCTTTCGGAAGAGCAGGCCATCGTGTGCCGGTAGGAGCGGATGACAAAAAAAAAAAAAAACAGCATGCACACAGGTGTCGTGTTTAGACACCATCCCTGAGGGGGGAAAAAATGGGTAGGCGCTGCACTCGTGGCGACGCGCTCTCCCCAGGGAGAGCAGCCCGAATTTTACGCAGAGAAATCTGCTGTGACATAAAGTGGTATAAAATAAAATAAATTAAAAAAAACAAAATTTCAAAAGCTGTGCGGCTGTATGTCAAATCATTTGTATGTTCACCTTCTACAATTAGTATGTCTCTCTGTATAAAAGTGCACGACTGTCAGAATATACGACTGTTGCTCCTACTGCAACTGCTGCTGCTGCTGCTGCTGCTGCTGTAAATCCTGATGTTTTTGCTGCTGCTGCTTCTACTCTTGCTACTGCTACTGCTACCTCAGCTTCTGAAACAATTAATTTTGTTCTTTGTTTTGTTTTATTTTTGTTTATCGGCTAGTGCTCCGACGTTCACCAACATTGAGATTTTGCGTATGCGACCGTATTTATTGACTTTTAAGGTCGCCGCATTCCGACTTCGGGGATAGCGTCTTAACATAAAACATGTGTGCATACATTTTATGAACTGTTATCATCCGTTCCTTGTGGCATGAAATGGCGTACTTTTTTGAAAAGTGGAACGGATTTTTAACAGGTGCGTAAGCTATTATGCGTGTGTTAGGAAACGGAACCAAGGTTTATAGTCTCTTGTGAAGGACATTTAGGGGAGTGGAGTCAGATATTATACTAACTCCAGGATAAAGATAAGGTAAAAAAAAAAAAAAAGGTAAAGGTGTCCAACAACCTAGGTGGTCGTGGGGGAGCGAGGCATCAGAGACCTCAGCTTCTCTAGGGGTCAGCACTTTGAGGGCGACGCCCATCTCCTCTCCCTCGCTGCTTTACCTTCCCTGACCCTAAAGAGGGCAGGTATTTAAAGCCGGGTGAACTGGGGGGGACTGTACTGAAGCCAAGGCGTGCAAACGGTCACCCATTCAACTAGCAACCACGCTCGACGATGCTTAATTTGACTTGGAGAAAGCGAGTGCTCTGACCACCGAGCTATCCCGCCCCCTTCTCCGGGAGAAAACCCCAGAAAAAGTCGGTCACCTCCGTGGTGGCTGGATCCCAGTCCGTCAGATTCCGAAAACAAGGCTCTAACCACTAGGCTAACTTGCCTTCCCTCACTTCCCATCCCCCTTCCCAATTCAAACAGCCAGTTTGAAATAAATGCAAGAGTAATTTCCGTTACCGGTAACTATTCACAATACAGCCAAATTGCAGTTGCGTGCGAGATGGCGAACGAGTTTGACACAGCAGCAGTGAAATTATCCACGGTCCATTTACTATACTATCTGAAGAGCCTTGACATTAGAACTACATTGGGTTTTTTTGTCGTTGGTGTTCTTATCTCTTTCCATTCTTTATTGCGCAACTTGAACACTTTTGGCAATGCATCAGTGATTGATCAAATAGGAAGGCATTCAAAACCACCCATTCAATGTTCTGCAACAGTTGTTTATGGAGGTTGTATTCATATCTGAGGCCGTCTATGATTTGCCAGTAGGGGACGGGATAGCTCAGTGGTCAAAGCACTCGCTTTCCTCAAGCCAAGGTGAAGCAGCATCGACCGTGGTTACCAAGTGGATGGTTGACCGTTTGCGCGCCTTGGTTTCAGTACAGTCCCCCCGTTCACACAGCTGTAAATAGGTACCTGCCCTCTTTAGGTTCAGGGAAGGTAAAGCAGCGAGGAAGAGGAGATGGGCGCCGTCCTCAATATGCTGGCCCCTAGAGGAGCTGAGACATCTCGCTCCCCTACGACAACCCAAGTTATGGGACACCTTTACCTTTACCGTTACCTTATCTTTCAACTGTGAAATATGCCCACAATACGAATTAAAAAGCATGTACCTTTGGGCTTTACATATATTGTTATAGTTATAACAAATTATAGATGTAGGCGTAAAAATTGCCAACTGCCAGTGTTGATTATTTTGTTTGACAAAAGATATTGTCACAGAAAAGTGCACAGAATGTGCATAGAGGAGGGTGAAGAGAGAGTTTGCTTATATGACCATTTTTGCCCGCCATCAATGTAGCCACATTCCAACTTAAATCTGAAATGACCTACTCTTTGAAAGGTAAACATGTACACAATGTCTTGCGTGCAATTGCACACATTCCACTGGGCCATTGTCTGTAATGTAATGTAATATAATGTAATATTATCAAACCAAATACTGTATGTGCTGTACATGCTACTGCTGTCTAATTGCTGTTCCTGATTCCAGAAATTGTCAATCAAAACCAACTTCTGCAGCATCTGTCAACATGGTCAACAACAAAATCTGCTGTGGAAACAAATAAAGAGAGAAAAAGGAGGGCGTGGCATCACGATTGCGGGCAGAAGGCAGGACTAGCACGACATCAAATCATCAACATTCCATTTGCTTCATGCTGGGAAGAGCTCTGACCCTTAAACTTTCAAATTTCGTTATCTCTATCTGCCCCTTATTATCAATCTGTAACGTTTGTTCGTGAATGGCGAAGTAGGAACAATCAATGTCTCCCTGTTCATGCTATATTTCTCGTCAGTAATTGTGTTCTGCATTCTACAAACTGTTGTTGTTTTTTTCATATTTAATGCTATTGCAGCTCATTTTTTTCTAATAAACTCTTCTTCTTTTTTAATTTAAAATGCCTATTTCAATGCCAATATCTGCACAAAAATTGATTGGTTATAGAATATCCAACTGCCAGTGCTGATTATTTTGTTTTATAAAACATACTGCATTGAATGCGTGTCCAAAAAATGTGCATAGTGGATGGTATAGAGAGAGTGTGTTTATATATATATATATATATACAGCCATTTCGCTCACCATTAGGGTAGCCACATTCCAACTTTAGCCCCAAATGATATACTCTTCAGAAAAGCAAAAGGTGTACACAATACCTGCGATTGCACTCAGGACTTTGGTTTACAGTCTCATCCAAAAGATTTTCCAGTGAATGAAGTCAGCACTGGTGAAGTGGTGGTCTACAGGTAACGCCTCTGCCTAGAAAGCGAAAAGTCTGGGTCAGAATCTGCATTGGTTCAAACCCCATTGGGCCAAAACTTGTTCTCCATCCAGTAGACCATAAGTAGTGGTGTAGGTGCTAGTCTTTTGGATGAGACAGGGTAAACCGAGGTCCCATGTATAACACATCATTATTTAGGGCAGGTTAAAAACCCACTTCAACAATAGGGTTGTCCCTGGCAAACTTCTATCAAACAAAAGCCACTCTGATAGGAAGCAAATTAATAAATTGCAGACAGGAAAAAAGTGGGTGGCGCTGCACTTGTGTCCACGCTCTCTCCTGGGGGAGAGCAGCCCAAATTTCACACAGAAGAATCTGCTGTGACATAAAGTGGTGTAAACAAAATACTGGCGTTAACTCCAGGGGAAAAATTCCCTCAAACAATTGCCTTGGTGGCAGCTTGAAACCAAGCTGTCATATTGCCAGCACAACACTTTACCCACAGCGCTACTTCATCCCTCCCCCACTGGGAAATGTTGTATGTAATGTAATGTAAAATAGTGTCATATGAACAAACAAAACATTACTGTATGTGATACATATGCATCTGCTTACTATTTGCTGCTCCTAATTCCAGAACTGTCAATCAGAACCAACTTCTGCAGCATCTGTCATCATTATCAACAACAACAAAAATCTGCCCTGAAAACAAGAGAGAGAGAGAGAGAGAGAGAGAGAGAGAGAGAGAGAGAGAGAGAGAGAGAGAGAGAGAGAGAGAGAGAGAGACAGACAGACAGACAGACAGACAGACAGACAGACAGACAGACAGACAGACAGACAGACAGACAGACAGACAGACAGACAGACAGACAGACAGACAGAGACAGAGACAGAGACAGACAGACGGACGGACGGACGGACAGACAGACAGACAGACAGACAGACAGAGAAGAATATTCTGATTGCGTGCAGGAGGGTAAACAAGCTTGTTACCCGAAATCAAATCATCAACGCTCCATTTGTTCCGTGCTGGGAAGAGCTCTGACCCTTAAACTTTCAAATTTCGTTATCTCTCTCTGCCCCTTATGATCAATCCGTAACTTTTGTTCGTGAATGGTGAAGTAGGAACAATCCATATCTCCCTGTCCATGCTATATGTGACACTCCACCACGAAATGAGTGGCTTAGCACCTGACCCACTTTTATGCTAGAAACCTTTTTAGGCAGGTGGGGTCAGGTTGGCAATTTTGATATTTTGATTGACTATAAAACTATAGCCAACCTTTTACAATTCAAAATTTCAAATTTCAATTCAAATTCAAAATTTTATTTCAAGAAAACCCCCCAAGGGGTACATGAAATTTAACAAAACCAATGTTTGCAGATATGGGCGTGTGAAAAATACTCACAACAAAAATCCTAACACAATGGATGGCATAAAAAAGAAAAAAGAAAGAGTATCCACAGTACATGCACTAGTATCATTTATGAAGAAATATCAAATTAGTGTTTTTTCATTATTTCTTTCAGAAACTGTGTAACTTTAATAAGCAAAGATTTCCTCCTAGAGCTAAACAGTTCATGGAACTTGATAACGTTTGGATTTTTATGATAATATTTTGGGATAAATTTGTTTCTTAACTGCACAAAAAAATTACATTTGAACAAGCAATGAAACTCATCTCCTAACTCGCTATCTTCACATTTATCACAGACTCTCTCTGCTCTGGGAATACTACTTATTCTGCCTGTTTGGATGGGAAGTCTATGATTTAACGTTCGAAAATGAATAAAAGTTAGTAATGAGGTACGAGGAAGAATGGATAAGTAATGTTCAAAGCAGAAACACTTTTTAAATAGTCTATAATTGAGGAAGATGTCGTCATTGTCCACATGAGAATACCATTGCTGTAAATACTGATCTTGCAAACTACGTGTAACTTTGGCTTTAAACCATTCTGATGATACTCGGAGATCAAACTGATTCTGCCATATACCACTTAATCCAATTTCGTTTAATGTACGTTCTACAGTAACTAAATAAGGTGATTTGTGGGAATTAGCCATATACATATCATGTAAAAGTCTGTATACAATATTTGAAAACTTGGACTCGCTTCCTGCATCCACTAGCTTAAACCAGTAACATAGCATCCTTACTTTTGCTGTTATTTCCACAGGAAACTGACCCAATTCTCCATAAATCATTTTACTTGGAGTAGATTTTCCAAGTTTAAGTATTATTTTAAAGAACTTAAGCTGTAATTTAGAAGCTAATTCACACATTGATGGTGTCCAAATTTCACACCCATAGAGCAAAACTGGGACGACCACTCTGTTAAATAGCTCTATCTGAATATCAATAGGAAGAAAGAGTCTTCTACATTTTTTTAACAAAGAGAACATACTACGACGTGCCTGGTCATATAAATGTTTTTGTGCCAGGTTAAATCTGTTATTATAATTAAGGTTTAGCCCCAGATACTTGAAAGAAAAAAACACTTTAATTTCTTTACCACAACATGTAAAACAAGGCATTTTCTTGATCTTTCCTCGAGAGAAGACCAACACTTTTGTTTTTTCTACATTCATGTTAAGTTTCCATTTATGGCAGTAATTACACATAGCATTTATAGCTTCCTGTAAATCTTCTTTCGATTCAGCACAAATTGCCGTATCATCTGCATACAATAACAAAAACATTTTCAACAAAAGATTTTCTTTTTCACTTTCCCACCCAAGTTCTCTGGCTTCCTTTGACATTGTTGGTAAACCAGTCATTTTTTCAATAATATAAGATTGCATATCATTCAAATACAAAGCAAAGAGTAAAGGTGACAAGTTTTCGCCCTGACGGACCCCAGATGTGGATTGAAAAAAATCAGAACGCTCATCCCCACCACCAACACATGACTTGGCTTTAGTATAAATATCTTTGATAACCTTTAAAATATTTCCATTCACACCATGACCGACCAGCTTCCGCCAAAGAAAAGCTCTGTTAACACGGTCAAATGCCTTTTCGAAATCAACAAAAAGACAATACAGTCGTTTTCTCTTGGCAAGAAACACATCAATCATGCAATGAAGTGTAAATAAGTGATCAGTGGTGGAAAAACCTGCTCTAAAACCTGCTTGTTCTTGGCCAATAGTCTTGTGTTCATTGAAATATTTTGTCAACCTGTTGTTAATCACTGAAGTAAATAACTTTCCGAAGCAACTTAAAATTGTTATTCCTCTGTAATTATTAGGATCTTCTGGACTTCCTTTACATTTGAAAACTGGCTTTATAATTCCTAAGGACCAGGCATTTGGAGTTTTTCCAGAGCGAAGAATTACATTAAACAATTTAGCAAAAGTTCCAAGTAACCTGGTTGATGACGCCTTTAGAAATTCGTTAGTGATGTGGTCGTAACCACAAGCTTTATTTAATTTAAGTCTGGTAATTGCATTCTGTATTTCCTCCTCAGTAAAGGGTAGGTTTAATTCTTGGTTTACAATGGGGTGATCTGCAATAACATTATAGTCTTCTACTGTCTCTTCTGCATCAGAATATATCTTTACAAAATGATCCTTAAATGCCTGACATGAAATGGGTGTAGCTGGTTTGTCTTTTTCTAAGCTGGTCCCATTGATTACTTTCCAGTATGCCTTGGGATCAGAAATCTTTAATTTTCTAATTTTCTTTACAAGGTTATTTTGATATATCTTGAATTGCTTTTTTATTTCTTTTTTGTAGTCACGGCTTGCTTGTTGCCGGACAAGATACAAACTCTGGTTTCCTCTAGAATGAGCATGGCGGTTTACTGCTTTAAAGAATGCCTTTCGTTTGATTTCACAACTTGTGTTAAACCATGCGCACTTCACATTTTTCCTTTTTTGTGTTTTTTTTAAACTTACGCTTTTTATTAAACAATCCATTAATTACCGCACTGTTTTTCATTATGTTTGTAACATCACTAACTAAACCATCTACATCAGATTGTGAAATTGGCTCTGTGGAGCCTAACAGACTATCTAATACCTTCTCAACTCTAAAAATTTCGTCATTATCCAGTGAAGCTATATAATCGATTTCCTTGTCTTTGAGCCATCTTGGCTTGCCCCAAGGAAACTCTGAAACCCCTACCACCTTGTCTAACGTACAATCATCAGAGGCACAATCTGACCTTCTAACTTGAGTTTCTAGCTCATTAGAGACCGTTATACATAAAGTAAGCACGATAGGGCAATGAACATCAGAATACAATTCACAAAAATCGCAAACAACAAAATCTGAAATAGCAGTTATCAAATTCAATGAGACAATGGCGT
>CM060342.1:37502921-37507921 GCA_030674155.1 Stramonita haemastoma
AGAGAGAGAGAGAGAGAGAGAGAGAGAGAGAGAGAGAGAGAGAGAGAGAGAGAATGAACGAATGACCGAATGAATGAATGAGTATTAAAAGAGGATAATGGCATAAGAAAACGTGCCTTTTTATAACCACCCTTCTGGGGGAAAAAGAAAGGCATAGCAATAACAAACAAACTGCACATATACATTGTATGAGTGAAGAAAAAAGAAAAAAAATCCATAACATCATCGAAATACAAGAAACATTTTCTACTCTTATGCTTTATCTTTTACAAAATGAGAGAACAAGATCACAAAATCAGATTAGAAAATAAGAAATATGATTGACTAGAGAGTAGAGTAGAGTAGAGTAGAGTAGAGTAGAGTAGAGTAGAGTAGAGTAGAGTAGAGTAGAGTAGAGTAGAGTAGAGTAGAGTAGAGTAGAGTAGAGTAGAGTAGAGTAGAGTAGAGTAGAGTAGAGTAGAGTAGAGTAGAGCAGAGTAGAGAGTAGAGACTGACAGAGAAGGGGTAGACAGGCAGATGAGAGATAGAATACAGACAGACGGACAGACTAAAGACACCCAGTTTCACAGGCAGGCAGACAGACAGACAGACAGACAGACAGACAGACAGACAGACAGACAGACAGACAGACAGAGAAGGACAGACAGCTGATAAAGAGACATATGTAAAACGTGATTAAATGAAGTCATGGCAAACCATGACTGACATTTTGTCCGATTAACAAGAAAATAATATGCTTTTTTTTATATATAAGACAAGATCAACAGCCAGTCTCTGTCAGCCTTTCATTCATAAGAAAATGTTTCAATGATTTTTTAAAGTTTAGCATAGAAGTTACACTTTTTAAGGATGCTGGCAGGTTATTCCAGTAAGTGCCACCGCTATATACAAGACTACTTTTAAACAGATCTATTCTTGGTTTTGGCACAGTAAGTTTATGTAAATGACGATATGTATTTATTTGAAAATGTTTTGCCAGAGTGGGCGGTGCATTTCCATACACTATTCTGTGCATCATTAAAGCTTTGTTGTATTCCAACTGCAATTTAAATGGCAAAATACCAACTGATTTATAGTCCACGGAAGTTAATGAGCTTGATTTCAATAGAATAAGTTTAATGGCACGCTTGTATAATCTAATCAGAGGTTTTAATGTATTTGCACTTGCAGAATCCCACAAGGTTGATGCATATTCTATAACAGAACTTATGTGTGCATAGAAAAACTGTTTTCTAGTGCTAAGATTAAGGAAATGTTTTATTTTGGATAACTGAAACACCTTTTGAGATACAACTTTACTTAGATTGGCGATGTGGTCTTGCCATGAACGATTATGATCAATAGTGATTCCTAGCACCTTGTGGAAATTTACTTCTTCAATTTTTTCACCTGAAACATTTATAGGGAACATAGAAGAGATCTGATTCTGTCGCTTTTGTCTGGTTGTTATACACATACATTTAGTCTTTTTTGGATTAAGGGACATGTGATTTAGTTCTGCCCATCTGGTAAGCTGATGTATATTGTCTTGGAGACTAGATGACAAAATTTGTAAGGAATGATTTTCAGCATAAATTGAATTGTCATATGCAAATAATTCACAACAAGCATTCATGTATGAATGACGTGAGAGAGAGAGAGAGAGAGAGAGAGAGGAGAGAGAGAGAGAGAGAGGAGAGGAGGAGAGAGAGAGAGAGAGAGAGAGAGAGAGAGAGAGAGGAGAGAGAGAGAGAGAGAGAGAGAGAGAGAGAGAGAGAGAGAGAGAGAGAGAGAGAAGAAAATAAAGAGACACAGGAACAGACAGGAAGACAGACAGACAACAGAGAAACACAGAGAGAGAAGGAGAGAGAGAGTGAGAGAGACAGAGATAGAGAAAGAGACAGATACTGATAGAGAGACAGAGAGAGAGACAGAGACAGACAGACAGACAGACAGACAGACAGACAGACAGACAGACATAAGTGGATGTAGTGTCATTATCACGTATATTATTGTACCATACCTCCTTCCGACAGACGTGCTATGTTCAAACCAGGCTGTCCTCTTCGGGGATGTGGTGTCGCCACAAGACCGGTGCCACCCATATCAAAGATGCTTGAAAAGTGTGTATGCATACAGTAGAGCACTCTCTTGGTGCCGTGGGCTCTGTTACTGTGCAAAAAAGTCGGGGTAGGACGGGTCCCAAACCGACCTTTTAATGCATCTGGGGGGCGGATAGCCTACTGGTCAGAACATTGCGCTGGCAATTTGAAGACCCGGGTTCGAGTCCGGTCGAGGAAATTTTCTTCCTGGAGTTAACATCAGTGCTGACTCCACTCTCCCCAAAAGTCCTTCGGATGAGACTTTAAACCGAGGCCCCGTGTGCGAACGCACGCAGAACATCTTGCGCACACGTTAAATCCTGTTCCGCTTTTCGTAAGAGTAGGCCATCGTGTGCCGGTGGGAACAGATGACATGATTTACAAAACTGCATACACACGGGGACCGGATGAAAAAAAGCATATGATTGCTTATTCTGTTATCCTCGATATAAAAGAATAAAAGAAAGAAAAAAAAAGAGGGGAGGAGGTGTATATGCGCGCGCGTGCGTTTATGTGTGCGTGTTTTCTTGTGTGTGTGTGTGTGTGTGTGTGTGTGTGTGTGTGTGTGTGTGTGTGTGTGTGTGTGTGTGTGTGTGTGTGTGTTTTCTTGTGTGTGTGTGTGTGTGTGTGTGTATGTGTATGTGTATGTGTATGTGTACGTGCGTGCGTGCGTGCGTGCGTGCGTGCGTGCGTGCGTGTGTGTGTGTGTGTGTGTGTGTGTGTGTGTGTGTGTGTGTGTGTGTGTGTGTGTGTGTGTGTGTGGTGTGTGCAGCCCTGCACTGTTGTGTGTTGCATTATTTTGGATATCATCATTAATATCATGTGTAATAATATGTATCGTTGCGTACACTGTCCCACCAGCACACAATGGCCTACTCTTCCGAAAAGTGGAACGGTTTTTAACGTGCGTGCATGTGTGCGTGCGTACGCGCGCATGTGTTCGTGTGTGTGTGTGTGTCTGTGTTGGTGTGTGAACCAATGTTTATTTTTTGAAGGAATACAGAGTAAGTAACTATTCACATACTATTTTCCCTGGCCCTTGCCCAGGTTAGGGAATATTATAAGAAAAACAAACACACACACCAACAAAAAATCAAAAGAAAAAAAGAAAAAGAAACCAAAAAAACAACCAAACGGCCAAAACAAAACCACGTATACACACACACACACACACACACACACACACACACACACACACACACACACACACACACACACACAACACACACACACACACACAAATCAAACCAACAAAAAACCCATAAAAACTGACAGAGACAGACAGGCAGACAGACAGACAAAAGTGTACACATGAATCCAAGATCTTGTACACATACTCTACACTTGCAAACACCCAGCCATTCATGATCACAACTTGGAACAAACACCTTGCTCACATTTTTGTATTTATTTTTGGTCTTATTTTTCCTGTGTAGTATTATGCATCAAGTTTGGGCTATTTTCTAGTCATTCTGAATTGTTTACAATCGTTTTAATACAGCTGCGAGCCGGCTACCCAATCCTAACTCCAGCTTCTGTTTTGGCTGAAGGGGGAGATAGGCTTTTCCCAATGCTCTGACCAGCAGTGACACAATGACCAACTCACTGACTTGTCTGCCTGTCAGTTCTCACACCATCATGTTGACATCTCTAAGGCCACAAGACCCGTGTTCATTCCTATCTGCTTTTACAATACACAAGTGACAAAAAGCTCAACTCCAGCCCTGTTATCTTTAAAGCCAGAAAACAGTTGCCTTAAATGTCATGTCAATTAAGTAAAAGGAAAAGTAAACACAAAATTAGAGTGTATTTCTTGCATTCAATCTGATAACACCGAAAAAATATACTGGTGTAATTCTTATATTCATCCCTATAAAAAAATATAGACTGGCGTATTTCTTGCATTCAACCTCAATTTTTTTTAAAGAAATTAAAAATACAATACTGTATATCTCGCATTCAGTCTTACAAAAAAAATACACAATTGCATTTTTGTATTCAATTCGATCATAATTTGTTTTTTCAAAATATGTTATTGTATTACTTGTATTCAATTTCATACTTTTAACAAAACAACAAAATAATACTTTTGTATTTCTTGCATTCTATACCATAGTAAAACAAAAATAAATAAATAAATAAAACAGTAATCAACAAGCAACGAAAAATATACTATTGCATTTTTTGCATTCAATTTCATTAAAAAAAAATATATATATATATACTACTGTATTTCTTGTATTTAATTTCATTATTAGAAAACGAAAAATTACTATTGTATTTTTCGCATTTAAACTCAAATATCCGAAAAATATACTATGTATAAAAAATATATATATAAAACATTCTTCCATTACTCACTCTCTCTCTCTCTCTCTCTCTCTCTCTCTCTCTCTCTCTCCAAAAAAAGAGAAAATTTATCAGATTTGAACATAGATACACATTCCTATAACCCTCCTCCTCCTCTTCATCCAAAATTAAAACATTTATGCAAACAGTAGCATGTACACGTGCATATAGATCTCCGCACATGTCTATATGTTACGCACTATCACACCAACATAATTTCTTTCAATTTTGAAAACCTCCATTTATAAATGTACAAAAATGCAGTCAGATTTCTTCATTTATCTTCACAAAGTGCAAATGTAGGTTCTACAGCACCATGTAAATACGATTTTTGCCTCCTGCAAAGATTTATATAAAACAAGTAAATAAAATGAAAAAAAACTTAGCCATTCTTGTGTTAGTCATGGGACCATCATTTTTCTCTGACACTTGTTGATTAATTGTCAAAAAAAAACTTTAAAAAAAGTAAAAATGAAAACAAAATAACCCAACCTAAGACACCAGTGGTCGTCCATACACGAAAGGTTCATCCAAAACTAACAAGTAGCATTTTTCATATCCCTAAGTGCT
>CM060342.1:37510421-37517921 GCA_030674155.1 Stramonita haemastoma
TTTTCTGAGGAGTATACCACTGTTCACCAGTGCGAACAGAGGATAAAATTTTAAAAAAACCGCATACACTGGATGTATAAAAGGACCCGAGCACTTATTCCAATATCCTCGAAATAAAATAAAAAAAGTTTAGCGTATTGTTCTGTATGGTAAACATTTTTTCACTTGAACATATTTAAAACGGTCATTTAATTCAACTTGCCTATTTTCTTTATACTACGTGCATTTCGGAATGATATATCAATGGTAGATTATCTCACAGCATTGTTCATATTGTGAAACTTCATTCTACTACCATAACACTCCCCCCCGTTCCTCTCTCTCTCTCTCTCTCTCTCCTCCTCTCTCTCTCTCTCTCTCTCTCTCTCTCTCTCCTCTCTCTCTCTCTCTCTCTCTCTCTCTCCCCCTCTCTCTCTCTACTACTCCTACTACTACTCTACTACTACTACTACTACTACTACTACTACTACTACTACTACTACTACTACTACTACTACTACTTCTACAGCTACTACAAAACTATTAATTGTATCTACACCCATCATCTATTTTTATGCATTTTCTTTTTTTTTAATCCAACTAAACCCAACCAAAAAAACAAAAAACACAGGAAAAACCTTTGTTCAAAACATCATAAAATGCGAGTCCTTCAAGGATTGATGGGACATCAAAGGGTACATAATGACAAGTATTTAAAAGTATTGATCCTAGTCATAAGTTCAAAAAAATCAAAAAGTCATCAGATTATCACAAGTCCTACAAGGAGTGTTGAAGACTAGAGTATTTTTCTCAACAGATGAAATCTGATCCATTCAAAAAGTAGATAATCTCCGTGTAAAAAAAAACCCACCAAACAGATTATTTCCGATCTTACACGCAAGACTGTTGCCTTCGATGTTGTCCTCGATGTTGTTCTCGGTCTTGTCCTCAATTACTTGTGTTGTTCTCAATGGTGTTCTCCATATTGTCCTTGATGGTGTCTTTAAGGTTGTCATTGATCGTTTACTGTGTCATCTTCGATAATTATTGTCTTCGACGTAGTCCCTGATGTTGTCTTTGATAATTTGCCATGTTGTCTCCCATGTTGTCTTCGATGACTAACCGTGTGTTGTCCGTGTTGTCCTCGAAGTTGTCCTCGATGATTTGCCGCGTTGTCTTTGATGTTGTCCTCGATGTTGTCATTGATGATTTTCCGTGTTGTCCTCGATGTTGTCATTGGTGTTTTGCAGTGTTGTCCTTGATGTTGTCATTGATGTTTTGCTGTGCTGTCTTTGATGTCATTGATGATCGGCCGTGTTGTCTTTGATGTCCTCGATGTTGTTGATTTCCCGAGTTGTCTTTGATGTTGTCCCTAATGATTTGCCTTTTTCTTTGATGTCTTCTATGTTGTGAATAATTTACAGTGTTGTGTTCGATGTTGTCCTCAATGGTTTGCAGTGTTGTCCTTGATGCTGTCATTGATGACTTACCGTGTTGTTTTTGATGTTGTCCTCAATGATTCGCCGTGTTGTCTTCGACGATGTCCTTGATCATTTGTTGTGTGGCGTCCCTCATGTCCACCCTGACGACCATCTTGGTTATGGGCCTTGCTGATACTTACTGATGCTCTCCCCTTGTAGAAAAGGCAGGTCACTATGGCTGCCCTCACACATCACTGTCAGGTCAGGTCACTGGCCCTTGATTCCAGACCACAGCCCCTGAAAGCAGAAAGTCATCATCAGTAAGACTGCAAACTTGTTTGCGCGCGCGCGCGTGCGTGTGCGTGCAACTGCGTGTGCGTGTGCGTGCGTGTGCGTGTGTGTGTGTGTGTTAGGGCTCTAGCTCTGTGTGTGTGTGTGTGTGTGTGTGTGTGTGTGTGTGTGTGTGTGTGTGTGTGTGTGTGTGTGTGTGTGTGTGTGTGTGTGCGTGCGTGCGTGTACTGTGTTGTGTTTTGCAGACACTATATTTTTTCGTTCCTTAGCCTGAGTTCCGAGGTTTACTAATGGGGACACTTTGCATAGTCATGGGATCGTTTGTCTACCTGCAAGGTAGCCGCATTCCGACTTCGGGGATGATATCTAAACAAAAACACTAGTGTGCATGCTTTTAAAAAAATAATCCTCAGTTCCTACAAGCACACAACAGTCTACTCTTTCTTATAGCAAAACAGGTTTTAACATGTACCCGATATTTTCAGCGTGCGTTTGCAGGTGGGAACTTGGTTTCATCCGAAAAACTTTTGGGAGAATGGAGTCGGTACTGGTGTTGACTCCAGGGGGAAAAGTCTCGAAGTCTCAGTTTGAAGGCTCGAACCTGGGCCGTAAGATCATGAGCTTAACGCTCTAACCACTAGCCTGTCTCAGCTCCCGACAGAGATAGTTAATGCCCAATGATTGAATAAATTTCAAAACAAAGTTATCAAGAACACTATTTCTGCACATTCCTGAATAAATTCCATGCATGGATGCTTTTTTTTCAACAATAAACAGCAAACAAACCAAAATACGCACACAAGACTTTACAATTTGAAAGACAGAAACCTTAATGACTTTTCATGCTTAACCAGAAACGAACTATACTTTATTCAAGACTTACGACCTAGACATCACATACCTCAATTCAATTCAGTTCTTATATACTCACATCATTTCTTACATACTTACACCCTCTGACTTCTGAGCATATTTTGATGTCAGCTTTCCAGACGATTGCCCTCATTTTTGAGGAGACGGCTCCCAGGTGATCCACATGATGGCTTTCAGGAGAAGACTCTCAGATGATACGCATGATGACACCACAGAACGAGGACTCTCAGATGACCCACACGACCACTCACCAGATTAGGACCCGCGTGGAATAAAGTATGGGAAGGAAGGAGCCTCAGGAAATGCTGAGAACATGTGAGAGGGGACAAGAGTCCCAATCCCTCCTGACCACTGTCTCAAAGCCTGTGTAGGTGATGGTATTTTCCAACACCGAGATCACTGTAGGCGGTGGTGTTTACACCGAGATTACTGTAGTGGTATTTACGGACACCAAGATCAGTGTAGGTGGTGGTGTTTACGGACACCAGGATCAGTGTAGATGGTGGTTACGGACACCAGGATCGCAGTAGGTGGTGTTGTTTACGGACACCAGTATTAGTGTACGTGGTGGTGTTTACGGACACCAAGATCGCTGTAAGTGGTGTTTACGGACACCGGGATAAGTGTAGGTGGTGGTGTTTACGGACACCAGGATAAGTGTAGGTGGTGGTGTTTATGGACACCAGGATAAGTGTAGTGGTGGTGGTGTTTACGGACACCAGGATAAGTGTAGGTGGTGGTGTTTATGGACACCAGGATAAGTGTAGGTGGTGGTGTTTACGGACACCAGGATCACGGTAGACGGTGGTGTTTACGGACACCAGGATCACTGTCACCCATATTGCGCTCCTGTCATCTCTTGCCCTAAATTTTTGTTCCCTGCTTTTTGTTTTATTTTTTTAATATTTTTATGTTCTTTTTGGTTTTTTATATTCTATCTTTGTACATTATCTCCTATTCTATGTCGCGTTTAATGAAATGATTTAGGTTTTGTTTCATTTATTTTATTCCCTATTCTATGTTTTACTTTATATTTTATTTTATCTACTTTTATCTTAGTGCAAGGATGGAGGATGCAATCAGAAGTGTGGTGCCCAGTGATCGTTTGACGGCAGGCGACTGACCGGGCAGTCAGTTCAAAGTCCAGCAAACAAACGCGACCGAGTGGACTGGACTGGCCTCGACCTGCTACGGGGAAAATAAGCAAACATTTGCACATACGCGAGGACTGGAGGAGGAGGAAGCTGGTTGCAAAGTCTTCAGGGATGAGTGCCCCAAGACTACGAGATAGGTGAAGGTGAAAGGGAGGAAAATGTGCAGGTGAGACAGGTGTCTGTGTGGTGACCATTGTCCAGACGTCTCTCAGCCGGTTGTGTTGTGGTCATGCCTGTGAAATCGGTTGTTGCAAGGCGGTAGTAGTGTGGTCGGTGGCTGTGTGCATACTTACTGACTTCTGTAGACTTTCCCCTGTGGAAGATCACATACAGTAGGTCTACAGAGACTGCACACTGCACGAGCTGCGCTTTCGGAAGCGAACGGTTACGTAGCCTTACGCCAGTGCATTGAAATATTTTAGCAAGAGGTCTTTGGCACAAAAGCATGCTGGAACCTCCATGAAAACGAGTCTCTGGGACAGAATGATATCCCCAGTCACAAGAACTAACCAGACCAATGCGCTGGGCCCGATTTGTCAGACGCTTAACAGCAGCGCAACGCGTTTTTGCTCATATGACAGACAACCGTAGTTGCTGTCTGAGCGTACGATGAAAATGAAGATCCGATATTTTCATGCAGTCACAGATCTCAACTTTCAGAGCTTTGCTGCATGCCGAAATTGGATGCGCAGGGCCTGACTTGTCAGGCACTTAATGGCAGCGCAGGGCATGTTTCGCTCTTATGACATGACAAAACAGCAGTAGTTGCTTGTCAGAGAATTCGACCAAGCAGAAGCAGAAGCTTCTTTGCATTTCCTGTGTCTCCATTCCCTCCCCTTTTGTTGACCAACACGGGCCTGACCAGTGAGAGTCATGCAGGTCATAGGTTGTTCGGTGAGGAGGTCAAAGGTTGCTACGAAGTGTCAACGCGAAGACATTACATACATTACATACATTACATACATTACATACATTACATACATACATACATACATACATACATACATACATACAGACATACAGACAGACAGACAGACAGACAGACAGACAGACATGCAGGCAGGCATACAGACAGACAGACAGACAGACAGACAGACAGACAGACAGACAGACAGGCAGGCATTACGCACATGCATTACGTACATACATTACGTACATTACATACATACATTACACACATACATAACACAAACATTCATACATTACATACATGACATACATTACATTACATTGGTGGGTAAAACAGCGGAATGTGCAACAATCTCACCATCGGTGAACCTTGCAGCTCTAGTTGAAAGGAAAAAAAAAACACTGATAAATTTGATTAATTGTTTAATCATAGGGAGGGAGGCAGGAGAGAGAGAGAGAGAGAGAGAGAGAGAGAGGAGAGAGAGAGAGAGAGAGAGAGAGAGAGAGAGAGAGAGAGAGAGAGAGAGAGAGAGGAGAGGGAGGGAGGGAGGGAGGGAGGGAGTGAGAGAGAGAGTGAGAGAGAGAGAGAGAGAGACAGACAGACAGACAGACAGGCATACAGACAGGCAGACAGGCAGACAGACAGGCATACAGACAGGCAGACAGGCAGACAGGCAGGCAGGCAGGCAGGCAGGCAGGCAGACAGACAGACAGACACTCACACACACACACACACACACACACACACACACACACACACACACACACACACACACACACACACACACACACACACACACGACAGACCGACAGGTAGACAGACAAAGATGATGCCAAGTATATCAAGTATCTAATAATTATATCATAAACTTCATCGTACTCACCTTCAGTTGATGGCTGAAGTCCTGCTTTTCTTTGCAGTCCGTCAGCGAACAGACAGCTCAGTCTCTGCAGTGAAGGCAGCAGTACGCTGCAGGTCCTCCAATTCGCCGTATAGTTTCTTGACCACTGGGGGGGCGGGGGGGGGGGGGGGGGTGTCAGGCCAGATGCTTCTTTCGGAGTGTTTTTTGTAGCGGAGCAGGGCTGTTTGCACATCTTCTCTAGTGTGGTTGCCTGTCTTGTAAAGGCAATGTTCTGTGTGGCTTATGTAGAGTTTCATGTTGTTCTCTCTTAAAATCTTTTCGTTGATTACACAATTATTCTTCTCCTGGGACAGCATTACTGTTTGTATCCCCAGAGTTCCAGTGGATTTTTTAAAATCTTAATTAAAAAATCTTTTAAAAAAAACCTTACATCTTGAATCTTGATGGTCTGGAATAAAAAAAACAATAGCGATATCTTCAGCTTTGGGAGTTAAGCCCTATGCTGGTTTCAAGCTTAAGCGTATCGGCGTGGACTTCATGACCCCTGAAGAAGATGCAGGTGGCCTGATTCTGTAGCTATCTCACTGATGACCCGGTCAGTGCTGGACATAGCTGTAGTGCCACCCCCAATGCTGTCATGTCATGTCACGTCATGTCATGTCATACCGAAACACCGACATCTGCATCTGCACCTCAGGTCGTTCCTGCTTGCTGTCCTTTCAGGAAGGCAAAGTTGTTCCTTGTGTGGTTGCTGTGGGTGGTGGTGGTGGTGGGGGTGGTGGTGGCGGTGATGATCGTGTTGGTGGCGGTAGCGGTGGTGTGGTGGCAGTGGGGGAGGGGTGGCGGCGGCGGCGGTGGTGGGGGTAGTGATGGTGGTGATGGTGATCGTGGGGCGGTGGTAATGGTGATAGTGGGGCGGTGGTGGTGGTGATGATGGTGGTGGTGATGATGGTGATGGTGATGGTGGTGGTGGTGATGGTGATGTGGGGGTGATGGTGATGGTGGCGGCGGTTGTGGTGGTGGTGGTGTGGTGGTGGTGGTGGTGGTAGCAGCAGTGGTGGGGGTGGTGGGGGTGGTGGGGGTGGTGGTGGCAGTGGTAGTGGTGGTAATGGTGATGGTCTGCCGTTTGTTAGCCGTGTTGATGACACAAGGCTCCTCTAGAAACAAAAGAACAAAGTGTAAATATTCTAGCAAGGATTAGCTAAGAGCATGCTACCCCCAGGGAAAACACGCATCCCCGAAGTTAGAATATAGCTAAAGTTATTGATTGGGAAAAACGGTTTCATATGCAAGAATTTGACCATTTGGTGAACCTCTGAGCTTTAGCTAAGGAAGGGCTCCATCCCATTCCCCTCCCCCCCCAAAAAAAAAAAAGCAAACTAACACACACACACACAGACACACAGACACACAGACACAGACACACACACACGCACACACACACATACACACACAAAGAAGAGGGTATGGTGAAAAAAAAGTTGTTTCAACTTTTATCTTTGACACTAAGAAAGGAGCATTTTGACCTGAATCACACAAACCCCCATTCCATCCTCCTATGCCAAAAGAATACCAAAAACTAAAATAATAGCAAGACCCAAACGACAATAGTAGCAGTAGGCACCATCAGTCTCTGAAGACTTTGGAGTTTCCCTCTAGTCTTTAGAGCGCAAAGCCTGGGTAAGTAAATATGGAGGGCAAACTGTTACCCATACAGCAGACCCCCCTCTCCACTCTACTGGAATGATCCATTGGAAAGGCAATGACCGATACGAATAGTTCCAGTACCGTCGCAGGAGCCACCAGAACGCAGCCATATACAGCCTCGAGCCACCCTAGGACTCCAGCCCCCCGATTTTTCCTCAGGGATGGTGTGTAAACACGACATCTGTGTGCATGCTGTTGTTTTTTTATAATAATTTTGTCATCCGCACCTACCGGCACACGGCCTGATATTCCGAAAGGCCGAACGGGGTTTTAACGTGTGCGCAAGATGTTCTGCGTGCAAAC
>CM060342.1:37522875-37527875 GCA_030674155.1 Stramonita haemastoma
GGGGGGGGGGGGGGGGGGGGGGAGCGAGGGCGTGGATTTTTGAGGCACGAACTTCTTTCAGAACATAAAAGCACAATGCGATGGCTTGATTTCATCTGTCATTACCAGAGCATAAATTTCCTTAACACGCAGATCGGTTCCTCAGAGAATCGTGGCTTTTCCCGCCCTTTGCCACTGCATCCGGAACTTTGTCCCCCCCCCCAAAATGGCTTCTGCGCATGCGTTAGAATGGGGGCAAAGTTCATATTCCTATGTCTCGTCAATGAAGGCACCAGTTCAAAAGGCCTTCCCCGTTTTTTGTTGTTTGTGAGGAATTGTCTTGATGTTGTAATTTGAGTTACTCTGTGTGTGTGTGTGTGTGTGTGTGTGTGTGTGTGTGTGTGTTTGTGTTTGTGTGTTTATGTGTGTGTGTGTGAGTGTGTGTGAGTGTGTGTGTGTGTGTGTGTGTGTGTGTGTGTGTGTGTGTGTGTGTGTGTGTGTGTGTTTTGAGAGAGAGAGAGAGAGGGGGGGGGGGGGAGGGAGAGGAGAGAGGTTCTAGAATTTCTTCAGCAAATGCAGGATAATTCTATGGGTTTGGGACTGTATGCGTTTGTTTTTGGTGGGTATTTTATGTTTTTTACAGTTAATAACTTTCTGTCTATATTTTTTCTCTATTCCTTTAAGTTTTTTTCTCTGTTTTATTCAGGTTTTTTATTCACAATATTTTATATTATTTTTTTTAAAGCTTTGTCCTGGTCTGATTTACACTCCTCATGAAAGATGGGAGATTTAAGATAGAGAAAGCTGTGGTCAATATCTATTAGGGTACAATAATTACTAAATAGTAGGCTACACACATAAGTACAATTCTTAATATTTATACAGGTTCAAATTCCATAAGGATCATAGCATTTTTTTTCTTACTCTGGCCGTCTCCTTCTAAGAGTGAGTGTGCTGTGGGGTCCGAAAGAAAGAAGAAAAAGAAAAAAAGAAAGACAAAAAGAAAAGAAAGGAAAAAAGAAATAAAAAACTAAATATCAACTAAAGACACACAAAACCTTTAACAAGCAAACAAACAAAAAAGAATACAGACAGAAAAAAACCCACACAAACACAGCATTCTACCTAAACGTACATCTGCAGTATTGAAATGATATGTTTACACTGTCCTGTAAACCATTATTTTTTTTACTAACACAAGATCACACCCCGATCTTTCCTTCCGCGTGTACAATAAAAATACGCACTGACAGATTCCACTCCCCCCTAAAAAAAAAAACAACACCCCCCAAAAAAACACAACAACAACAACACCAAAAACAAAACATCAACAACAAACAAACACAAAACCCCACAAAAATCCACACTACTTCTAGCCTCGTCCACAGAGACATTATTTCGCATCTCGTCTGATTGTTCTCATATTCTTTTCTGGATGTTTTACTTATATTATGCACTGTATTTGTGTCTTTCCTTCTTTGTTTATCGTCACTGGCTCCTTGTCACTTCCTGTCTTTTATATTTCCTGAAGAGTTGTTTTTCGTCATGGATGGGAGGATAGCTCAGTGGTCAGAGCACTCCCTTTCCCCCAGTCAAAGTTAAGCAGCATCGAGCATGGTTACAAGTTGGATGGGTGACCTTTTGCGCCTTGGTTTTAGTACAGCTCCCCCCCCCCCCCCCCCCCCCCCCCCCCCCGATCACGCAGCTGTAAATGGGTATCTGCCCTCTTTAGGGTCAGGGAAGGTAAAGCAGCGAGGGAGAGGAGATGGGCGCCGCCCTCAATATGCTGGACCCTAGATTGGTCCATTCTCCAACCTTTAGTTGCTAGAAAGACTTAGAAGATAAAAGTTATCTCCCATGCCAGCATAATGACAACGTGACGCATTTTCGCTCAAATCCACTGGCAACAATAGTTGCTGTCTGAGCTTTGGAAGAATGCAAAGAAGAAGAAGAAGAAGAAGAAGAAGAAGAAGAAGAAGAGAAGAAGAAGAAGAAGAAGAAGAAGAAGAATTGCGAAGAAGAAGAAGAAGAAGAAGAAGAAGAAGAAGAAGAAGAAGAAGAAGAAGAAGAAGAAGAAGAAGAAGAAGAAGAAGAAGAAGAAGAACAAGAAGAAGAATTGCGAAGAAGAAGAAGAAGAATTGCGAAGAAGAAGAAGAAGAATTGCGAAGAAGAGGAATTGCGAAGAAGAAGAAGAATTGCGAAGAAGAAGAAGAAAAGCGAGGGATGGAGGCTGGGGGAAAGGGTCAGGGTTGATAGGGGTGGAGGGAAGGGGAGGGGGAGTGGTTCCACAAGAACAGCAAGATATAGACCGGCCAACACCCTCCCTCCCAGCCTTCATGATTATTGTAGGTGTTGATGGTAAAAATTCTATTCTAGCTTATGTGCATCATGTGGACTTTTCAATAAGAAAATCACACCGAAGTGTGTTTATATGCACATGAATACTCATGAAAGATAAACAAAGACAACAATAATACAAAGACAACAACAATAAAGTATATAAAAAAATAAACCAGAATGCACAGAGGCGTCGTGTTAAGACACCATCCCTGAGGAAAAAAATCAGGGAGTTGGCATTCCCCAGGGCGGCTCGGGGCTGTATATTAAAAAAAAAAAGAAAACGGGTAGGCGCTGAACTTGTGGCGACGCGCTCTACCCTGGGAGAGAGAGCAGCCCAATTTTTATGCAGAGAAATCTGATGTGAAATAAAGTGGTATAAAATAGAATAGAATAGAATAGAATAAAATAAAATAAAATAAAATAAAATAAATTAATAAAATAAAATAAAATTGCCCAAGCATTCAAATGAATATGCATGATTAATAAGCGAACACAAAAAGCCTATAACAACATAAGAAATCAAAACAAAGCACAAAAAAAAAAAACCCACAGAAAACTAAGCAAGCCGCTCAAAGGGTAAAATGTTGTCTTTAGAATAACGTTGAAGTCCAGAAACGTCATTTGACTATGTAAGTTCATTGGAGGTTTTGTTGGTTGTTTTTGTTTGTTTGTTTGTTTTTTTGTTTGTTTATTTGTTTGATTTCTGCTCTTTTTTTGTTTGCTTGTGTGTTCTTTGTTTCTTCCTGTCTGGTTTTTTTTCCTCAATTCCAATTTGTCTTTTTACTTTTTTTTCTCTTTTCGTTTACTTGTTCGTTTTGGTTTGTTTGTTGTTGATAGTTTCTTTATATCTTTTTTTTCTCTGTAGCTTTTGTGTGTCTTCATGTCTGTGGTTTTCTTTATCAAATATGCCTGTTTAATTGTGTTTTTTTTTTTCATTTGTCTGTCAGTCAAATTTTCTTTCCCTCTCTTATCTGTATTTGTCTTTATTTTCTTTTTTTTCCTTTTCTTTCCTTCCTTTTTTCTTCTTTCTTTCTTTCTTTCTTTCCCTTCTTTCTTTCTTTCTTTCTTTTTCTTTCTTTCTTTCTTTCTTTCTTTCTTTTCTTCCCGTCTTTCTTTTTTTCTTTATTTCTTTTCTATCTATCTATCTATCTATCTATCTATCTATCTATCTATCTATCTATCTATCTATCTATCTATCTATCTATCTCTCTCTCTCTATCTATCTATCTATCTATCTATCTATCTCTCTATCTCTCTATCTCTCTATCTCTCTATCTATCTATCTATCTATCTATCCATCCATCCATCCATCCATCCATCCATCCATCCCTCCGTCCGTCTGTCTGTCTGTCTGTCTGTCTGTCTGTCTGTCTGACTGACTGTTTGTCTATTTATCTATCTATCTATCTATCTATCTATCTATCTATCTATCTATCTATCTATCTATCTATCTATCTATCTATCTATCTATCTATCTATCTATCTATCTTTCTTTCTTTCTTTCTTTCTTTCTTTCTTTCGTTCTTTTTTTCTTTCATTTTTTCTTTCTTTCTTTTCTTTGCTTGTTTATTTATCGTTCTTGTTTCTGTCAGTTTTCTTTGGGCTTTTTGTCGTCCCTTTCTCTCAGTCTTTCTTCATTTATTTTGTTTTTTTTCTTTCTTATTCTCTGCATTTCATTCATTATTCTACTTCTTTTTCGTTTTTGTGTCTTTACATATTCTGTCTTTCTTTAGTTTTTTCCTTCCCTTCTTTTTTTTTTTCTTTCTTTTTTCGTCATTTTTTTCTCTTTCCCTTTCTCTCCTTTTTTTTTTTTTTTCTTCATTATATCGTTTTTTTTTTCCTTTTTTTTTTACATTTACTGTCGTTTTTTGTTTGTTTACTTTGTCTTTCCTCTGGACTTTTCTCGTTTTAGTTTATGTTTTCTTTCTTTCTTTCTTCTTCTTTCTCTTTCTTTCTTTCTTTCTTTCTTTCTTTCTTTTTCTTTTTCTTTCTTTCTTTCTTTCTTTCTTTTTTCTTCTTTCTTTCTTTCTTTCTTTCTTTCTTTTCTTTCTTTCTTTCTTTCTTTCTTCTTTCTTTCTTTCTTTCTTTCTTTCTTTTCTCTCTTTCATTCCTTTCTTTCTTTCTTTCTTTCTGTCCTTCTTTCTTTCTTTCTTTCTTTCTTTCTTTCCTTCTTTCTCCCCCTTTCTATCCCTCTTTGTTTATTCTATTTTTTATATTCTATCCTTTATTTTTTATATTTACTTTCTTTTTGTTTCTTCCTTTCATTTTCTCTTTTTTTCTGTTTTGTTCTCGTTTTAGTTTATCTTTTCTTCTTTCTTTTCTTTCCTTTCTTTCCTTTCTTTCATTATTTCTTTCTTTCTTTCTTTCTATTCTGTCTTACTTTCTTTCCCTCTTTAGTGTCTTTCTTTCTTTCATTATTTCTTTCTTTCTATCTTTCCTTTCTATCTTTCTTTCTTTCTTTCTTTTTGTTCTTTCTTTCTGTCTTTCTTTTCTCATCTTTCTTTTCTTTGTTTCTCTCTCTTTCTTTCTTTTCTTTCTTTTCTTCTTCCATTTCTTTCTTTCTTTTCCTTTTCTTTCTTTCTTTCTTTCTTTGAGCCCTCTTCTTGTCAAGCAGCTGTCAAGTTTTACATCGTGTAATGAGGTCTAGGAGGGAGAATTGAGGGTTGTGATTTGCAGATGTC
>CM060342.1:37535822-37543322 GCA_030674155.1 Stramonita haemastoma
CAGGAGGATCCCGGAAGAGAGGGGTTTTTTCTGCCTAAAGAAAAGCAGGGGGGTTGAAAAATTTTATCTGCATGCTATGTAGTTGCGTGATTGTTTGATTTATTGTTGCCTGGGGGTTTGTATTTTAATGGTGGGGTCAATGTCTTTTTTGACTTTTCCATGGCTCGTGTTTTTTTCTTGAAGTTGTACAGTTGTAGGATAGCTGACCCTTGGAGAAACGGGGTCTCTTCTTCTTTTTATTTTTTTTATACGAGGAAAAATGGAAAAAGCATCTTGTGTTTTTTTTACATCCAGTCCCCGGTGTATGCAGTTTTTGTCAATCGTGTCCTATTCCCCCCAAAACACACAATGGCCAAAATCTTACGAAAAGCGGCAGGTTTTAAAACGTGTGCACAAGAGTTTGCGTTTTCGCACTGGGGCCTGGCCTCCAAAGGGTTTTGGGAAAGGGTGGAGTCAAAAGATATTAACTCCGGGAAAAAAAATCTCCTCGTCCGGAATCAAAACCCGGGTCGTCAAATTGCCAGCGCAATATTCTAACCACTAGGATCCGTCCCCGTGAGGAAAATCGGGGCAGGCAGGGTTTTGACCTAGGATGGGGGAGTCAAGACAGAGATCCTTGGCAAAGGGGATTTTCGGGAAAAAAGGAAAGTTAGGAATAAAATGGGGGGGGGGAAGCTCAGTGATCCGAACATTCGCTTTCCCCAAAGCATTTTCGAGCGTGGAAACCAGTTGGATGGGTGACCGTTTGTGCGCCTTGGCTTCCGTACAGTTCCCTCAGTTCACCCAGCTGTCAATGGGTACCTTCCCTCTTGAGGGTGAGGGAAGGTAAAGCAGCAAAGGAGAGGAGATGGGAGCCGCCCTGGATATGCTGACCCCTGATGCTTCACTCCCCTATGACCACATAGGTTATGGGAACACCTTTACTTTTACCTTAAGGAATAAAATGTGTCGTCACTACACAAATGATGTCAACAAGCTTCTTGACTTTTGGTTCGATGGTTAGTTTTCTTCCAGTCTGTTTAAGTCTAAATTGAAACATTTATTGGTTATACTGCACTGGTCTGTCCTAAAAGTTTTGTACATTGTATTGTGACTTGTGTTGTTATTGTTTTTGATGTCGTAGGTGTTGATCTACTTGTGTATAGGTATATACAGCACCTTCTAAACATGTCTATGACATGTACAGAGGATGTGCAGAAAAAAATGATTTAGTAATACATATATATCTCTCTGTCTCTCTGTATCTCTCTCAGTCTCTGTCTATCTCTTTCAGTCTCTCTCTCTCTGTCTCTCTGTTCTCTCTCTGTCTTTCTCTCTCTCTCTTTCTCTGTCTCTCTTCTCTTCTCTGTCTCTGTCTGTCTCTGTCTCTGTCTGTCTGTCTGCCTGTCTGTCTGTCTGTCTGTCTGTCTGTCTGTCTGTCTGTGTCTGTGTCTGTGTCTGTCTGTGTTGTTGTCTGTCTTCTTCTGTCTTCTCGTCTTCTCTCTCTCTCTCTCTCTCTCTCTCTCTCTCTCTCTCTCTCTCTCTCTCTCTCTCTCTCTCTCTCTCTCTCTCTCTCTCTCTCTCTCTCTCTCTCCTCCTCTCTCTTCTCTCTCGTCATTGCCAAACTCTCTCTTTCTTCTGCTACAGTAGTCATAGCATAAACTTCGGGTCTTTAGTCTCTCGACCAAGATCAGTAATAGAAAGAACTTTCTTTTCCCAGACAAGTGCGAGACAATAGATGACTTAGGAGTGAAGAGAGAATGATAGAGAAGAACATGAAAGAGAGATAGAAGAAGAAGAGAGAGAGAAGAGGAGGAGAGAGAGAGAGAGAGAGAGAGAGAGAGAGAGAGAGAGAGAGAGAGAGAGAGAGAGAGAAGAGAGAGAGGAGAGAGAGAGAGAGAGAGAGGAGAAGAGAAGAGAGAGAAGGAGGAGAGAAGAGAAGAGAGAGAGAGGAGAGAGAGAGAGAAGGAGAGAGAGAGAGAGAGACAGACGAGACAGAGACAGAGGAGACAGAGAGAGAGACAGAGACAGAGAGAGAGACAGAGAGAAGGCAAAATAGAGAGACAGGAGACAGTGAAAGGAAGAGATAGAGAGAGAAGAAGGAAGATGAGATAGATAGAAGAGAAGAGAGAGAAGAGAGAGAAGAAGAAGACAGACAGACAGACAGAAGACAGACAGAAGACAGACATACAGACAGACAGACAGATAGACAGTAGACAGATAGACTAGAAGAAGAGATAGAGCAACAGAAGAAGACAGAGCAGAGATAAAGATATAGGGACAATATAAGAGAGATAGAAGAGAAGAGAAGAGAGACAACAGAGAGAAAAAGAGAGAGACAAAGAGACAGAGACAGACAGACAGAAACAAACAGACAGACAGAAACAAGACAGAGACAGAGTTCTCCATCACTTGTCACTGGGGTGAGACATGCAGAGAATGAAGAGTTCTGGAATGGCCCACGAGTAGTAGTAGTGTGTGTGTGTGTGTGTGGGGGGGGGGGGGTTAGAGGGGAAGGAAGTAGCACCATCACTCGTAGAACATGCCTATCCATTTCACTGGTGCTCAAGGAATGGATGAGTTTGGGCCATGACTGAGAAAGCTAGATACAGTTATAGTCACACAGTCTGTGCTTCTTCACGTTAGTATTTTTTGGGTGGGGTGGGTGGGTGGGAGGGGAGGGTCGAGGGGGAAGGGGGGTATGGTATGGTGGTTGTGTGTATGTGTGTGTATGTGTGTGCATGTATGTGTGTGTGTGTGTGTGTGTGTGTGTGTGTGTGTGTGTGTGTGTGTGGTGTGTGTGTGTGTGTGTGTGTGTGTGTGTGTGTGTGTGGTGTGTGTGTGTGTGTGTGAAAGAGAGAAAGACAGAGACAGAGATAGAGATAGGTGTTGTGTGTGTGTGTGTGTTCTCAGAAGAAAGATGGAAAAACAAAACAAAATCATGTATGATACAGAAAATGGTCTGTCTTTTTCTTTGGAAGGGGGACGGGGCAAATATACTTCCTTAAGATAAATTAGATAGAAGAAAACATTGAGAATTGGTTTGAAGTCTTTTTCACAGAAAATGAATATATACTAAAATGTAAACATCAGCTGGTAATATCTAAATAGATAAGTCTGACGTGCTCATGTTGTATATTTCACAAACTTCTCATCAAAAATGTTTACATCATTAAACCAATCTGAACAATTTAAGTGTTTTTTTTAAATTCAAGTTTGGATTTATTTGCTTATTTGCCTGATCTGTTTGTCTAATTAGCTTTTAAAGATTTGTGTGAGTGTTGTTTCGTGTTACACCTATGACAAAAAACACGAAGAAAGATAGAAATAAGGATCCACATATCTATCAGTATAGTCTTGGCTATTCTTTTGGAAAAAGTATTGGGCTCTTTGAAATCCCATAAGCGGCTATGGGTATCCATCTTCTAGGAAATCAATGCCAACAAGTAAAACACTATAAGTTATACCCATTCGGCATGCAGCACTGAGGACCAATGAAAACCTAAAAACACTAGAGATCAATAACCAATCAACGTCACTACGGTCTATCGCACATGTTGGTTCCATGGACTTCCTGTTCAGATGGTTTTTAATTCCAGTTCCTGATTCAGGATGGTTTCTATCCACTTCCTGTTCAGATGGTTTCATTCACTCCTGTTCAGATGGTTTCATCCACTTCCTGTTCTGATAGGTTTCAATCAATTCCTGTTCAGATGGTTTCTTATTCTCTTTCCTGTTCAGATTGGTTTCATCCACTTCCTGTCCTTCATCCCAGATGTTTAAAAAAATCTCCTCCCATTTTTTTCTGTTTCAACTAGGCTGAAATATTGCATTCGACCACGAATCTAGTCAACCCCTACTCCTAACTTTCCATCACATCACAAGGAATCTCAAACTCAGAAGTACTCTCTTCATGACTTTTTTTTTGGGGGGGGGCTGCTAAAAAACCTAGCTTGTGAGATGGGACCAAACAGTTTATCGATCCCTTAGCACTGAAGAAGATGGGAACCGTGATCAACAAGAGATCGCAGTTGTCCAGACGGGGAGGGTTTAAGCCTAAAACTTCTGCATTTCGGTGTAGGTATTAGTTCGGTTGCTGGACTGACTGAAAATGGTGAAGTTTGGTGACTCGTCTTTTCCTCACGCACGCACTTGTTGAAAGCAGTTTGCGGTTTTAGGGCGGGGAGGGGGAGGGGGGGTGTTACATTATTGTCTACTCACTGTACTGGCGGAGTCTTTTATGTTTTTCTTGCAATATCTTTGTCTGTGGTCCAAGTTTCTGTCTGGGTAATAAAATGAGTTTTGGAAAGGATGAGTTTAAAGGGGTGCGGCGCGGCGCGTGGTGGTGTGGTGTGTGGTGTGTGTGTGTGTGTGTGTGTGTGTGGTGTGTGTGTGTGTGTGTGTGTGTGTGTGTGTTGTGTGTGTGTGTGTGTGTGTGTGTGTGTGTGAGTGTGAAGAGGACAGTAGCGTGGTGGGGAAAGGAGAAAGCGGAGGGTAGTGAAGTGAGGAGAGGAGGATGGAAATTGTGGTGGGGGGGGAGAGGGGGAGAGTGAAGAGAGAAGATAGAGAGACCGTAGAAGAGAAGAGAGAGATAGAGAGAGACAAGAGAGAGACAGAAAAGGAGGACAGAGAGAGACAGAGGACAGAAAAAAGAGAGCAGAGAGGAGAAGAGAGACAGAGAGACGAGAGAGACAAGAGACAGAGACGAGACAGAGAGACAGAGGACAACAGAGAGAGACACAGACAGAGGGAACCAAAAACAAAACAAAAGCAACAGGAAACAATAACTAACTCAAAGCATGGTGAAATTGGCCAAATGGTGGTGCTATTTGTACCAGTTATATTTTCTGCACATTGAATAAAGAAAATACAACAAAAAACACATGAGTGCTTAATTTATTATCCTCAAAATATAAAAAAGGAAAAGAAGAAGGAATAAGGATGTTTTGCTAAGGAGGGGCCGGAGTTAAAAGAATGAGGAAGCGAGAAACGAAAACGATAAAATACAACATTTCCAGCAGATGGTGAAGAAAGAACAAATGGACATAATATCCATGAACTTCTATACTTGACTGGAGACAGAATTAACTTGTAGAGGTACTTGGAACTGGTTTGAAGCGTTATCAACCGAACATGAAAGCGTGATTGAAAGGTGAAGAAGGGGGACCGAATCTATAGAACACATCTGTTATCATTGCATCGATTTCTTTTTGACTCTCATAATTAAATCGATAGATCACACGCTGTCCGGTTTAAAGGTATCGTTGTTTTGTTTTGTTCCTTCACTGGGTCTTGTTTCTTGATTCTCTTTCTTTCTGCTATTCTTTTATTTCTTCTTTTATTTCGATGATAACGGAATAAGCACTCGTGTGCATAGTTACATTCAGTCCCCGTGGGTATGCTGTTTTGTCAGTTTTGTCATTTCTTCTTTGCAGCGTATAATGGCCTACACTTCCTAAAAGCGGAACAGGTTTTAACGTGTGTACAAGATGTTCTGAGTCCGTTTGCACATCGGGGCCTTGGTTTATAGTATTATCCGAAGGATTTGTGTGCGTGTGTTGTGGTGTGTGTGTTGGTGTGTTGTGTTTGGTGTGTGTGTGTGTGTTTGTGTGTGTGTGTGTGTGTGTGTGTGTGTGTGTGTGTGTGTGTGTGTGTGTGTGTGTGTGTGTGTGTGTGTGTGTGTGTGGGTACGTGTGTGGGTACGTGTGTGTGTGTGTGTGTGTGTGTGTGTGTGTGTGTGTGTGTGTGTGTGTGTGTGTGTGTGTGTGTGTGTGTGTGTGTGTGCGTGTATTTAATTCTAAAATCTGTTAATCTTATTTGTGAGTGTATGACTTATTGAGTTAAAGCCTTTGGTTGTTTCGCTATGCAGAATTCAGCGCTCAAAATTTCATTAAATCATGTTATCATTTTTTTATTCTTCTTCTAATTATTATTATTATTATTATTGCTATATCTCCTCCCTCCTCCTCCTCCTCCTCCTCCTCCTCCTCCTCCTCATCTCCTCCTTCCTCCTCCTCCTCCTCTCACTCCTCCTCAGTAGTAGAAGTAGAAGTAGGAGAAGTGTTATTACTATTGATGTTGCTGTTATTGTTGTTATTTAGTAGTAGTAGTAGTAGCTAGAGCAGCAGCAGCAGCAGCAGCAGCAGCAGCAGCAGTAGTAGTAGTAGTGTAGTAGTAGTAGTGTAGTAGTAAGTAGTAGTAGTAGTAGTAGTAGTAGTAGTAGTAGTAGTAGAGTGTAGTATTATATATATTATTATTATTAGTAATTATTGATATATTAACTATTATCTATTACGTATATATATAGCCTAGTTGTGGCATCAGTATGTAGCATTAGTTTCATTACAATCATCAATACTACTATTATGTGTTCACTTTCTAAAAACAAAAAAAATCCAAAGAAACCAAGCATCATCCCTAAACATTACCCCTGCACTGCACAGCAAAAATAACGGATTGACTTGATTCGCAAGTGACGCTTACTTTTCTGTGATCTGGCAGGTCAGCAGCACTCTTCCATTAACACTGGGGTCAAGTTGATTGACAAGAGATGGCTGGCCTCAGACACCGGTCACCACTTCACAATTACTCTCCATCTAAAGCCGTAGGTAGTATCCCTCATCTCCATCCTCCTCCAAAATATAGTGGTGTTCTCTCTCAGTGTCACCAATGCCTTTGTTGTCTTGATCTATCTTTAAGTATCTCTCTGTCTAGAACTTTGCCACACAAAAAAAACAAAACACGAACAGATTTCGAATACAAACAATAGGAGAATAAAACAAAAGGAGTGAAGACGTGTGGAATTAATTAATAATTAATCAATGACTTAATTAATCAATCAATCCAATAATCAATTTTTTCTTTTTTTCTTTTTCTTTTTTCTTCTTCTTTTTTCTTTCTTTTTCTTTTCTTTCTTTCTTTCTTTCTTTCTTTCTTTCTTTTCTTTCTTTCTTTCTTTCTTTCTTTCTTTCTTCATATATTCATTTACTTATTCAATTACTTATTCCTTTATATCAAGGATAATGGAATAAGCACTCGTGTGCTTTTTTACATCCAGTGGCGTCGCCGTGTGTATGCTGTTTTGTAAATGTCATCTGTTCCCACTGGCACACTAATGGCCTTCTCTTACGAAAAGACCGCATAACGGTTACAATTATGTCAACATTTATAATCTGATCAGTTTAGGGACAAAATTGTTTATAGGTCTTTCAGGGTAGTCCCAAAAATTTTGCTGAAAATATTGCAAATTATTATTTGAATGTTCATAAACACTTATGTCGTACTTCAACACTCAAACAGCAACTATCATGTCTTTCATATCATAGGAGTCAAAAAATTCTGGGCTGCCCCTGAGCTCTCTGACAAGTTAGGCCCACGCATTTTCACTTTGGTGTGAGGAAAAATTGTTATATTTAAGTCTTTTGGCGAAAAAAAAAAAAAGAGAGAAGACCAAGAATGGACAAAAACAGACAAAAAAGGAGGTGATCAGGAAGAAAAACAACAAAACAAGGCAAAAACAAA
>CM060342.1:37545822-37548322 GCA_030674155.1 Stramonita haemastoma
ATAGCATACATACATAGATACATACAACAGATCATACGATCATACGGTGTTCAGGTCATTTTGACTGAAACATTGGAGGACTTTATGTAGACAAATTGTAGTAGAATATTATGATGCAGATGTTTTATTTCATGGCCGACCTCCTCCACCACTACCACACCCTCAAAAAAGATTAACAAACTAATGAATGATAAATAAACAGACCAAAAAATCCCAACTTATTCAGTAGACAGCCTACTAGCAACATATTGGGATGATAACTTAAAGACCACAGCTCTTGTATATATAGATGATCAAAAATTATGCGGTACATTTGACGAAAGTACGATTGATGTAGACAAATTTTTCATAGTTATCATCAGTGCTAATTCCACTTCCACCAAAGACTTTGATGAAAAAACATATAACTAATTGTGTGAATATACATGGAGAACATTTTGCCCTGACTTATTCCACTACAGACAGAGCTCTCTATCAACATATTGGAACTGAAACTTAAACACAGCTCTTGTATATGGAGAAAAAATTACTACAGTAAAACGCATAATGATGATAGACAATAATTTCACAAAATGATAATCCTTCACCAAAGTTGACTGAAAAAACATTTATTTTTTTTGTTGGTGATTCTCTTGGGAGTAGCGTTTTGCAGTGCCAAGATCGTATCTTGACTTCTTCCTTCTACTGAACTAGAAAAAAAGTTTAGTTTTTAATGATGGAAAGGGTCGGGGCTTAAAAGGAAAGAGAGGTGGAGGAAAAAGATAGAGGAAAAGAAAGTTTGGATGGTCACTATAGCCGAGTGGTTAAGACCGTTTGACTTCAATCCCTTGTGTCCATGAAGTCGTGGGTTCGAATCTCGGTGGAATGTGGTGAATGAAGGGTGTGGAATTTTTTTTTTTTTTTTTTTTTTTTTTTTTACTATATCCCGGGTCATCTTCAACTGCAGACATGATAGTGCCTTAATTATCATCGTATATATATATATATATATATACACACACACACATATATACATCTAGAAGATCAGGTATGCGCGTTAAATATGCTGTAATTTATGTCAGCGTTCGGTGGGTTACGGAAACACTAACATACCCAGCACAGCACACAAATCCAGCATCACTCAGTCCAGAGTGCTAAAATAATATTTAGCATGCCCCTTTCTTTTAC
The DNA here is from genome assembly GCA_030674155.1 of Stramonita haemastoma. Lineage (NCBI taxonomy): Eukaryota > Metazoa > Mollusca > Gastropoda > Neogastropoda > Muricidae > Stramonita > Stramonita haemastoma. The sequence continues at coordinate 37,546,990 of CM060342.1, forward strand.
ATAGTCCAAGTGTGGTCAGTTCCTGCTATAATTAGCACCAGCTGGCCCTAACTGGGCAGAGATGGGATGAAATAATTAGCCGCTGAGAGGAGCTGAAAGTGGGGGGAAACTGACTGCTGCGCCAGCATAATCTCCGAACACGGATTGCGGCTACTTTTGTGGTGGACAATAGTGATTGCACACTCAAACTGTGACCATTGCTGAGCCTCAGAGCTCTAGATGAGAAACGGAAAATAAAGAAGTTCAAGAAGATAATACTTTTGAAAGATAATAGAAAAGGCCGAAGTGATTGTTGGAGAATCAGCATCGTTTACTTGTAAATTGAATGAAATTGAGATTTGTTGAGGGCAGCTTCGAAGCATCATTATCGGAAAATGTGATCGTTATTTTTAAACAAAACAAGCTTTGGAAACAATGTGACCAACATCATGATCAGGTCATGACATTTCCCCACAAAGTTTTGTTTAAAAAGAAAAAAAAGACAAACTGTTTGTACCTTTTAGGCAAAGCAAAACTCAGCTATACTGGTATTACAATTTGTAATAGACTGAATTAATGAGGTGCGTAATGTTTTCTTAGCATTTAACAAACTGTCAATGCAATTTTAAAGATGCAGACACATATCATTTTAAAACATATCGTGATTAACAAACACAGCTTGTAGCACTAGTTTCAAAAAGACATTGACAAAAACTGAATCGACACAAAATCGTTCAAAAAGCTACTTTAGATCATAATAAATATCTCAACAACCGTGTAATGTACAAACGCAAACTCTTTGAAGACTCATTCAAGTCCAAATGTTACTTTCTACTACGCCTTATCCTTTTTATTCTTGTTTTTTGTCTCTAGTGGTAAACTAAAAGTAGAGTGAAAGTTCATGCTCTTAAACTGTCCAAAATAGTACAGCCAACCGCCCATAACTTTCTACTGAAGTGCGACGATGCTTCCTTTGCCCACTTTTAAGTTGTAGAATGGTGTTGGTCGCATTGCGTGAGACGCCATCTTTGGTCTTAGGTTCAAAAGTTTGGGTGGTGTGGTATGGGCACTTGGCACGTGATCACTATTTTGTTACCAATGATTACCATTTTGTTACCAACAGATTCAGATTTTCTAGTGCAACCATGTCTATGATTGCTACGAATAGCATTCTTTACTTTAATGACACATGCATTAGTGATAGGATAACAGTTTCGTTAAGAAATAGATTTAGATATTTCTTGTGGATATATTTTTCCTGGTCGTGAAGTTTCTGGGATGTTTCACGATATTCTATGATTTTTTTTTAAGTTTCCAAAATGCTTTACTGTGTTCTACGAAGTTTATGAAGTTT
>CM060342.1:37563322-37568322 GCA_030674155.1 Stramonita haemastoma
CCAATGAACTTACACAGTCAAATGACGTTTTGGACTTCAACGCTATTCTAAAGACAGCATTTTACCCTTTGAGCGGCTGGCATAGTTTTCTGGTTTTTTGCTTTGTTTTGATTTTTTTTATGTTGCTATGGGCTTTTTGTGCTTGCTTATTAATCACGCATATACATGTGAATGCTTGCGCAATTTTATTGTATTTCATTTTATTTTAATTCAATTTATACCACTTTATTTCACATCAGATTTCTCTGCTTGAAATTCGGGCTGCTCTCCCGGGTAGAGCGTGTTGCCACAAGTGCAGCGCCTACTCGTTTTCTTTTTTTTATTTTTTATATATATACAGCCCCGAGCCGCCCTGGGGACTCCCAACTCCCTGAATTTTCCCTCAGGGATGGTGTCTAAACACGACACCTGTGTGCATGCTGTTTGTTTTAAAAATAATTTATTGTTGTCTTTGTATTATTGTTGTTTCTGTTCATCTTCCATGCGTATCCATGTTCATATAAACACACTTCCGTGTATTTTTCTTATTGAAAAGTCCACGAGAAGCACAAACAGTAGACTGCAATATTATACCATCAACACCTACAAGCATCATGAAAGCTGACTCCTACCACTACCTTCCGCTTGCGCACGCCGGCGAGCGCGCGTACACACACACACACACACACACCACACACACACACACACACACACACACACACACACACACACACACACACACACACACAACTGATTTTTTTTTAAAGTATCATTAGGTGGGGGTTCTTGACTGTAGAACTTGTGTTGTTGTATTTGTCTTTGGCTGATTGTGTTCCTCCATTTCCCCTCTATACCCCTTTCGGCAGTCCTTTTCAATCGATTTTTTTTTTAATTTCATTTTATCTTATTTCATTTCGTTTTTGGTTGTTGTTGTGTTGTTGCTTTAGGTATTGATGGGTGATAGTTGTAAAATTGTATCATTGTCATTATGGGTGCTTTGTCGGTTTGAAGTTTTTGGTTAGTTTGAGTGTTATGGATTGGATATCATTTTGTTTAAGTGGTCTTTTAAGGTTTTTTTTTAAATTTTGTTTTGTTTATGTTTAAAAACTTGTTGCTAGATAGATGGCTGGATGAAAAACAGCAAATTTATTGCTTACTCAATGTACCATCTGAAAATACAATTTTGACTTGCCTTGACTTGACACACACACATATTTTGCACAAAAATAATGTATATTCTGAGAACAAAAAAACCGGCAAAAAACACAGTGAACTCATCAGTAAAAACAAGACCACACAGAAAATCACACAACTCATCAGAAAAGGCTGCCAGAGACCAGAATAGGATCAGTGACCAAATCAGTATTAGTTGTGGGGTAGCCCAAATCGGTATGGACTGTCCTAATAAGATTACGTTTCTGTAAAGACAGGGTCATGTACCTGGTCACTTCCCACAAACACACACACGCACACGCACACTCGCACGCACGCACGCACACACACACACACACACACACACACACACACACACACACCACACATACACGCACGCACGCACGTACGCAAGCAACAATCCACGCACAAGTTCTTGGGAGAGGGGAGGGGGGGGGGGGGCTTGTTGGCCGATCTATAAATATCTTGCTGTTCTTGTAGAACCACTCACCCTCCCCTTCCCTCCACCCCCATCAACCCTGACCCCTTCCCCCAGCCTCCATCCCTCGCTTTTCGTCTTCTTCTTGTTCTTCTTAATCATTCTTCTTCTTCCTGTTCTTCTTCTTCTTCCTCTTCAAATTCTTCTTCAAATTCTTCAAATTCTTCTTCAAATTCTTCTTCAAATTCTTCTTCAAATTCTTCTTCCTCTTCAAATTCTTCTTCAAATTCTTGTTGTTGTTCTTCTCCTTCCTTGCATATCTTCTTCTTCTTCTTCTTCTTCTTCTTATTCTTCTTCTTCTTCTTCTTCTTCTTCTTCTTCTTCTTCTTCTTCTTTCTTCTTCTTCTTCAAATTTCTTCTTCTTCTTCTTCTTCTTCTTCTTCTTCTTCTTCTTCTTCTTCTTCTTCTTCTTCTTTCTTCTTCAAATTCTTCTTCTTCTTCTTCTTCTTCTTTTTCTTCTTCTTTTTCTTCTTCTTCAAATTATTCTTCTTCTCTTCAAATGCTTCTTCTTCTTCTCTTCTTCTTCTTCTTCTTCTTCTTCTTCTTTCTTCTTCTTCTTCTTCTTCTTCTTCTTCAAATTCTTCAAATTCTTCTTCTTCTTCTCTTCTTTTTCAAATTCTTCTTCTTCTTTTTTCAAATTCTTCTTCTTCTTTTTTTAATTCTTCTTCTTCTTCTTTTTCAAATTCTTCTTCTTCTCCTTTTTCAAATTCTTCTTTGCATTCTTCCAAAGCTCAAACAGCAACTATTGTTGCCTGAGATTTGAGCAAAAATGCGTCACGCTGTCATTAACCTGGCATGGGAGATAACTGTTATCTTTCAAGTCTTTCTAACAACTAAAGGTTGGAGAATGGACCAATCTAGGGGCCAGCATGTTGAGGGCGGTGCCCATCTCCTCTCCCTCACTGCTTTACCTACCCTGACCCTAAAGAGGGCAGGGACCCATTTACAGCTGGGTGAACTGGGGGGGGAGGGGGGGGGGGCTGTACTGAAACCAAGGTGCGCAAAAGGTCACCCATTCAACTTGCAACCACGCTTGACGCTGTTTAACTTTGACTGGGGGAAAGGGAGTGCTCTGACCACTGAGCTATCCTCCCACCCATGACGAAAGACAACTCTTCAAGAAATATAAAAGACAGGAAGTGACAAGGAGCCAGTGACGATAAACAAAGAAGGAAAGACACAAATACAGTGCATAATATAAGTAAAACATCCAGAAAAGAATATGAGATCAATCAGACGAGATGCAAAATAATGTCTCTGTGGACGAGGCTAGGAATAGTGTGGATTTTTGTTTTTGTTTTTTTCGTTTGTTTGTTGGGTTGTTTGTTGTTGTTTTGTTTTTTTTGAGGGGTGGGTTGTTTTTGTTTGGTTTTTTTTTGGGGGGCGATGGTATCTGTCAGTGTGTATTTTCATTGTGCACACGGAAGGAAAGAACGCGGTTTGATCTTGTATTAGTAAAAATAGTTTACAGGACAGTGTAAAATTGTCACTCCAATGCTGCAGATGTACGTTAAGGTATAATGCTGTGTGTTTGTGCTTTTTTCTGTTTGTATTGTTTGTTATTTGTTTGTTTGTTTGCTTGTTTGCTTGTTTGTTTGTTTGTTAAAGGTTTTGTGTGTCTTTGGTTGATATTCATACCTTATATCTTTTTATCCTTTCTTTTACTTTTTGTCTTTTATTCTTCTTTTCTTCTTTCTTTCTGACCCCTCTCTTTCTTTCTCATTCATGGAAGGAGCCAGCCAGAGTAGGAAAAAATATGCTATGACCCTTATGGAATTCGAACCTGTATAAGTTTTAAGAATTGTACTTATGTGTGTAGCCTACTATTTAGTAGTTATTGTACCCTAATAGATTTTCACCACAGCTTCCTCTATTTTAAATCCCCCATCTTTCATGAGGAATGTAAGTCAGACCAGGACAAAGCTTTTTACCCAACAAAAACAAACGCAAAGAGTCCCAAACCCATGCAATTATCCTGCATTTGCTGAAGAAATTCTAGAACCTCTCTCTCTCCTCCCCCCCCCCCCCTCTCTCTCTCTCTCTCTTCTCTCTCTCTCCTCTCTCTCTCTCTCTCTCTCTCTCTCTCTCTTCTCTCTCTCTCTCTCCCTCTCTCCTCTCTCTCTCTCTCTCCCTCTCTCTCTCTCTCTCTCTCTCTCTCCCCTCTCTCTCTCTCTCTCTCTTTCACACACACACACACACACACACACACACACACACACACACACACACACACACACACACACACACACACACACACACACACACATAAACAGTAGTTCAAATTACAACATCAAGACAATTCCTCACAACAACAAAAAACGGGGAAGGCCTTTTGAACTGGTGCCTTCATTGACGAGACATAGGAGTATGAACTTTGCCCCCCATTCTAACGCATGCGCAGAGGCCATTTTTGGGGGGGGGGCAAAGTTCCGGAAGTTGTGGCAAAAGGCAGGAAAAGCCACGATTCTCTGAGGAACCGATCTGCGTGTTAAGGAAATTTATGTTCTGGTAATGACAGATGAAATCAAGCCATCGCATTGTGCTTTTATGTTCTGAAAGAAGTTCGTGCCTCAAAAATCCACGCCCTCCGCCTCCCCCCCCCCCACACACACACACACACTCACTGTTCCACTTTTCGTAAGAGTAGGCCATCGTGTGCCGGTGGGAACAGATGACACGATTTATAAAAACTGCATACACCCGGGGACTGGATGTAAAAAAGCACATTAGTACATATTCCATTATCCTCGATATAAAAGAATAAAATTAAATAAAAAATAAATAAATAAAAGAAAATAAGACGGCTTTCTAGATAAATGTGCTTATGACTCAATAAAAAGTAAAAACAATACACAAATGCGCGCTTGCGCGCGCGTGCTCACGCGTGTGCGACACACACACACACCACACACACACATGCACGCACGCACGCACGCACGCACATACACACACACACACACACACACACACACACACACACACACACACACACACACACACACACACACACACACACACACACACACACACACCACACACACACACACACCCCTCTCTCCTCATCTCTGTTCTCTGTCTGTCTGTCTGTCTGTCTGTCTGTCTGTCTGTCTGTCTTCTGTCTGTCTGTCTGTCTCTGTCTCTCTCCTCTCTCTCCTCTCTCTCTCTCTTCTCTCTCTCTCTCTCTCTCTCTCTCTCTCTCTCTCTCTCTCTCTCTCTCTCTCTCTCTCTCTCTCTCTGTAACGCGATCAGTTTACTAGTCCTGTACAGATGTTGACGGTGATGATGATGGTGATGGTCAGAATTGATGTTGGCATGTACTGCTGATTCCATTCTTGTTCCCCTAATGATCAGGCCATGCCCCGCTTTGTCT
>CM060342.1:37575822-37578322 GCA_030674155.1 Stramonita haemastoma
ATTTAAAGAGATAACTGAAAACAGCGCAATAAAGTGCACAACAACAGTTGCAACAAAAACAACTACAAAAATTAGAACTAGAAGGAAACAGGAAATAAACTGAATAAAATTAAATCACGATCATACAAACAATGTATCACAACAGCAATGAAAAGAAACAACAACATTGACAATATGCAAATAATTATATAACTTAAAAAAAAAAAAAATATATATATATATGTATATATATATATATATATATATATATATATATATATATATATATATATATATATATATATATATATATATATATAATTATATATATATATATAGGAGCAAGCACAACAAACCACCATCGACAATTTATTCATTTATTTTATTTACTTTATACCACTTTATGTCACAGCAGATTTCTCTGCTTGAAATTCGGGCTGCTCTTCATGGGAAGAACGCGTCGCCACAAGTGCAGTGCCTACCTTTTTTTTTTTTCTTTTTCTGTCTGCAACTGTAGTTTCCCTACCAGAGTGGCTTTTTTCTACAGAATTTTGCCAGGGACAACCTCTTTTTGCTGTGGGTTCATTTACGTGCGCTAAATAATGATGTGTAACACACGGACCTTGGTTTATTGTCTCATTCGAAAGACTAGTACCCAGACCACTACCATAATCTAATGGATGGGGGTAAAGTTTTGTGCCCAAACGGGATTCAAACCACCGCACATCACACTCCGACCCGTAGCTTTTCGCTTTGTAGACAGGCGCGTTACCTCTAGACCACCAAAACATCCATCAATAAAGAACACAAACAAATTACATTAACAAACAGGCAAACAAAAATAAAAAATAATAAGTTATCTAAACACACATGAAAAAAGCAAAACCATTCAGTCTAAATCATGACTCAAGCACATTAAACCAACAAGAAGACAACAGCAACAGAAACTGACAAGATAACTCTACACACAATATATCACTTTTTTTTCTTAAACAAAAAAAAAGGGTTACCACATGAGAAAAGTAGTATAATTATAGAACACAAAACCACACAATCAAATCTTTAGAGAGAGAATAAAGAAAAAAAGTAAAAAGTACAAAACCTGGAAAGAAACACAGTAACAAGCAAGCAAGAAAACCAAAACAAAAAAAATCTCAACAAACAATAACAGTGCAAGTAGAAACAAAGCAATTCTACACAGCAACAACAACAACAAAACCAATGCCCTCACAACAACAAACAACAAAAAAGCAGCAAGCCAACAAAACAGCAAACAATTAGACAGAACAAAACAGCAACAAACAAACAAACAAAACAAATGAGCCATCTCAGAAATGAACAAAAGAAAACAACTCCACGAAAGAAGAAACAAAAGAAGTACAAATTCAATTTAGAACTCTGGTTTCTCTTTCAGCTAAAGAATCATGCTGCTGCTCTTACAAGGACTTAACCAATGATCTTAATGAATATATGTAAAATAAAGAGTATAGCTAGATGTGTGAATATAAAAAGAAAGACAGAAAGAATGAGACGAATAAATGAGTGAGTGAATGACTTATAGACAAGCAAACTAATCAACGACACAAAAACAAAGAACAGACAGACAGAAAAACAGACAGGCTGAAAAAAGAGAGACAGAAAAGACAGACAGACAGACAGACAGACAGACAGACAGACAGACAGACAGACAGACAGACAGACAGACAAACAAACAAACAAACAGAAAGAAAGAAGAAAGAAGAAGAATGAATGAATGAATGAATGAATGAATGAATGAATGAATGAATGAATGATAAATAAAAACAAAGAAAGAAAGAAAATCTTATTTATCTAAGTAGGAAAGTAAAAGGGAAAAAAAATAGAAATATAAAAGAAAGAAAGAAGGAAAGACAGACAATGAGACAGACAACATATAGGCTGACAGGTAGACAGACTGACAGAATAGATGAAAGGAAGGAAAGAAGAAAGAATAAAAGAATGAAAGGAAGAAAGAAAGAAGAAAAGCAAGCACCAAAAAAGACAAATGGAGAACAAATATATCACCAATGAATACATAGATAAACAAATAAATTAACAAGTGAATAGTTCTAAATACATATTTTTCGTAGATATGGGTCGAACATTAATCTTCGAAGCTTTAAACGTCGAAAAAAATTTAATATCCAACATCTACACACACGTGTAAAGTTTCATGCATGCAAATGTGAGTGCAAGCAAGCAAAAACAAAAACAAAAAAAACCCGCCTGCCCCCCCCCCCCCCCCCCCCCCCCCCCATACACACATAATATATATATATAATAATATTATATATATATATATATATATTATATATATTTTGTATAATACATCTAATATTTTTTTGTATTTGCATGCATATATGTAAACACATAAAACACTATAAAATAAAGACACCAAGGCAAAACAATCATACAAAGCATATAACTTTACATTTATAATATTTAAAACAAAGTAACACAGGCAGAAGACTTAGAAATTTCACTTCCATGCAAAGCAATCTAT
>CM060342.1:37590822-37608322 GCA_030674155.1 Stramonita haemastoma
AAACCGTGAGGTTCTGGGTTCGTACCTAGCCTCGCCCTTTCTTCCCAGTTTGACGAAAAAATCGAACTGAATGTCAAATCATTCGGATGAGACTATAAACCGAGGCCCCGTGTGCGAACGCACGCAGAACATCTTGCGCACACGTTTAAAACCCTGTTCCACCTTTTGGAAGAGCAGGCCATCGTTTGCCGGTAGAAGCGGATGGCAAAATTAAAAGAAAAAACAGCATGCACACAGGTGTCGTGTTTAGACACCATCCCTGAGGGGAAAAAAATGATAATGGGTAGGCGCTGCACTTGACGCGCTCTCCCCGGGGACAGCACCCCGAATTTCACGCAGAGAAATCTGCTGTGACATAAAGTGGTATGAAATAAAATAAAATATAATAAAATAAAAAATAAGATTGGGCTCTGTTTCTGTGCATACGTCGGGTAGGAAGGGACTCAACCTGGCCCTTTGTCACATCTTTTCGAAAAGCCTATTGTTGGGGGTTGGTAATGTGTGCGCACTTGCTGGCACACGCTCGTGTTTGTGTGTTACTTTGTGTGTGTGTATGTGTGTGTGTGTGTGTGTGTGTGTGTGTGTGTGTGTGTGTGTGTGTGTGTGTGTGTGTGTGTGTGTGTGTGTGTGTGCATGTGGCAGCGGCCCTGCACTATGCTGTGGTGCATCATATTGTATATTATTATCATAATTATTATGTTAATACTATGTAAACATACAGTAGAGCACTGTTGTGGTGCCGTGGGCTCTGTAACTGTGCATAAGTTGGGGTAAGCCGCGATTCATACCGGCCATTTGTCACATCTTATTGATATGGGCCTTACTCTTCGGGGGGGGGGGGGGGGGGGGGGGGGGAGGGGGGTTGAACGCGCACGCATTTGGGCGCGTGCGCTCGTGTATGTGTGTTCTTTATTCCATTTTTACTTTTTTTTATATCGAGGACACTGGAATAAGTACCCATGTGCTTTTTTACATACAGTCCCCGTGTGCATGCAGTTTTGTTAGTCTTGTCATCTGTCCCCACACAATGCACACAATGGTCTACTCTTACGAAAAGCAGAACATGTTTTAACGTGTGCGCAAGATATTCTGCATGCGTTTGCACACTGGGCCTCGGTTTATAGTCTCATCCGAAGTGTATGTTGTGTGCGTTTCTGTTTGTGTGTGTGTGTGTGTGTGTGTGTGTGTGTGTGTGTGTGTGTGTGTGTGTGTGTGTGTGTGTGTGTGTGTGTGTGTGTGTGTGTGTGTGCGTGCGTGCGTTTTGTGTGTGTGTTATATGTGTGTGTGTGTGTGTGTGTGCGTGCGTTTTGTGTGTGTGTGTATATGTGTGTGTGCGTGCGTTTTGTGTGTGTGTGTGTGTGTGTGTGTGTGTGTGTGTGTGTGTGTGTGTGTGTGTGTGCATCGTGCAGCTGCCCTGCATTGTGCAGTGGTGCCTCATATTGTATATCATTGTTATTACTATGTGTAATACTATGCATTGCTGGGTGAATTGTACCAGCTTTCTATCCAACAGACTTGCTATATTCAATCCAGGCTGCCATATCCATGGCTGTGGTGTTGCCTTAAGAACGGTGCTACCCATATCAAAGTGCTGACTCGTCTCTCCCCTAAAGTCTTTCGGATGAGACTATTAACCGAGGCCCCGTGTGCGAACACACGCAGAACATCTTGCGTACATATCAAATCCTGTTCCGCTTTTTGTAAGAGTAGGCCTTAGTGTGCCGGTCAGTGGGAGCAGATGACACGATTTACAAAAACTGCATACACTCGGGGACTGGATTAAAAAAACACATAGTGCTTATTTCATTATCCTCGATATAAATGAAAAACAAATATTCTCTTGGTGCCGTGTGCTCTGCTACTGTGCAAAAGTTGGGGGAAGGACAGGATTTAAACTGATGCTTTTTTTACCATTATCCTCGAAATCAAAGAATAAACTATAAGAAAAAAATAAACAAAAACACACAGACAACAAAGGAAGAAACAGCAGTGGACACTTTATTAAGTGTAGGGCTCAACAAGTTCTCCTGCCACCCTCAGTTTAAGATGCTTGTTCCATGATGCACGTGAAACCTGAACTATACTGTGTTCGCACACATCTCACTGTCAGGGGATGAGCATTGAGCGTGTTGCCTGCACCTCACCCCTCTTCACTTCACTTCACTCTACATGGGACCAGGGCTAACGCCACTTCGTGTCTATGCAGGCACAATGATTTCAAATACCATCACTTTGCTTGCTGCAGCCTCGCCATTTTGGGGGCAGTTGTGACCTGATGTTACAGGTAAAATTCATTGTTGTTTTTTGTGTTGTATCATGTTGTTTCTTTGGGTCATACAAGCAGACAAATAAAGACACAACACCCAACTGACTGGCAGAGCAAATTGTCGGTTTATTTCAAACCTTCTTCAGGCTAAAAGTTCGGCCAACATTGTTTCTTTGGGTCTTGCTATTTATTTGTTTTCAGTATTTTTTTGGCATAGGGGGAGGGATAAGGGGGTTGTGGGATTCACGTCAAGTCAAAAATTAATGGTCCTTTCTTAGTGTCAAAGATAAAATTTGAAACAACTGTTGTTGTTTTTTTAATCGTGCCCTCATCTTGTGTGTGTGTGTGTGTGTGTGTGTGTGTTGTGTGTGTGTGTGTGTGGTGTGTGTGTGTGTGTGTGTGTGTGTGTGTGTGTGTGTGTGTGTGGTTTGCCTTTTTTTTGGGGGGGAGGGGGATGGGATGGAGTCATTCCTTAGCTAAAGCTCAGAGATTCACCAAATGGGGAAATTCTTGCATAGGAAACCGTTTTTACCAATCATTAAGCTTAGCTACATTCTGACTTCGGGGATGCGTGTGGAAACACAACACTCACTTGTTTCCTTTGGTGGAATGCTCGACACACTAACACCACCTGTGCAAAAATAAGAAAAATAGAACAATGTTTTAACTTGATGAATTGCCATTTTCAGGTCAAAACCTTCCTCCCTCATCACTTGAGTCGTACACAGTGTCCACTGTTGCAATGAAGTGGTCACCACAACTGACCATCCCCTGCTGCTGCCTCTGAAATCCAATGTCGTCTGCTGGCTTCTTCAAAAAGAAAAGAAAACGATCTGTTTTTCCCTATGAAAAGTGAGTGTGTGTGTGTGTGTGTGTGTGTGTGTGTGTGTGTGTGTGTGTGTGTGTGTGTGTGTGTGTGTGTGTGTGTGTGTGTGTGTGTCTGTCTGTCTGTCTGTCTGTCTGTCTCTCTCTCTCTCTCTCTCTCTCTCTCTCTCTCTCTCTCTCTCTCTCTCTCTCTCTCTCTTTTTTTTTTTGAGAGGTGTTCACGATTACAGAAGGTTGACTGTAACTGAGCTCCTGCGAAATTAATTGCAAATTAGCTAATTACTTTGTACTTATCATTAGTATCAAACTGTGGTTGTAATAGTCTGATCAGTTTTTTTGTGTTGATCTGTTTAGTATAAATTTTGATTACCAAAAGTCAAAATTACTTTCAAAATCGTTAATTGAAATTCGTCGTGTGAAGCCAAGCTACTATCTCACATACGAAAAAGTTGCAGTGCTGGTTTGGCTGTGCAGTGCAGTTCACCTCTCACAATGCATGCTGACTTGGGCCTTCCTTATTATGCTGCATTGCTCAGCATGTGAAAACAGCTGACCAGTTAAACGGCAATAATGTTGACGCTGCGACTAGTATGAATGTTCAAAGATTTCCCTAATACCCCCCCCCTACTTCCACCCTTCCATTTTGTTGTTGTTTATCTGTTTTCTTTTTCATGTCCGTGATCTAGTGTTATTTAAGCCAGCCATAGACTCTGATAACAACAATGGCAGAGCAGACAACTTCCGATGTTCATTCCGAAGTGGAGGAGCAAAGCAACGTAAAGAAACTTCAACCAACCCTGGATGAAATGCAAAAAACGTTTTTCCTGTCCTACAAATGAGCTGATAGTGTGGCGAAACGTCCTTTTATACCGCTACTCCGCTGTGTTACATGCTTCATTTTCCTGCCAAATGGCTGATTATGATGCCGACATGAATGAACTGCCTTCTTCACCAGACTGGATTGCCACCTTGCCCCCCATGCTGAACAAGACTGTGATACGCCTGTATCACAATTCATTCAAGAGTGTGACGGTGACCATGTACTTCTCCCCGGTCAGTCTTCAGGCACTCTGTTGTGCCAAGGAAAAGACTGTGTGCAATGGGACTCACGTGAGTGCGAAGCACTGAAAACACTGGTCTTGGACTGCATGCGGCACAACGATTGTGACAAACTGACCAAGTCTGTGTTGAATGTGCCACTTGCCTTTCTGCACACCCCAGAACCCTTACCGTTCACCACCCCGGACATTGATGTGGCCAGCAGTGATGGTAATTCTGATGCTTCCCCCCATCCCGACTGTACACCCCTACTGATGTCTTGTGAGCAGCATCAGCCTGCTTCCCAAGGTGTTGTCCTTTTGTCTCCCATTCCCTTCCCTACAGAAACAAATGCCCCACCCTCACAACTATTAACACCTTCTCGTAAAAAGACTAAGCTTTATAGAAGGCGAACCTTGTGCTTCACTCCCAAACAGTACAAACGTAAGTCACCTCTTGTTTGTCCATGTTCTAAAAAACTTTCTCAACTTGAAACTGCTCTTGAGGACTTCGTTTATGAAAACAAACATTTTACAAACACACAGGTGTCAAAAATTGATGACGTAAAAATTGCTGTCAAAAATGAAATTAAATCAAGACTAAATGAAAAATTTGATATGATGATGGATAAAATGGAAACAAAGATGTCGGATATTGTTCACACACTTCATCAGATAAAGAAAGAAAACCAGTCTCTGAAATCTCATTTAGTTAACATAAACGCAGGTACAAAGAACAATAAACCAAAAGTACTGCATGATGCATCAACGCAGTCTGATGACTCTTTGTTAGAAGCAAGCACCGCATTGTCAATTGATCAGAGAGAGTGTGTCTCTCAGCCCATAATGATTGCAAAGACTGACAGTCAGACAACTGACGAGTCCATTTTGGAGTCAGGCACACTGACTACTGAAAACCCCCACCAGCCCACTCTGACACAGTCCTCTGTGGCTGTGGAGTCCTCAGACTCTAAATCTGAGGAAGGTGACATAATGTACTGTGTTCCCGTGTCTAACACTTTTTCAACTCTGCTAAAAGACACTTCTGACACAAACAAAAGTCAACATCGCAAGCATGCCATACCATCTACTAGTTCCGACAATTATCATGAAATTTCAAATAGCAAATCTGTGACATCCACCCACCCCAAACCTTCACCTCAGGAAGTGATGAACAATGTTGTCATCCCTGACAAAACCACATCACTTCTCATTGGTGACTCGGTCGTCAGGTACATAAACCCTAAAAGACTGACAACACCACAATATTCTATGTACAAGCTGTGTATTCCCGGCATGACTGTTTCTGATCTGACCACATGGCTACTTTCCCAAGCCTCGTTCTCCAGTATCAAACATCTTTTCCTTCACGTAGGTTTAAACAGCTGTTCCTCGGGTCAATCAGTGTCGATGCATGGACACAACTTATCTCTCTTTGTAAAAAAGTGTTCCCCCTATCCGCCATAGCCGTAAGTTCAATTATTCCTGCTAAAGGCAGACACAACTTAAATAATACCATAGCCCCCTCTAACCGCAATCTGTACAGTGCCTGCCAACTCCAAGACGTGGTTTTTATTGATAACAAGACTTCTTTTGTCACACAATCAGGAGCTCCACGGCTTGCTCTGTACAGAGACGCAGTTCATCCCAGCATGCAGGGAACAGCCAAACTGGCTGTGAACTTGAAGAAAACACTGGCTAGCTGGTACCCTGATCAGTATCAGGGTTCCAATACCCAAAGTTCTGTTCGTCAGAACAGGGTAGAAAACAGCCAACTAGCAAACCATTTACAGCCTCCGCCAAATGTAAACGTCCACGAACAGACAAATCAAAGACAGACAATAGAACAAAACGAATTTGTCTGGAAACCACAGAGATCCCAGCCCACCCCCCTCTGTCCTCACCCAGCATCACTTTATCACTATCCTCCACTGCCCTTACGTCTGAATGATAGATTGCCGCTATCCTCCCCTTATTTCCCCCCTTACCCACCCCCATCTAATGGCAGGAACAATAGCAGACTTATTGGGCATAGTCCTGACATGCTTCACTATCCCCGCCCTGCACATCCAACAGAAACTGCTGCTGTTGCAGACTTTGGTCAGAATGTCATGCGCCCCCCAGCTAACATCCCGTGGGATTTATCTTTAAGAGATTTCCTCATGTCTCAGATCATGCCCATACAATGAGGGTTTTGTCATGAAATATAAATGACCACAAACATTGGTATTAAAATTTGTGTGTGTGTGTTGAAATTTAATATGATATATTTGTGTATATATATGCATAATTTTTGTATCAAACTTTTCATACGAAGATGTGCCTGTGAGGTACACACATGTATAACCTATATCTATAATATATGTTAACCTAATTTGTGTGTGATGGTGTACCATCCAGCCCCTCTGGGCGTGCATAGTTTTGTGATGCGTGGGTGCCTGTGTGTGTGTGTGTGTGTGTGTGTGTGTGTGTGTGTGTGTGTGTGTGTGTGTGTGTGTGTGTGTGTGTGTGTGTGCACGTGTGTTTGTGCTTATGTTTGTGTGTGTATGTGTGTGTGTGTGTGTGTGTGTGTGTGTGTGTGTGTGTGTGTGTGTGTGTGTGTGTGTGTGTGTGTGTGTGTGTGTGGTGTGTGTGTGTGTGTCGCAGTGACAGCAAGGCCGATATATAAGAATTTTTGTCCTGAAATCACCTCGTGCTGGTAAACTGGTTGAGTATTTTTCATTCTGCCAGCTGGGACTTCTGTGGATTTGTTTGTTTGTTTGGGTTTTTTTGGCAATTTTTGGCATATGTGATTTGATATTCAAGTACGACTGCTTGTGTTTTATACACTAGATTTGCAAATTTATTTGTCATAACAAATAGTAACCACTGTCTTTGTGCAGTTGTTTCTTTTCTTTTTTTCCTCTTTTTTTTGTAATCCTATATAAGTTGACCTTCCCTTACAATTATTATATACGTTATTTTGATTTCCTTTTTGAATTTGTTATTTGGTGTAATATATTTATGTATCTTTTTGCATGATGTCTTTAACTCTTAAAAAATGGCCTTCAAAAGAAGGATTGCGAGTTGGGTATTTAAACATAAATCATGTGTATAACAAACTAGACGAAATTGCAATGATTTTGGACAACTTTGGTAAAAATTTTCATTTGTTTTGTCTTTCTGAATCACGACTGCGTTTTCAAATACCAGATTCTGACCTGTTATTCCCTGGTTACAATGTCATTCGTCGTGATCCAAAAACTTCTAAAGAAACCGGATTATTATTATATTATAATCAGTCTGTCACATTGAATAGAATCTTTGAATTAGAACAGTACCATGTTGAATCTATATGGGTAGAAGTCAAGTTAAAACATACAAAACCATTACTTATTGGCTTTATCTACAGAAATCCCTCCGAAAGAATAAACTGGTATACTGATTTTGATACAATGATGGACGCTGCCACACTTTATAACAATGAAATAATACTGTTAGGTGATTTTAATATTGATCTATTAAAACCGCAGACTCAATGGGTTCAGCTTTTCAAAACCTTTAATCTAAATCAGCTTATTGACTGTCCAACACGTATTACAGACACCACCAGCACACTCATTGACCATGTTTACGTTTCTTCCAAACAGAATATAGCTGAAGTTTGTTCACCTGTTTTTTCGTGCAGTGACCATTTCCCTATTTGTGTAACTTGGTCAAGAAAAGGGATAAAAATCCCCAGGACAGGTCACAAAACAATACAATATAGATGCTTTAAACAGTTCAAAAAAGATGTTTTTCTTAGTGATTTAGCAAACTCCACTTTGTCTCATGTTTAT
The DNA here is from genome assembly GCA_030674155.1 of Stramonita haemastoma. Taxonomy (NCBI): domain Eukaryota; kingdom Metazoa; phylum Mollusca; class Gastropoda; order Neogastropoda; family Muricidae; genus Stramonita; species Stramonita haemastoma. The sequence goes on from CM060342.1 coordinate 37,598,769, forward strand.
CAGTACACTGATCCATGCAAAGCCATAGACTTCTGGATACACACCTTTTCTGAAATTTATAATAAACATGCTCCATTAAAAACAAAACGCGTGAAATCCAAGTCAAAACCTCCATGGATATCAGAAGAAATAGAGAAGGAAATAAAAGAAAGAGACTTTTTAAAGTCTAAACATGATAAAGATTTTAAAAACCAAAGAAACAAGGTGACAAACATGAAGCGTGCAGCCAAACAAAAGTACTTTCAAGATCTTGTATCTGACAGAAAAAACTGCAGACACATTTGGAAAGCCATTAATCTACTTACAAACAAAACAAACAAAAAAGCACAAACTACAGTAAAAGATATTTCTTCCTTGACGCTGAATAACCATTTTGTTGGGATAGCCAACAACTTAATAAAGTGTGAAGACTGGAAAAATAATGATTTGGAACATTTAAGGGCATATTGTGAGTCTAAAAATATACACTCTAAATTATGCATTCCATTTATCTCTTTACCTGAAGTGCTGACATCCCTCTTGCAATTAAAGCAGTCAACCACAAAGGATTTTGATGGACTAGATGGTAAAATAATTAAAATTGCTGCACCTGTAATAGCAGATACCCTTACCTATATTTATAATCTTTGTATTGACAAAGCTTATTTTCCTTCTCATTTTAAAAAGGCTAAAGTAATTCCTCTTTTTAAATCTGGCACATCAAATGATCCCTCGAACTACAGGCCGATATCAATTTTATCTATCTTATCAAAGCCTTTAGAAAAGCATGTACAAAAATGTTTACTTCTACATTTAGAAAAATATGACCTAATCAATCCAAGTCAATCAGGTTTCAGAAAAAAACATTCATGTCACACCGCTCTGATAAATATGGTAGACAAATGGCTTCTAAATATAAATAACAATATGTTTACTGGAGTTGTCTTTGCCGACTTTGCAAAGGCTTTCGACGTGATAAACCACACACTTTTGTTAAAGAAACTAAAGCTATATAGTATATCAAAGAATACATTTCAATTTTTTGAATCCTTTTTATCAAATAGACAACAGTCAGTCTTTGTTGGCAAGTCGCAGTCTGATTTTCTCACAGTTACCAATGGTGTTCCCCAAGGTTCAGTTCTGGGCCCTCTACTTTTCTCTATATATATTAATGATTTACCCTTATACGTGAACGCTTGTTGTGACTTGTTTGCAGACGACAACTCAATTCATGCTGAAAATCATTCCTTGCACATTTTATCATCTAGTCTCCAAGACAATATACATCAGCTTACCAGATGGGCAGAACTAAATCACATGTCCCTTAATCCCAGCAAGACTAAGTGTATGTGGATAACAACCAGACAAAAGCGACAGAACCAGCTCTCTTCTATGTCCCCTATAAATGTTTATGGAGAAAAAATTGAAGAAGTAAATTTCCACAAAGTGCTAGGAATCACTATTGATCATAATCTTTCATGGCAAGACCACGCCGCCAATCTAAGTAAAATTGTATCTCAAAAAGTGTTTCAGTTGTCTAAAATAAAACATTTCCTTAATCTTAGCACTAGAAAACAGTTTTTTCCATGCACACATTAATTCTGTTATAGAATATGCATCAACTTTGTGGGATTCTGCAAGTGCAAATACATTAAAATCTCTGATTAGATTATATAAGCGTGCCATTAAGCTTATTCTATTGAAATCAAGTTCATTAACTTCCTTGGATTATAAATCAGTTGGTATTTTACCATTTAATTTGCAATTGGAATACAACAAAGCTTTAATGATGCATAGGATAGTATATGGTAATGCACCGCCCACTCTGACGAAACGTTTTCAAATAAACATATATAGTCATTCGCACAAATTTACTGTGCCAAAACCAAGAATTGATTTGTTTAAAAGTAGTCTTATTTATAGCGGTGGCACTTACTGGAATAACCTGCCTGCATACTTAAAAAGCATAACCTCTATGCAAAACTTTAAAAAATCATTGAAACATTTTCTTATGAATGAAAGGCTGCCAGTGATTTGCTGATGATCTTGTCCTACAATTTTTTTTTTTTTTTTTTTTTTTTTTTTTTTTTTTTTTTTTTTTTTCTTGTTGGTGAGACAAAATGTCAGTGATGTTTGCCATGACTTCATTCAATCATGTTTTTCATATGTCTCTCTCTTTGCTGTCTGTCATTCGCTGTCTGTCTGTCTGTCTGTCTGCCTGTGAAATTTGTCTTTTGTCCGCCCACCTGTTTATATTCTATCTCTCCTCTGTCTGTCTATCCCTTCTCTGTCTCTACTCTACTCTACTCTACTTTACTCTATTCTATTCTACTCTACTCTTCTCTCTAGTCAATCATCTTTTCTTTCTTTATTTTCTAATCTGATTTTGTGATTTTGTACGCTTGTTTTGTAAAAGATAACGATATAGGCGTAGAAAATGTTTATTGCATTTGGATGATGTCATGGATATATATTATTATTATTATTATTATTATTATTATTATTATTATTATTATTATTATTATTGCTGTTGTTGTTGTTGTTATTATTTTTCCCTTTGTCTTCACTCATATAATGTCTATGTGCAGTTTGTTCGCTATTGCTATGCCTTTTTTTATTATTTTTTTTTTATATAAATAATTTATTCAGTTTGTTGGGGTTTTTTGTGTGTGTGTGGTTTTTTTTTTTTTTTTTTTTTTTTTTTTTTTTGCCCAGAGGGCTGGTTGTAAAAAAGCATGTTTGCTTATGCCATTACCCTCTTTAAATAAAATTTGTTCATTGTTCATTGTTCATTGTTCATTGTTCATTGTTCTCTCTCTCTCTCTCTCTCTCTCTCTCTCTCTCTCTTTCGTTTTGTCCCTTCATAACTTTTTTTAAAATTTCCCTTGTATTTTGGACTTTTGTTGTTGTTGTTGTTGTTATGTTTTCCACACAGGTTTTGTTTGTTGTTGTTGCCATGTTTCTGAGCAGTTTGTTTGCGTCTACTTTGTTTTTTTATTACGCTATGGCCTTCTATGGCCCACTGGGGGGGGGGGGGGGGGGGGGTTCCCGACCATTGAGGTTGTGGCTTTCTGGCTTGGATTTATGTCTAAACACGACCGCAGTGTCCGTGCATTGTTTGAATTTGTTTTTATCTGTTCCAAAAGGCACATGGTCTGATCTTCTAAAATGCGGAACAGGCTTTTATAACATGTGTGCCAGATGATCTGTGAGTATTTGCATCCGAGACTTCGGTTTATAGTAAATCTCATCGGAAAGACTTTGACATTCAGTTCTCTCTCTCTCTCTCTCTCTCTCTCTCTCTCTCTCTCTCTCTCTCTCTCTCTCTCTCTCTCTCTCTCTCTCTCTCTCTCTCTCTCTCTCTCTCTCTCTCTCTCTCTGATTAGACAAAAATTAATCGTATTTATCACAGTTTTATTTTCGTTCAACTAGAGCTGTAGGGTTCACTGATGGTGAGATATCTGCGTATTCGACTGTTTTGTACCCACAATGAAGATAGCCATTCTGACTTCGTGAATACTTGTATGTATGTCTGTATGTCTGTCTGTATGTATGTGTGTGTATGTACGTATGTATGTATGTATGTATGTATGTATGTATGTATGTGTGTGTGTGTGTGTGTGTGTGTGTGTGTGTGTGTGTGTGTGTGTGTGTGTGTGTGTGTGTGTGTGTGTATGTATGTATGTATGTATGTATGTATGTATGTATGTATGTATGTATGTATGTGTGTGTGTGTGTGTGTGTGTGTGTGTGTGTGTGTGTGTGTGTGTGTGTGTGTGTGTGTGTGTGTGTGTGTGTGTACGTATGTATGTATGTATGTATGTATGTATGTATGTATGTATGTATGTATGTATGTATGTATGTATGTATGTATGTATGTCTATGCTTTCAGACACTTCTCAGCAACCTTTGACCTCCCCACCCCACAATCCATGACCCGCATGACTCTCACTGGTCAGGCCCGTGTTGGTCAACAAAAGGGGAGGGAATGGAGACACAGGAAATGCAAAGAAACTTCTGCTTCTGCTTGGTCGAATTCTCTGACAAGCAACTACTGCTGGCATGTTTTGTCATAAGAGCGAAACATGCCCCTTGTGCTGCCGTTAAGCGCCTGACAGGTCAGGCCCCGCGCATCCACTTTTGGCATACAAGGAAGCTCTGGAGATTTTCTGAGATCTGGGACTACAAGGAAAAATATCGGATCTTCATTTTCATCCAACGCTCACAGTACCCTAACTACGGTTGTCTGCCATATGAGCGAAAACGCGTTGCGCTGCCGTTAAGCGCCTGACAAGTCAGGCCCAGCGCATTGGACTTGTGACTGGGGATATCATTCTGTCCCAGATACTCGTTTTCATAGAGGTTCCAGCATGCTTCGCGATTACACAAAAGCTGAGCCACAGAGCTCTGGCTAAAAGATTTCCGTGCAGTGGCCTGAGTCTATGTAACCGTTCGCCTCCGAAAGCGCAGCGCGCGCAGTGTGCAGTCTCTGTAGGCCTGCTGCATGCAGTCTTCCACAGTGGAAAGTCTACAGAGGTCAGTCAGTATGCACACAGCCACCGACCACACTACTGCCGCCTTGCAACAACCGATTTCACAGGCATGACCAGAAACACAACACAACCGGCTGTGAGACGTCTGGGCAATGGTCACCACACAAAAAGGGACACCTGTCTCACCTGCACATTTTCCTCCCTTTCACCTTCACCTATCCCGTTGTCTTGGGGCACTCACCCCTGAAGATTTTGCAACCAGCTTCCTCCTCCTCCAGTCCTCGCTCACCTGCAAATGTTTGCTTTTTTTCCCGTAGCAGGTCGAGGCCAGTCCAGTCCACTCGGTCGCGTTCGTTTGCTGGACTTTGGACTGACTGCCCGGTCAGTAGCCTGCCGTCAAACGATCACTGGGCACCACACTTCCGATTGCATCCTCCATCCTTGCTCTAAGATAAAAGTAGATAAAATAAGATATAAAATAAAACATAGAATAGGGAGTAAAATAAATGGAACAAAACCTAAATTGTTCCATTAAACGAGACATAAAATAGGAAATAGTGTACAGAGATAACATATAAACAAAAAAGCAACTTAAAAATATTTTAGAAAAATAAATAAAAAGTAGGGAACAAAAATTTAGGGCAAGTGATGACAGGAGCGCGATCTGGGTGACAGTGATCCTGGTGTCCGTAAACACCGCCACCTACACTGATTCTGGTGTCCGTAAACACCACCACCTACACTGATCCAGGTGTCTGTAAACACCACCACCTACACTGATCCAGGTGTCTGTAAACACCACCACCTACACTGATCCAGGTGTCTGTAAACACCACCACCTACACTGATCCAGGTGTCTGTAAACACCACCGCGTACAGTAATCTTGGTGTAAACGCCACCTACAGTGATCTCGGTGTCCGTAAACACCACCACCTACACTGATCCTGGTGTCCGTAAACACCACCACCTACACTGATCCTGGTGTCCGTAAACACCACCACCTACAGCGATCTTGGTGTAAATACACCCACAGTGATCCAGGTGTCTGTAAACACCACCGCGTACAGTAATCTTGGTGTAAACGCCACCTACAGTGATCTTGGTATCCGTCAACACCACTGCCTACAGTGATCCTGGTGTCCGTAAACACCACCACCTACACTGATCCTGGTGTCCGTAAACACCACCACCTACACTGATCCTGGTGTCCGTAAACACACAACCTACAGCGATCTTGGTGTCCGCAAACACCACTACCGACAGCGATCTTGGTGTAAACGTACCACCTGCAGTGATCTTGGTGTAAAAGCACCCACTGTGATCCAGGTGTCTGTAAACACCACCGCATACAGTAATCTTTGTGTAAACGCCACCTACAGTGATCTTGGTGTTTGTAAACACCACCACCTACAGTGATCTCTGTGTGCGTAAACACCATCACCTACAGCAATGCTGGTGTCCGTAAACACCACCTGTGGCGATCTTGGTGTCCGTAAACACCACCATCTACTGTGATCTTGGTGTCTGTAAACACCACCACATACAGCGATCATGGTGTTGGAAAATATCACCACCTACACGGGCTTTGAAACACTGGTCACGAGGGATTGGGACTCTTGTCCCCTCTCATGTTCTCAGCATTTCCTTAGGCTCCTTCCTTCCCATACTTTATTCCACGCGGGTCCTAATCTGGTGAGTGGTCGTGTGGGTCATCTGAGAGTCCTCTTCTGTGGTGTCATCATGTGGATCATCTGTAAGCCACATCAAAATATGCTCAGAAGGTGTAAGTATGTAAGAAGTGATGTGAGTATAAGAAATGAATCGAGGTATGGGATGTTTAGGTCCTAAGTCTTAAGTAAAGTATTGTTCGCTTCTGGTTAAGCATGATAAGCCATGAAGGTTTCTATCTTTTAAATTGTAAAGACTGCGTGCGTATTTTGATTTGTTTGCTGCTTATTGTTGAACAAAATGCCTCCATGTATGGAATTTATTCTGAAAAGAAAATGTATGTGCGGAAATAGTGTACTCGATAACTTTGTTTTGGAATTTACTTAGAAAGAAATGTACCGAAATAGTGCACTGGATAGATTTATTTCTGGAATTTATTCAGATACAAAGATGTGCAGAAATAGCATACTTGATAACTTCATTTATACAATTTATTCAATCGTTGGGTATTAATTATTTCTGTCGGGAACAGAGGTAACCTAGTGGTTAGAGCGTTAAGCTCATGATCTTACGGCCCAGGTTTGAGCCTTCAAACTTGGTCTTCGAGATTTTTTCCCCTGGAGTTAAGACCAGTACCGACTCCATTTCCCAAAAGTCTTTCGGATGAATCCACGTTCTTACCTGCAAACGCACCCAGAACATATCGGGTACATGTTAAAACCTGTTTTGCCTTAAGGAACAGTAGGCTATTGCGTGCCTGTAGGAACTTGGGATGATTGTTTTAAAGCATGCGCATTAGTGTTCTGTCTAGAGATGATCCCCGAAGTCGGAACGCAGCTACCTTGCTGGTAGACAAACGATCCCATGATTATACAAAGTGCCACCATTAGGGAAACTCAGACCTCCGACTAAGGAAAGAAAAAATATTGTGCGTGCATAACACTCAAATGTACACACGCACTCGCGCGCACACGCACATGCACACACACACACACACACACACACACACACACACCACACACACACACACACACACACACACACACACACATGTACACACACGCGCGCACGCACACATACAAACAAGTACGCAGTCTTACTGATGTCTTTCTGCTTTCAGGGGCTGTGGGTCTGGAATCAAGGGCCAGTGACCTGACCTGACAGTGATGTGTGAGGGCAGCCATAGTGACCTGCCTTGTCTACTAGGGGAGAGCATCAGTAAGTATTACCAAGGCCCATAACCAAGATGGTCGTCAGGGTGGATATGAGGAATGCGACACGACAAATGATTAAGAACATCATCGAAGACAACATGACAAATTATCGATGACAACATCAAAGACAACAAAACTGATCATCGTGGAGGCCAACACTGCAAAATATTGAGGACAACATCGCAGACAATACGGCAAATTGTTGAGGACAACATCGAGGACAACACCGTAAATCATTAAGAACAACATCGAAGACAACATAGCAAATCATTGAGGACAACATCGAAAACATCGAAGGCAACGCGGCAAATCATCAAGGGCAACTTCGAGAACAACATTGTAAATCATTAAGAACAACATCGAAGACAACACGGCAAATCATTGAGGACAACATGGAGGACAACATCTAAGACAACATGACAAATGCTCAAGGACAACTTCGAGGACAACACGGTAAATCATTGAGGACATCAAAAATATTGAAGACAACACGGCAAATCATTGAGGACATTGACAACATTGAAGACAACACGGCAAATCATTGAGAACAACTTGGAGGACAACATCAACGACAGCATCGAGGACAACATGGAGGACAACAGCAAGAACAACATTGAAGTCAACATTGAAGACAACACGGCAAATCATCAATTACAACATGGAGGACAACATCGAAGACAACCTCGCAAATCATAACAACAGCGAGGACATTATCGAGGACAACATCAGGACAACACGTTAAGTCACCGGATACATGTGAGACAACATGCCAAATCGTCAAAGATAATATCGAAGACAACACGGTAAATAATGAGAACATCGAGGACAACATTGAGGACAACATCGAGGACAACATGGAAAACACGGTAAATCATCGAGACATATTAATAATAATAATAATAATAAATAATAATAATAATAATAATAATAATAATGATGATGATGATGATGATGATGATGATGATGATGATGATGATGATAATAAATGGAATTTATATAGCGCTATATCTTGCAAAAAACAAATCAAAGCGCAAATCGGTAAGTTTACACCAAGATCGCTGTCGGTAGTGGTATGAACAACACGGCAAATCATCAAGGACAACATTGAGAACAACACGGCAAATGATTGAGGACAACACCGAGAACATCGAGGACAACATTCTTGCATGTAAGGCCGGAAATAATTTGTTTTGTTGTGTGTTTTTTTACAGGGAGATTATTTACTTTTTAAATGGACCAGATGTCATCTGTTGAGGAAAAGAGGCTAGTCTTCTACATTCCTTGTAGGACTTGTGATAATCTGTCATTTTTTTATTTTTATTTTTTAATTCATGACTTGGATCAATTTTGTTTAAATACTTGTCATTATGTACCCTTTGATGCCCCATCAATCCTTGTAGGACTCGCATTTTATGATGTTTTGAACAAAGTTTTTTTTTCTGTTTTTTTTGGTTGGGTTTAGGGTTTTTTATATTTTTTTTTAGAAATGCATATAGATGATGGGTGCAGATACAATAATAGTTTGTTGTTGTAGTAGTAGTAGTAGTAGTAGTAGTAGTAGTAGTATAGTAGTAGTAGTAGTAGTATAGTATGTAGTAGTAGTAGGGGAGGGAAGAGAGAGAGAGAGAGGAGAGAGGGAGAGGGAGAGGGAGAGGAGAGAGAGAGAAGAGAGAGAGAGAGAGAGAGAGAGAGAGAGAGAGAGAGAGAGAGAGAGAGACAGAGAGAGAGAGAGAGAGAGAGAGAGAGAGAGAGAGAGAGAGAGAGAGAGAGAGAGAGAGAGAGAAGAGAGAGAGAGAGAGAGAAGGGTTATGATAGTACAGTAGATTGAAGTTTCGCAATATTATGAACAAGGCTATAAGATGATCTACCATTGATATATCATTCCGAAATGCACTTAGTATAAAGGAAATAGGCAAGTTGAATTAAATGACCGTTTCAGATATATTCAAGTGAAAGATTTTTTTTTTCCATACAGGACAAAACACTAAAGTAAATTTTCTTTTTATTTCGAGGATATTGGAATAAGCTTTCGTGTGCTTTTATACATCCAGTGTATGCGGCTTTTTTTCAATTTTACCATCTGTTTGCACTGATGAACAGTGGCATACTCCTCAGAAAAGGGGATAAGGTTTTTCATGTGTGTGCAAGGTGTTCTGGGGGCGTTGAGTGAGAGAGAGAGAGAAAGAGAGAGTGTGTGTG
>CM060342.1:37623322-37628322 GCA_030674155.1 Stramonita haemastoma
TAGGCTAAGGCTAGGCTAAGCAGCATCGTGAGCATGGTTACCAACCAATTGGATGGGTGACCGTTTGCATGCCTTAGCTTCAGGACAGTCCCCCGGTTTACCCAGCTGTAAATGGGTACCCGCCTGCCCTCTTTTGGGTCAGGGAAGATAAAGCAGAGAATATGATGATAAAGAAGAATTGCGAAGAAGAAGAAGAAAAGAAGAAGAAGAAGGAAGAAGAAGAAGAAGAGAAGAAGAAGAAGAAGAAGAAGAAGAAGAAGAAGAAGAAGAAAGAAGAAGAAGAAGAAGAAGAAGAAAGAAGAAGAAGAAGAAGAAGAAGAAGAAGAAGAAGAGAAGAAGAAGAGAGGACGAGAACGAAGAAGAAGAAGAAGAAGAAGAAGAAGAAGAAGAAGAAGAAGAAGAAGAAGAAGAAGGAAGAAGAAGAAGAAGAAGAAGAAGAAGAGAAGAAGAAGAAGAAGAAGAAAGAAGAAGAAGAAGAAGAAAACAACAAAAACGAAGAAAAACAACAACAACAACAACAACAACAACAACAACAACAACAACAACAACAACACAACAACAACACAACAACAAACACCAACACAACAAACTCAATATTCACCTTTTTTTTACAGACAGATGTAAAGATGGATGCTACCACCTAGGCAAGCCGTGGTCTGGGAGGAAGCCTGCAGGGACTGGAAGGAAGAAGACTTCCCTAGATGACCTGGTGACATGGTCTCCATAGATCTGAAGTCCCTGCTATCCCCTTGGGAGTCTGAAGACACTCTCAGTCTGCTAGTCTGCGACCGAGAGAAATGGAAGATGACCAAAGTGATGTTTGGAGATGCGACATGAAAAAAAACCCGTAGAAAGTGAGATGAGAGCAAGGGTTGTTTTTTTGTGTGTGTGGAGCAGAGAGAGAGAGGGGGGATGGGAGAGGGAGAGGGAGAGGGAGGGAGAGAGAGAGGGGGAGAGGGGGGAGGGAGAGAGAGAGAGGGAGAGAGAGAGGGGGGAGGCAAAAAATGAGAGAGGGGGAAGAGAGATAGGCAAGAGAGAGGGAGAGAGAGAGGGGGGAGAGAAAGGGGGCAAAGAGTGAGAGAGAGGGGGGGGGGAAGAGACAGAGAAAGAGAGAGAGACAGAGAGAGAGAGACAGGCAGACAGACAGACAGACAGGCAGACATGCAAACATGCAGACAAACAGAGACAGAGGGAGACAGAGAGAGACAGACAGAGAGAGAAGGACAGAAGGACAGATATACAGAGAGACAGACAGGCAGACAGAAAGGCAGAAAGACAGACAGACAGACAGACAAACAAACCGACAAAGAGATGGAGAGAATAAGGGAGGAAAAAATTCAGAGGGAAGAAAGAAAGTAGGGAAGGATGAAGGGAGGGACAGATCACAGGGGGCAAAGACAGACAAACAGACAGACAAACAGACAGAATGACAGACAGACACTAAGTATTATGCAATAAGTAAAAAAAATACATACATATATATATATATATATATATATATATATATATATATATATATATATATATATATATATATATATATATATATACATATATATATATATATATATATATATATATATATATATATTATATATATATATATATATATATATAATTAATTAATCTGCCACAAAGACCCTGCTGTTATGACCTCATGGCGATCTTTCTCTTTGCTTTCCCCTACACTTTTCTGTCTGCGGTCAGTTGGTATCAAAGCTGGCAAGGTCAATGGTTCACTGGACAAAGTCTGTTGGATCATGATGAAGGGTAGTTGCCCCTCCCCCTCCCCCCTCCCACCTCCCCACCCCTTCCCAACCCCAACCCCAACCCCAACCCCCACCCCAAACCCCCAGCCTCCCAACCCCACCCCCACCCCTAGGTGGGTGTCTCACTCAGTCTGGTTCTGTACTGTGCTATCATTGTCGTTAGTAGATTTGGTTTTGTTTTATTTTATTTTATTTTATTTTATGTTATTTTATGTTATTTTATGTTATTTTATTTTATTTTATTTTATTTTATCTTATTTTATTTATCTTATTTTATTTTAACTTATCATTTCTTTTATTTCCCTTTATTTTATTTTACTTTATTCTTTTATATCGATGATGATACAGTAAGCACTCGTGTGCTTTTTTTGCATCCAGTCCCCGTGTGTATGCAGTTTTGTAAATCTTGTCATCTGCTCCCACCGGCACATAATGGCCTACTCTTACGAAAAGCGGAACAGGATTTATCGTGTGCGCAAGATGTTCTGTGTGCGTTCACACACGGGACCTCGGTTTACAGTCTCATCCGAAAGACTTTTGGGGAGAGTGGAGTCAGCCCTGATGGTAACATAGTAACACAGCTTTAAGACCCAATATTAAATCCCTTCGTAACATAATTATCAACATAGTTACACAATCCCAAATAATATCTTTCCTTCAAAACATCAACACAGTCACCAGTTCTAATATACAATTCCTTCTTAAATAATTATATCAACATAGTTACCAGATCCAATAATAGAATTTCTTATCAAACATTTCGACATAGCTGACAGACCCAATATACGACCTCTTTTTTAACATGTCTGTAAAAGCTTCAAGATTTTATATACGATCCCGTATTTAACATATTATCAGTAAAGCTGTAAAAAGCAACCACATTACTGCTTATTTAAACAGCAGCTGTTGTTTTCCTTTTCAAACATACAATTCTCAAAATTGGACATTAGAGAACCATATGTACACCTCATGAATATGCATGTTAGAGAAGAGAGGAGCAATATAACGATGTAATGTTAAACGAGCTTGTCATAAAATTTAGGTTATATCACTGAAGAGAATGATTATACAAGACATATTACCAGTAATAATGCAGAAAAGGAAATAAATTGTACGAAAATAATGTATTGCAGTTCGATGGCACCAAACCACGAGAAAGAGAGAGACAGAGACACAGAGAGAGAGACAGAAACAGAGACAGAGAGGCAAACAAACAGACAGACAGACAGACAGACATAGACAGACAGACGTACAGAGACAGAGACAGAGAGACAGAGTGAGTGACAAAGAGAGAGAGAGAGAGGAGAGAGAGAGAGAGAGAGAGAGAGAGGAGAGAGAGAGAGAGAGAGAGAGAGAGAGAGAGAGAGAGAGAGAGAGAGAGAGAGAGAGCAGAGAGACAGAGAGAAGAGAGAAAGAGAGAGAGAGAGAGAGAAGAGAGAGAGAGAGAGAGAGAGAGAGAGAGAGAGAGAGAGAGAGAGAAGAGAGAGAGAGAGAGAGAGAGAGAGAGAGAGAGAGAAGAGAGAGAGAGAGAGAGAGAGAGAGAGAGAGAGAGAGAGAAGAGAAGACAGAAGAGAGAGACAGAAGAGAGAGAAGAAGAGAGAGAGACAGAGACAGACAGACAGACAGACAGACAGACAGACAGACAGACAGACAGACAGACAGACAGACAGACAGAGACAGACAGACAGACAGAGACAGAAGAGGAGAGAGACAGAGAACAGACAAAGACAGACAGACAGACAGACAGAGACAGAGAAAGAGAAAGGAGTGAGAAGACAGAGAGCAGACAGACAGACAGACAGAAGGCAGAGATAAAGAGACAGAGTGAGGACAGACAGACAGACAAAAAGACAGACAGACAGACAGACAGACAGACAGACAGACAGAGTGGAGAGGAGAAAGAAAGAGAGAGATAGGTAAAAAAAAAAGAAAACATGAAAGGACAGAGAGAGATAGAGACTGAGAGAAGAGAAAGAGGTTTCTATGTAACACAAGTAGTAACTCGTTTATGGAACGACCTATAATCTTAGACATATATAGTCCAAAATTGGATACGAAAAAGGGTTCTGTACAGGCCTTATAAATTTATGTATTAAGCGCAAACAAGAATATCTAATGATAAAAATGACAAAAGATAAATCGGCATAAGATGTTAGGTTCCACAGAGGGAAAAGAAAAAAAAAAAGAATTAGGCAAAGCAATAGATTCGCACAGAAGTATGTAATATAATACTGTAGCATAAAAACAATGATAAAAGCGAGTGAAAGGGGAGGGAGGGAGAGAGAGAGAGAGAGAGAGAGAGAGAGAGAGAGAGAGAGAGAGAGAGAGAGAGAGAGAGAGAGAGAGAGAGAGAGAGAGAGAGAGAGAGAGAGAGAGAGAGAGAGAGAGAGAGAGAGAGAAGAGAAAAGAGAAGACAGAGACAGAGACAGAGAGCTAGAGGGGGGGGGGGGGGACAGAGAAAGAGACAGACACACAAAGAGACAAACACACACAGACAAAGAGATAGGCAGACAGACAGACAGACAGACAGACAGACAGACAGACAGACAGACAGACAGACAAACGAAAATCCATAGACCATTCAAGTCAATATTGAGCACAGCTGTAATAAACAATGGCATCAATATGTATGTAAACAACAGCTGTCACCCTTTAGACCGCATTTCTCCACACGCTAGCAGATTCGTCTTGGCAACCGTAAGGAAATATGTGCTCTGCTCTAACGTATAATTATTTCCCAAATTTGAAGATATATATATATATATATATATATATATATAATAGATAGATAGATAGATAGATAGATAGATAGATAGATAGATAGATAGATAGATAGATAGATAGATAGATAGATATATTAGATATATATAGAGAGAGAGATAGAGAGATAGATAGATAGATAGATAGATAGATAGATAGATAGATAGATAGATAGATAGATAGATAGATAGATAGATAGATAGATAGATAGATAGATAGATATGCTTTTGTATTGATAGATTCTTTTTTTCATTGAATCCTTGATAAGTCATTTTCAAAATGATTGAGAAGTTGGTACCTGCGCTTGTTTTTCCTCTACTACATTTCCCTCAATATATAGATAGGAACATAATTATGAATGTATGTATGTATGTATGTATGTATGTATGTATGTATGTATGTATGTATGTATGTATGTATGTATGTATGTATGTGTGTGTGTGTGTGTGCGTGCGTGCGTGCGTGCGTGCG
>CM060342.1:37636049-37641049 GCA_030674155.1 Stramonita haemastoma
AAAAAATGTCTTCTTACAATAGTGACCAATTCCTAAGGAAATCACATGATAGTACTATTAACAATTTTGGTGAACAACTGATTGAATTTTGTAATATGTATGATTGTATTATATTGAATGGGTTGAATGAAGCAAATTTTGATGAAAATTGTACATATGTTGGATACACAGGGGAAAGCACTGTGGATTTTTTTGTTTCTTCTGTTGAACTTTTCTCTTCAGTTCAAATATTATCTTTAGTTGTGTTAAAGACTTTGTAGAGTCAGATCATTTACCCATTGTTTTGGAGGTGAAAGTGAATTCATACGGCAATGATTGTCCAGATAACAGAAAAGTAAATGAAAATGTTTATAGTTGAAAAATTGATCTGGAACAAGGCTCAAGAAAATGAATTTAAGAAATCGTGGAGAGCACAGATGTTCAAAACAGGTTGAGAATGGCGATAAATAACCTAGATGATGACGTAGACAGAGCTTTAGATATGTTTGTAGAATGTTTAAAAGAGTCTAGCAAGTGCAATGCTCAAAAGATTGTCATACACATAGAGCACAGCTGTCAGAGTGGTTTGACAGTGAATGTAAAAATGCAAAAAAGGAATGTAGAAAAAAGCTAAAGCATTTTAGAGCAAATCGAAAAGAAGTAAATAGGCCAAATATATGTTACAGCAAGAAAACAATACAGGCATCTGTTTGAAAACCAAAAGACACACTTTTAGAAAGCAAAAGACTGAAGCATTAACTAAAGAAATTAACAATGGGTCACACTTTTGGAATGAGCTGAGGAAAATGGTTGTACAAACAAGAAAAAAGTAGTAAATAGTATTAGTACAGATGAGTGGTATGATCATTTCAAAACTGTATTCCAAGGTAATGATGAAGAAATTGAAAGGGATGACTGTATTGAACTTGAATTTTCAGAGCAAATAGATGATACATTGAATAAGGAAATATTAGAAGTAAAGTTGCTCAAGCTATAGGTAGACTTAAAAAGGGTAAAGCTAGTGGGATAGATGATATTTTAGCTGAAATGTTGCAAACTGGTGGCAGCAATATTGTAATGTTTCTAACAAAACTATTTAATGCTATTTTTGAACGAGGAATTTACCCACAGGAATGGTCAAAAGCCATAATTATTACCACTGCATAAAAAAGGAAACCTAAATGATGTAGATAACTACAGGGGAATATCTCTCTTAAAGTATTATATCTAAGTGCTATACTTCAATACTTAATACACACTATACACTTGGTTAGAGAGCAACAACTTAATTACAGAATGTCAGGCAGGATTTCGAAGAAAATATTCAACAGTTGATCAAATATTTACACTATACGCAGTAATTCAGAGCCACATGAACAAAAAAGGAAGAAAACTTTATGTTGCTTTTGTAGATTTCCGAAAAGCTTTTGATTCTGTTCAACATAAAATACTCATGCAGTGCATTCAAAATCAAGGTGTACATGGTAAATTCTTTGCTGCATTACAAGCTATATACAGGTCATTAAAATCATGCGTTCGAGCAAATTTTGAATTAACCGAAATGTTTGATTGTCCCGTTGGGTACGGCAAGGCTGTGTCCTTAGCCCTACACTGTTTTCACTATTTGTAAACCAGCTAGCAGATCAAATTAATGAAAAGGGTAAACATGGGGTGCAGTTATTTCCGGACATTATGGAATTATTCCTTTTGTTATTTGCAGATGATGTGACATTAATATCAACAACACCAAGTGTCTTCAGAATCAGTTAAAATGTCTTAAAAACTTGCTGTAACAAGATAAAGTTAACTGTAAACATAGATAAAACAAAAGTTATGGTATTTAGAAAAGGGGCTTTTTGGGTAGACATGAGAAATGGTTTTATGATGGTAAGAGCCTAGAGGTAGTAAACAATTATTGTTATTTAGGATTTAAGTTCACAACTATGGTTAGTGCAAAAAACGGTACATGGCATCTAGCAACAAAAGGGAAAAAGGCAGTAGTTCAACTAAATAGAGTCTTTCGGAAATATAAAGAGATGACAGCAAACACTTTTTTTCAAAATTTTTGACACAAAAATACAACCAATATTGTTATATTCTGCTGAAGTATGGGGAACAAACCAACTAGAACATTTAGAAAAAGTTCACATGATGGCATGCAAAAGATTTCTAGGTGTGCCAACCAAAACACCAAATAAAATGGTATATGGAGACTTGTGTAGATATCCACTTTATGTAAATGCATACACTTCCTGTTTAAGATATTGGTTTAAATTATTAGAAATGGATAGTGAACGGTTACCACACAAGGCGTATCAAATGTTGTTGCATCTAGATAACTCTGGAAAACAATGCTGGGTTTCGAATATAAGAGAACTATTATGCTTAACTGGATTTAACATTGTTTGGTTGCAGCAGGGTGTTGGGGATGTCAAAAAATTTCTAAGGATATTCAAACGAAGACTTATTGATATGTTTATACAGGAATGGTCAGGAACTATAGGTGAACGTGATAGATACCAACAGTAGAGATCATTTAAGACTATTTTCGAAAGAGAAAGCTATGTTTTAGATGTAGAAAATTATTGTCTTCGTGTTGCTATTACGCAATTAAGGTTTAATGTACTCCCACTTAATAGCAATGTACATCGCTATAGTGAATCTGTTCATGATAAATTCTGTCCATTTTGTAAAAACCAGATCGAAAATGAAAAACATTTTGTGTTGATTTGTGTTACGTACGAAGATTTACGGGTAAAATTTCTGAAAGAATCAAAAGACCTTTCTTTGCATGTGTTACTCAGAGCCACTGATCCTATCCACAGATATAATTTATCTAAATTTGTGTTTCATGCAATCAATAGGCGGAAGAAAATACTTTAAATGTATTAGGTAATCCAGCGATGTATATTTGATAAAGCATGTTCACCATTGTTTTATATTTATGTCTTTTCAAGAATTCGTGGCAAAATATGATTATGTCTTTCCTTATTTCTCATTTCATACTACTGTCTCTGATTGTGATTACTACAGTAAGAGTGAAATGTAAACCATGGTTAGACAACTGTTATTGTAGGTTTGAAATGTAGTGGGTATGAGGTGTATATGAGCTTAAATTAATCAGTAATTGTTGAATATAGATTGGTGTTATATCAGATATTTTCCTATTTTCTTTTTATATTGTATTGTGGCCTAAGGCCGATGTGCAATTAAACCATTTCAGTGTTCTCCTCTCTCTCTCTCTCTCTCTCCTCTCGTCTCTCTCTCTCTCTCTCTCCCTCTCATCTCTCTCTCTCTCTCTCTCTCTCTCTCTCTCTCCTCTCTCTCTCTCCTCTCTCTCTCTCTCTCTCTTCACTTTTAACCCACTAACGAAGATAACATATGGTTGAAAAGGTTCATTTTTCCCCCCAAACACAGAACATGAGAGCTGAAAAGCTGTTTTCTGCCAAATCAGGTTCCTGTTTGCCTTTGGTGTCAAAACTCACCTCGTTTCCACCTTGTTTTTTGTTTTGTTTTAATGGAAAGGTAAGAACACACAGAAACAGGAAAATGGTGCCCCTTTCTGTTGAGGGCAGATGGGTAAGTGATTGGTATGTTTTACTCTCTTTCTCTGTCTCTCTCTTTCTCTCTGTCTTTCCCTCTCTGTTTTTTTCTCTCTTTTTCTTTGTCTCTATCTCTCTGTCTCTGTCTGTCTTTCTGTCTTTCTCTGTCTCTTCCTGTCTCTCTGTCTCCCCCTGTCTCTCTGTCTCTGTCTGTCTGTCTGTCTGTTTGTCTCTCTCTCTCTATCTCTGTGTGTGTCTCTCTCTGTCTCTGTCTGTCTGGCTCTGTCTCTCTCTGTCTTTCTCTGTCTCTCCCTGTCTCTATGTCTGTCTGTCTGCCTGTCTGTCTGTCTGCCTGTCTGTCTGTCTGTCTGTCTGTCTGTCTGTCTGTCTGTCTGTCTGTCTGTCTCTCTCTCTCTCTCTCTCTCTCTCTCTCTCCTCCTCTCTCTCTCTCTCTCTCTCTCTCTCTCTCTATCTGTCAGTCTGTCTGTCTGTCTGTCTGCTCTCTCTTGTTTTTTTTTTTAATGTTTGTTTGTTGTCGTTAGGTTATTTTTTGTTAGCTTTTTCTCTTCATAATAATGTTTTAAAGTATGAAAGATTTATGAATATGTTTTGATATATATCCTTTCGCTTTTTTGGGTTCTTCTTCTCTGCTGTCTCCTCTATTTTCTTCTCCTCTCTATTTTAATCTATTTGATTTACTTAATTAATGATTATCAGTGCATCTGTCTTGATATTAAAGTATGAGTCAGTTGGAGATTAAAGTGCTTGTTGAATACATATTTATCTCGTTTAAAAATATAAATTTCAACGTACCCAGTGGGGATTATGTGTTTCTTGAACACATGTCTTTTTTTTTTAATCATAGGTTGAACTGTTGTTGATAGTGATTGTGGTGTGTTGGGTAGGGAGTTGCTATTAAGTTTGAACAATTTTTAAAATTTATATTCCCTAATTAGGGCAAGGGCAGATGGAAAAAGTGTGTACATACTTACTCTGTAGCCATAAAATATAAAGTTATTCATTCATTCATTCATTATTCATTCATTCTCTCTCCAGAAAAAAATATACTCTAGAGTGTCCGATGTATTGGCATGATTTCTTTGAGATTGAAATAAAATGTCCTCTGAAGTCGAACAAAATAATGATCTTGGGATGTCTACCGTCAGAATGGTATTTTAGGGATGTAAATGATGTGCGTGCGTGCGTGCGTGCGTGTGTATATGTGTGTGTGTGCGCGCGCGCGCGTGCGTGTGCGTGTACATTCGAATTTGTTGAAACTGTAAATTGTTATTGATTGCTTGTGTGCTGTATAGGTAGAATGAAAGTGCTTTGATTTGTTTTTACAAGATATAGCGGTATACAAATTCCATGTATTATTATCATTATCATTTTCATTATCATTATCATCATCATCATCATCATTATTATTATTATTATTATTATTATTATTATTATTATTATTATTATTATTATTATTAT
>CM060342.1:37653549-37656049 GCA_030674155.1 Stramonita haemastoma
AGAAAGAAAGAAAGAAAGAAAGAAAGAAAGAAAGAAAGAAAGAAGAAAGAAAGAAAGAAAGAGTGAAAGAAAGACAGACAGAAAAGAAAAGAAAGGTAAGGGGCAAAGAGTACTAGGGTGGGGGTAAGGGTGGGTTTTGGGGGAGCGGGGGGGGGGGGAGGTTAAGGTGAACTAGGACAAAAGCTGTTTTGGGAGGGGATGGAGGATTAGGAGATAGGTAACAATAACGATACATTTTTTAAAGGCTATGGGCCCATTTGAAGGGATTTACGAAAACAAAGACACATGTAACAATGATTTACACAAGCATATAAAATATTCAAGCCACTAAAAATTATAATGCAACACATACACATACAGTTACAGTATTTCCTGTTTTATGAGATTTAAAGACTTCTCCTTTTCAAAGACTTATAGATATATTTAGCAGGATTTTTCAGAATATTTTCATTGTTAAAAGACAGGAGCAAAATCATTCTAAGGTGAGCTGGTCTTTGATAACACTTCTCAAGAATATATTCTTGTCATAAATCATCTAACACTGGACAAGAAAACATGAAATGAATTTCATCCTTTTTATCAATTCTACATAAAGGGCATATCAATTTTTTCTCTCCTTTCTTATATCTTTGACTATGAACTGTTATATCAGAGACACCAAATCTAAATTTGGTCAGCGCACATCTTATAAACTTGTTCACATTTATTTCAAGAGAGAGAGAGAGAGAGAGAGAGGAGAGAGAGAGAGAGAGAGAGAGAGAGAGAGAGAGAGAGAGAGAGAGAGAGAGAGTAGGGAGGGGGGAATAGATAGATAGATAGATAGATAGATAGATAGATAGATAGATAGATAGATAGATAGATAGATAGATAGATAGATAGATAGATAGATAGATAGATAGATAGATAGATAGATAGAGTGAGTGAGTGAGTGAGTGAGTGAGTGAGTGAGTGAGTGAGTGAGAGAGAGAGTGAGAGAGAGAGGTGGAGCAAAGAAACAGAAAGTGACTAATACAGACAAAAACACAGCGAGCGAGCGAGCGAGCGAGAGAGAGAGAGAGAGAGAGAGAGAGAGAGAGAGAGAGAGAGAGAGAGAGAGAGAGAGAGAGAGAGAGAAGAGTGGGGGATGGCTCTTTCTCCTCCTTTCCCTTAAGTTTATTCTAAATACAGGTAGTGTTGTGATAGCTCAGTGGTCAGGGTTCTCGCTTTCCCTAAGGTAAGGTTGATTAAACACAAACAAGTTTTGCGGATGTGTAGGACAGATGTTTATTGACAAAGTCAGAAAATTGCAGGGCATCGGCATTAAAAGTTCCTGAGTTACAGAGCTAAATATAGAGGTCTTGGTGTGAGCACACCCACGACGTATTGTGAAGGTTTTAAGCAGCATCCAACGTGGTTATCAAGTGGATGGGTGACCATTTGCTCGCCTTGGCTTCAGGGCAGTTCCCCCCAAGTTTACTCAGCTATACATGGGTACCTGCTCTTTTTATGGACAGGGAAGGTAAAGCAGCGAGGGAGAGAGGAGATGGGCGCTGCCCTCAATACGCTGACCCCTAGAAAAGCTGAGGTCTCTGATGCCTTGCTTCCCAACGACTGCTTAGGTTATGGGACACCTTTACCTTTTTCCTTTTACCTCTTAAAGAAGGGTTGGTAGCTGATGCGTTGCTCTATAGCCTGCCAAAGTAAACAGTATTCTTAGTAACTGTATTCGATTCAATTCTATCATCTTATAACCTGAATACTAATAGGTGTCTTTAGAATATACACAGAAGTAAAGAACAATCATCCCTATCATCACAGTTGAACTATCTGGTGGTTCATTTGTCTGTTTGTCTGTCCAAATCTCCTTCTGTCCGCTGTCTGGCTGTCTGTCTCTCTCTACCTATCTTTCTCTCTCTCTACCTATCTTTACGTCTGTCTATCTGTCTGTCTTCCTGTTTGCCTTGTAGCATCTGTTTCTGTCCAGTATTCTGTCTGTTTTCTTTCTTTCTTTTTCCCATGCTGCATTACTCTTTCCATCGATCACCTCACCCTTACACACATACACACCCTACGCCCCCCCCCCCCCCCCAATCACACACAAACACTAACACACACACACACACACACACACACATACACACACACACATACACACCCCTAACACACACACACACTTAACACACACATCTAACACAAACACACATACCTAACACACACACACCTAACACACACACACCTAACACACACACACACACACACACACACACACACACACACACACACACACACACACACACACACACACACACACACAAACACATCACCCCCTAAAACAGGCGTGACATGCAGACAATGGCAGTGGCTGAAAAGCTTGTTAACTGGCCTGCTAGCTCACAACAGGTCACAAAGCTTGTTAGCCTTGGTCCTTTAGATCCTAGGGCATGTCTTCATAAAAAACACACATTACCAACAAGAAGAGAAAAACAACAACCTCCTATTATATTATTTTTCAGTGCAAATG
>CM060342.1:37661049-37666049 GCA_030674155.1 Stramonita haemastoma
GGTAGAAACAAAGAGAGGGAGAGAAAAGAGGGAATTTCTAGCACAGAATTTTCGGAGGGTAGGGATGCTATTTATACTGATAGGTCTGGGGTATCCTCACGGGGTAAGGCTACACATAATGGTTATATTTTGGCAGTTTTCCTTCTATTGTCGTTTATCACACTTGCCTTTGTACTGCACGTACTAAGGCATCCACAGAAATAAAAAAAACAACTTTTTTTCAGAAAGACCAGCCCCTGATTCAAAATTCAGGACAATACAAACAAATTTGGTATGTTTGAACAATTGTGTTTATATTTTTCAGAAAACACTGTACCCTCTCAGTCCTTTGTCGTCTGCTGGCTGCCTCACCACAATATGCATGCGCGGGGTCAACGGTGTAGGAACACAAGCAACCCTTATTTGATGATCATTTCCCGCGTTTTTATCCCTACCTGGTGTTGATCTATGGCCTCAACCCCCCAAAAACAAGTACAAAGTACATTTGTATACTTAAAAAAAAAGAAAAAAAACAGCAAACCTGTTTCTGGTTGGCACTCTCTATAGAAGATACTACTTGATCCCAGAGGCTAGCCCTTATGTGTAGCCTAAGCTAAAGGTCTGTTTCCTATAATTATTCTCTCTCTCCTCTCTTCTCCCTTAACGGGACGGGATAGCCTAGTGGTTAGAACATTGCGCTCGCAATTTGACGACCTGGATTCGATTCCCGGTCGACGGGATTTTTCCTCTGGAGTTAACATCAGTGCTGACTCCACTCTCCCCAAAAGTCCATCGGATGAGACTATAAACCGAGGCCCCCTGTGCGAACGCACGCACAACATCTTGAGCACTCGTTAAATTCTGTACCGCTTTTCGTAAGAGTAGGCCATTGTGTGTCAGTGGGAACAGATTACACGATTTACAAAAACTTGCATACACACGGGGGAACTAGATGTAAAACAAACCACACATGAGTGCTTCTTCCATTATCCTCGATATAAAAAGAATAAAAATGAATTTAAAAAAACCTCTTGTAGAAGTCATCGGGGCACTACACTGATTGATTCAGGCCATGCCTTCTGGGAATATAGAACCTGGCGCAGTCCATCCCTTTCTAGGTACAGGGTGCATGCTGAGTATGCTTGTGTTACTATAAAGACAACGATGGGTCGGTGGTCTAGGTGGTAACACGCCTTGCCTAGAAAGCAAAAAGTCTGGGTTTGTACCCCGTTTGGGCCCAAAACTTTTTCCCCATCCATTAGACCCTGAGTGGTGGTCTGTGCGCTAGTCTTTCTGATTAGACGAGAAACCGAGATCCCGTGTGTTACACATTCCTATTTAGCGCACGTAAAATAACCCACGGCAACAAGGGGGTTGACCCTGACAAAATTCTGTAGAAAAAAGTCACTCTGAAAGGGAAACAAATACAGTTGCATGCAGGAAAATGGAAAAAAAAAAATGGGCAGGCGCTGCACTTGTGGCGACGCGCTCTCCCTGGGGAGAGCAGCCTGAATTTCACGCAGAGAAATTTGCTGTGACCTAAAGTGGTACAATATACAAAATACAAAAGCAACCCTTAGTTTACCAGACACTGCAGCTCAAGTTTGAACTCACGACTTCGGGGACTAAAGGGAAGGCAGTTAGACGATCTCTGCTTCCATTCTTTTTTTTTTTACTCGTCTTATCTATATACATACCCCCTCCTCCCAAAGGGAAGGTGTGTGTGTGTGTGTGTGTGTGTGTGTGTGTGTGTGTGTGTGTGTGTGTGTGTGTGTGTGTGTGTGTGTGTGTTGGAAGGGGGGATGGGTGTAGAGGGGAATTCTGTTTCTGCTTATCTTTGAAAACAGCATGAAAAATGTGTGTGTTGGAGGTGGGGGGATGGGGTGTGTGTGTGTGTGTGTGTGTGTGTGTGTGTTGTGTGTGTGTGTGTGTGTGTGTGTGTGTGTGTGTGTGTGTGTGTGTGTGTATGTGTGTGTGTGTGTGTGTGTGTGTGTTCAATTTTAACGTCTAACCACTATAAAGTGATTATTAGACAGTGTGTGTGTGTGTGTGTGTGTGTGTGTGTGTGTGTGTGTGTGTGTGTGTGTGTGTGTGTGTGTGTGTGTGTGTGTGTAGTTGTGTATGTGTCTATAAGCAGGTTGGGGGTGTAGTGTGTTGCGGTGCATGTGTGTGTGTGTGTGTGTGAGTATGTGTTTGGGGGGGTATGCAGTGTATGGGTGTAGGTGTGTAGATAAAGAAGGTGGCAGATGGTGTATTGTTTTACAGGCCACACTCTGCATATAGATTAAAAGTCATGTAGTGTTTTCTGTACAATGTTAATGTAGAACGTAACACACACACACACACACACACACACACACACACACACACACACACACACACACACACACACCCCACACACACACACACACACACACACACACACACACACATACACACATGCACACACACACACATACAACAGACACACACACATACACACATACGTACATGTGTACGCCCACCCACACCTACACACACACACACACGTGCACCCACCCACACCCACCCACATACACACGCACACCCCCCCCCCCCACACACACCTAACCCCCCACCCACACCCACACACACACCCACACCCCCATCCCACCCCCACCCCCCTGACACACACACAAACCTGCACCTATAGTTTGCTGTTTCTGGAAGATGTACAATCAGGTCGCTGCTTACCATCTGTCGGGAGTTTCCCACTGTGACCTTTGGCCGTGGAGAACCGCTTTCAGAGAAGCAAGGTGCCCTTTGCTGTTGCGCACCCGTGTCACTACCCTCCCTGTGGCGTACTGTTGCAACATCAGCGGTAGGCGAGAAAGGTGCACAGAGTACATCTTGCATTGATTTTTTTCTTTCTCTTTTTGTTTTTGGTTGTGGTTCTGGTTCTTGTTGTTCTGGTTCTTGTTGTTCTTGATGCTTTTGTTGTTCTTGTTCTTGTTCTTCTTGTGCTTCTTGTTCTTGTTCTTCTTGTTCTTCTTGTTCTTCTTCTTGTTCTTCTTGTTCTTCTTGTTCTTCTTGTTCTTTTCTTTCTTCTTCTTCTTCTTCTTCTTCTTCGCAATTTTTCGCAATTCTTCGCAATTCTTCGCAATTCTTCTTCTTCCTCTTCTTCTTCTTCTTCTTCTTCTTCTTCTTCTTCTTCTTCTTCTTCTTCTTCTTCTTCTTCTTCTTCTTCGCAATTTTTCGCAATTCTTCTTCTTCTTCTTCTTCTTCTTCTTCTTCTTCTTCTTCTTCTTCGCAATTTTTCGCAGTTCTTCTTCAAAATTCTTCTTCACAATTCTCCTTCGCAATTCTTGTTCGCAATTGTTCGCAATTCTTCTTTGCAATTCTTCTTCTTTGCAATTTTTTCTTCTTCTTCTTCTTTGCAATTCTTCTTCTTTGTAATTCTTCTTCTTCTTCTTCTGTGCAATTCTTCTTTCTTCTTTGCGATTGTCCTTCTTCTTTGTAATTCTTCTTCTTCTTTGCAATTCTTCTTCTTTGCGATTTTTCTTCTTCGGAATTCTTCTGTTCAAGTCTTCTTCACAGTTCTGTGGAATTCTTCTCTTCTTCTTCTTCTTCTTCTTCTTCTTCTTCTTCTTCTTCTTCTTCTTCTTCTTCTTCTTCTTCTTCTTTGCAATTCTTATTCATCTTCTGTGTGCAGTCGCCACATGACAACAAAAATAAACACCTTCTTCCGAAAGAGAAGATTGCCAAAAGTGAGGAGGAGAAATACGAATAAACAAGAAAAGAAAAAGGCTGAAAATAAAATGGTTGCAAAGTGCTAGGGTGCTTCAACTACGACAGAAGACGAACGCCATAGCTGAGTGGTTAAGACTATTCGACTTCACAATCCCATGAGTCATGAAGTCGTGGGTTCGAATCTTGGTGATGTCTGGTGAATTAAGGGTGGGGAATTTTTACGATATCCCAGGTCAACTTCAAGTGTAGATCTGCTAGTGTCTTCATTCCCGTCGTGTATATACAGATGAAGAAAATCGTATTATGCATGTTAAAGATCCCTTAACTCATGTAAGCGTTTGGTGGGTTACAGTATCACGAACATACCCGGTATACACCCCAAAGTTGGAATGCGGCTACCTTCATGGTGGGGACAAAAGGTTGCATATGCAAAAAATCACCAATGGTGAAAATAATATAATGCTGATGCAATGGAACTACATGTGTTTTGAGACTACTTGACAGAGCTGTACTCTTCACTTACTATCAGTATAATTATTATATCTCTGTCAAGCAGGCCTGAGAGATACAGACACCTGCAGTGATGGTCAAGTCATGTGAGCCACACTCTCAAACTCGCATCTGTAAAGTGGATGAACCTTGGTTATGTGGTCAGAGTCCTCCACAAATAATGCGATCATAGCAAACTCGCTCTGGGTATGAGCCAGCTAACGTCTGAAATGTCACTGTGACTCATATGATTAGACGGATGACCTAGTGGTCAGAACATTGCGCCCGCAATTTGACGACCCGGGTTCGGGTCCGGTCGAGGAGATTTTTCTCCTGGAGTTAACATCAGTGCTGACTCCACTTTCCCCAAAAGTCCTTCGGATGAGACTGTAAACCGAGGCCCCGTGTGCGAACGCACGCAGAACATCTTGCGCACACGTTAAATCCTGTTCCGCTTTTCGTAAGAGTAGGCCATCGTGTGCCGGTGGGAACAGATGACATATACAAAACTGCATACACACGGGGACTGGATGAAAAAAAGCACATGAGTGCTTATTCCATCATCCTCGATATAAAAGAATAAAAGAATAAATAAAAGAATAAATAAATAAATAAAAGAATGAATAAATAAATAAGTTTTTAACAATTCCTGTGACTTTCCAAGGAGCAACAAAACACTCTAACCACTGCGTCATAGTGGCTGGTATAAGAACACAGCGCTCTCCATCAGTAAACAGAAAATGTCTACAAAAATCAAAGCAAAGGCGGATTGGACAGTACAGAGCCAGATATGGTTACTATTGTTTCTGTTCATCCTCTCCAGT
>CM060342.1:37676878-37684378 GCA_030674155.1 Stramonita haemastoma
GTTGTGTGTTTTGGGGGTGTGTGGGGGGGTGTTGTGTTTGTGTTGGGGTTTTTGTAAAATGGGAAAAAAAATTTGATTTATTTATTAATTAAATTTGGGGTTTTTTGGTTTTAAAAAAAAATTTTTTAGTTGGGAATAAAACAAGTTGGGTTTTTTTTTAAAATTTTAATTTTTTGGGGTTTTTTTAAAAAAAGTGGGTTTTTTGGGTTGGTGGGAGGGTTTGGGTGGGGGGTTCCCCTTGTCTATATTAGGGGTCGTGTGCGCAGTGGAAATTTTTATTGTGTAAATTTTGAAATGTGTGGGTGGTGTGTGTGTGGTGTTGGTGTTGGTGTGTGTTTTGGGGTTGGGTTTTGTGTGTGTGTGTGTGGGGGTTTTGTGCAAGGGGGTTGTAGAATCCCATTTTTTATGGAGCCCCCATTTTTATTTACCCCATTTGCAAGAACATAGGCTCTAAAAGGACCCATGCTTCTCCATTTTAAAAAAGGGGGGGGGGGGATGCCAGAGGACTTTATTTTTTTCACTGTACTCCCGGGGGAAAAGGGGAAAACAGAAAGATGGGGCAAAAAAATGAACTTTTTGATTGGGGGGGGGGAAATTTGGGGGGCAATTTATCAAAAAAAACCTTTTTTCTGTGTGGGGTTTTTTTTTTTTTAAAAAATTCTTTTATCTAAAGGATAATGGAATAAGCACTCATTGCTTTTTTTTATTATTATTAATCCGTCCGGGGGTTTGTATGAGGTTTTGTAAGTTTGTGGGGATGTGTTTTTTTTTTTGTTTATTTTTTTTTTCTTTTTCAGGGGGAAAGGTATCTAAAAAACCCCCAAACACTTCCCCCATTGGGGGGAAAACCCCCTTTTTCCAACCTAAAAATTTAAATTTGACATTGACCCAGGGGCCACAAAAAAGAACTGCAAATCCCCCCCAAAAAATTTAAAAGATCGAGCGATCATACAGCATGGGGAATCATTTAAAAGAAATAAAAACATGGCCAAAAAGCGCTGACATCACGGAAATAAAGATGAATAAAACACTAAAGAGGTAGCCCAAACAAATACTTTGGGTTTTCCCTCCAAAAAAAAGATTGGGACACAAACAATGAAGTAAAAAATCGCATTGCAACAGCAACTCTGCCTAGTCAGACTCGAAAGATCATCCAAAAAACAAAAATCACTTCTGCCCAAATCCACCTTTCAAATCCCTCTGATATCTATCCCCAAAATGGGTGGTTTAATCAGGGGCTCTGACCCGCAATTTAAAAAGAAAAACCAAGCATTCGAGAACAAGTCCACAAAAGACCCCCAAAAAAATATACAAAGAACACAAAAACCCAAAAACCCATTTAAAGAAAAATCAAAAAGCGGGGGGCCCCCAAGACCCTTTTTCTTCCACCATAAAGGGGAAAAGCGATGTGGTTTGGTCACCCCCCAAAACCCCAAAACCCTAGCAAAAACCATCCGCAAGGAACATTGAAGGGGAAGAAAGAAAGGCCGCCCCAAAAAAAAATCAAGGGGTTTCCAAATAAGACTGGAACCCCCCAAAAACCCCCCCAAAACCTCCTACTAAACCCCAAAAGATCGTTAAAAAAATTAAAAAAAAAATCTCTGTTCCTTTCTTTCCCCCATGCCCCCCCCCCGCCCTTTTGGGGGCAGGGGGCTGAAATAGTGAGTGATGATAAGGGGGATCTGGGGGAGTGTGGTGTGTTGTGTTTTTTTGTGTGTTGTTGTGTGTGGGGGTGTGTGTGGGTTTGTGTGTGTGTGTGTGTGTGTAATGTGTGTGTGTGTGTGTGTGTGTACTGTTTGTGTGTTTGTGTGACTGTGTGTGGGGTTGGACTGTTTGGGTATGTGGTGTTGTTTGTATTATGTGCTGCACGTGCCATCATTGTGTATTTGACCGCCCATTTTTGACAAGAACCAGGCTTCTCAAAGGACACGCTCTGCCACTTGAAAAAAGGGAGGGAAGGGAGGTGCTCAAGGACTTTACACTTCACTGCAAACTGCTAGAGAGGAACAGAAGAGATGGAGGCATTGAAGAACTTTGATGTGGGGGGTGGGAGATTTGGGGGCAATTTATCGACCAAACCTAAGTCGTGTGGCTTTTTTTTTTTATTCTTTGATATTAAGGATAAGGAATAAGCACTCATGTGGGGGGGTTTTAACACTAGTGCCTGTGTTTTATGCAGTTTTGTAAATGTGTGTGTATGTTTTGGGTTTTTTGTGGTGTATTTTTGTTGTTGATTTTTTAAATTTCTTTTTAAATGGAAATAATGGTATAAGGGTGTTGTGTGTTTGTGTGTGTGTGTGTGTGTTTGGTGGTGGGTTTTGGTGTGTGTGTTGGTGGTGTTGTGGTGTCTTGTTTTAGTGTTTGTGTGTTGTGTCGTGTCTGTGTCTGTGTGTCTGTCTGTGTCTGGTGCACATGTGCCACCCTGATGTGTGTGTTGGTTTTCTTTTGTGTGTGGTGTGTTGTGTGGGTTTGTGGTGTGGTTGGTGGTGTCTGTGTCTCTGTTTTTTCTTTTGGGGCGTTCGGGCATATGTGTATTTGTTATGCATGTGTGTGTGCCCATGCCCAGTTGTATTTGACCGCCCATGTTGACAAGAACATAGGCTTCTCAAAGGCTTAGCTGCTCTCCACTTTAAACAAGAGGGGGGAGGTGCCAAGATACTGTTACTACTTCACTGCTACTCTAAGAGAGGAGACAGAATAGATCAGGCAATTTAATGAAAAAGTTTGTGGGGTTTGGGGATCTTGGGGGGGATGGGGTTTGGGTTGGGAGAGGTTAGGGGTTTGGTTGGGGAGGGGGTAGTTGCTGGAGGGGTAGGTGTTGGTGGTTGGATGGGTATATGTTGTGGGGGGGAAGTCAGTGGTGTTGGTGTTGGGGGGGGGGGTTAGTGTGTGTGTTGGGGGGGGGGGGGGGGTGGTTAGTGTTGTGTGGTGTGTTGTTGGTTGTGGTGTTGTGGTGGTTGTTGTGTGTGTGTGGGTGTGTTTTGTGTGTGGCGTGCCTTCGTGTGTGCTAATAATCTAATAATGCGTCATTTAGTGCATTTTTGGACTCTTTTTGAAAATTTTTTTTTCTAAAATAACAAAAACCTACATTGCGTTTTTTTTTTCTGATCATTGGAACGGAACATTGAAAGAAAATAGCATCTAACTGTTTCAAAATGAATATAAAAACATATTTTGATAGATTCCAACCCCTGTCTTCCAACTTTCTTGTGAATTGTGTGTTGGGGTTTGTGTGTGTGTGTGTGTGTGTGTGGTGTGGGGTTTGTGTGTGTTGCGTGGTGTGTGTGTGTGTGTTGTGTTATGTGTTGTGTGTGTGTGGTGTTGGCGTGTTGTGTGGTGTGTGTGTGTGTGTGTGAGAGTGTTTGTGCCGCACACCACTCTCCTTCCCTTCTATATGTACGTACTCGCTTGCACTCAAAGCTAAACACGCATTTCAAGCATTCTGCATGAAACATGCGCATTCCGATGACAAACCTTCAAAAAATTTCCTATGCGTCTGACATCTTGGGCAAAAAACACCGCAGTGGTTGTGTGTGTTGTGGGTGTTGTGTTTGTGTGTGGGTGTGTGTGTGTTGGGGTGTGTGTGTGTGTGTGTGTGTGTGTGTGTGTGATTTGTGCTTACGTTTTTGTGTTTTTTATTGTGTCCGTCTGTCTGTCTGCGTCTTCTGTTTGTTGTCTTCTTCTGTTTGTCTGTCTGTCTGTGTGACGCGCGTGTGAATTAAACCTTCGTGTTTGCAAGGACGACGGAAGTTACAGAATAAATATTAGAATTTGGGTGGAAAGACAGAATAAGAAGAGTCATAAAGAAGAAACGAAGGATTGGGGTGTGAGTGTGGGGGGGGGGGGTAAAGTTACAAGGTGTTTGCGTACAGTCTTCGCGCCACGCACGCACGTACCAAAAACACACAAACACACACCTCACACACACACACACACACACACACACAACACCACACACACACACACACACCACACACACACTTATGAGTGCCGTGCGTCATCCATAAATTTTTACGCTCAAAAGGAAGCAGCTAATAAACGAACAAATATGAACAACAATAAACAACAAACTTAAGCAAACAACCAACTAACAAACAAAGCAAGAATACTCAGAAAAAAAACTTCGAAGGAAACAAAAAAAATGTCAAAAGAACCCACCCTTTCAAAAGTCAACAACAATAAAAGACACTGAAAGAAAAGAGGGAGAAAGGAAGAAAGAAAGAAAAAAAGGAAAGAATAAGGATAGAAATGTAAAAAAAGACACATAATTAAACCAAAGAAAAGAGATTAAAAGAAAGAAAGAGAGAAAGAAAGAAAGAAAGAAAGAAAGAAAGAAAGAAAGAAAGAAAGAAAGAAAGAAAGACACATACAAAAACGAAAGAAAAGAGATAAAAAGAAAGAAAGACAAACAGACAAACAGAAAGAAAGAAAGAAAGAAAGAAAGAAAGAAAAAGAAAGAAAGAAAGAAAGAAAGAAAAAGAAAGAAAGAAAGAAAGAAAGAAAGACACATACAATAAACAAAGAAAAGAATAAAACAAAAAGAAAGACAAACAGACAAACAGAAAAGAAAGAAAGAAAGAAAAGAAAGAAAGAAAAAAGAAAGAAAGAAAGAGATAAAGAAAGAAAGAAAGAAAAAAGAAAGAAAGAAAGAAAGAAAGAAAGAAAGAAAGAAAAAAGAAAGAAAGAAAGAAAGAAGAAAATAATAAAGCAAATAAAAAAAACTCCGAAAGAAACAAAAGACGACAGATAGAAAAAAAAAGAAAGAAAAAAAAGAAAGAGGGAAAGAATAAAAGGAAATAAAATAAAAGACGGAAAGAAAAAACAAATAAAAACCCAGAAAAAATGCAACAAAACTAAATAAATGGAAGGGGAAAACAAATCAAAGCAAACAACTAATCACAACAACCAAAAGCACACAAGTACAAACGCAACTAACCAGCCAACAAGCCAACAAATTAAACAGCCACCTAACACACACACACCCCAAACCACACACACACACACACACACACACACAACCACACACACACCACACACCACACACACAACACACACACACACAAAAACACACACACACACACACACCATTCGCGAAAACCGTGGATTACTGATGTTTCTGCATTATTTCCAAGTCTTCTGTAAATATTTTATGGTAAGAGATTCTGTTTGTTTGTTTTATTTTGTTTTGTTTGTTTGTTTAGTCAAATACACCAATGTGAATAGACTTTAAGGTGGGACACTGGGGTCGAAACTGAATGAAATTTTGTTTACAAGCCCATGTTAAAAGTTATGCCATAATTAAAAGGCATCACTTGTAAAGCACAAAAATAAAAGATTTACTCAGTTTTCTGCACTGTTGCCATAGAAACAATCCAATTATGGCCACCAATACTCAATATTTCAAAATCCTAAGCCTTTTTATCTATAACAGGTATGAGTAACCTTTTCTACAGACATATTTTACGGTCTGAATTATTTAATTTTAGACAACGAAATTGCCATAAATGCATCCAGCATTTTTTAATTCTAAAAAAAAAAAGTTTTTGGACCTGTGTCTCACCTTAAATTAAACCACAGCAACAAGAACAAGAACAAGAACAACACACACACACACACACACACACACACATACACACACACACACACACACACACACACACACACACACCACACACACACCACACAACACACACACACACTAGCTTACCAAGCCAGTAACCCACCAACCAACGAAAACCCAACAAACAAAGAAACAAACATGTAGACAGCAAACATGTAAGTCTGTATTGCCTACGTAAAAACAGAAGAGAAAAAAAAAAAAGCACCAAAAACAAAAGCACCCTCCACCCCCCCCCCCCCCCCCCCCCCCCCCCCACGAAATGCGTCAATCTGCACAATGGTTTTACATCACTGGTGTTTACGTCACGAAGGCCAAAAAAAAAACCCACAAAAAAGAGCTAGGCCATATGTTGACTGGGGTTATCAGATAAGCAGTGAGTGTACCTAGGGTCTGTCAGGGTTTGGGGTGTGAACAGATGCTTAATGGCCAAACCATACACGCGCGCGCGCGCGCGTGTGTGTGTGTTGTGTACGTGTGTGCGCGCGCGCGCGTGCACACACACACACACAAGAGAGAGAGAAAAGAGAGAGAGAGAGGAGAGAGAGAGAGAGAGAGAGAGAGAAGAGAGATGAGAGAAAAGAGAGAGACGACAGACAGACAGACAGACAGACAGACAGACAGACAAAGACAGACAGACAGAGAGCACATTCTTTTCAGTTTAGAAAAAAAAATCCTCAGACTCCTCAAGCACATTCTTTCAGTTTAGAAAAAAAAAAACACGATTCCTCTTAGTCCTCCATGTTTTGATATATATACATTGGCCTTTAGCCACAATACACTGACAAGTCTGGGAAAATGGGGACACATCTAAAACAACGGGATACGGATGTTGGGGGCCTGTCAGTACAGACAGCATCCCCACCTTCTGGTAATTCTGTGCCAGGAATTCCCTCTTTTCTATCCCCTCTTTGTTTTCTGCCTCGTTTCCTTTTAGCTACTTCTTGGTCAAATTTTCAGTCCCTTTTTTTCTTCCAAGAAAGACTTAAAAGGTAACAATTCTCTCCTATGCCGAATTTGGATGCGCTGGGCCTGATTTGTCAGGTGTTTAATTTAACGGCACCGCAACACATAGTTTTTTGCTCATGAATAAATTATGACAGAAAGCAAAGAGTTGCTGACTGAGCGTTTGACAATGGAGAAGAAGAAGAAGAAACCTAGCATTAGACAGTACTAGTACTCTTTAGTCACAAGTTGAAAAAAACAACTAACCATTCTTTCAATTTGTTTGGCATCAAACTGTTTTTTTTATTATTATATTCTTTTATATCGAGGATAATGGGTAAGCACTCATGTGCTTTTTTTTTTATCCAGTCCCCGTGTGTATGCAGTTGTGTAAATCTTGTCATCTGTTTTTCAACGGCACACAATGGCCTACTCTTAACAAAAATCGAACAGATTTAACGTGTGCGCAAGATATTCTGCGTGCGTTCGCACACGGGGCCTGGTTTACAGTCTCATCCGAAAGACTTTTGGGGAGAGTGGAATCAGCACTGATGTCAGCTCACATAATCAGGAACTACGAAATTGTATTATGAGATTTATATCATGACTTAAGGGAGGATGGGTTGGAGGGGGGGAGGGGGGGGGAGGGGGGGGGGGGGCGGAGATAGCCCAGGGGGTTAGAGAATGGGGGTTGTGATTTGATGGCCTGAATCAAGCCCATTTTTGAAACCACCACCAGCAGACCCGTCAAAGGCATTTTTCGCCCAGAAATTATCATCAATACGATTCCTTTCTCCCAAATTTTTCCCCACAGACTGAAAAAAAACTGAGCCCTCTGCTACACCATGTTAAAACCCGTCTGCTTTTCGGAGGAGTAGGCCAGTTGTGCCTGTAAAATAGTTTTGATGATGAACCTTACCTTTTTGTTAACTATATAT
>CM060342.1:37701878-37704378 GCA_030674155.1 Stramonita haemastoma
AAAGAACGAGTGAAAGAAAGAAAAGAAAGAAAGAAAGAAAGAGTGAAAGAAAGAAAGAAAGAAAGAAAAAGAAAGAAAAGAAAGAAAGAAAGAAAGAAAGAAAGAAAGAAAGAAAGAAAGAGTAAAAGAAAAAAAGAATGAAAAGGAAAAAAAAAGGTAAGGGTCAAAGAGGACTTGGGTAGGAATGGGGTTGGGAGTTGGTTTTGGGGGAGCGGGGGGGGGGGAGGTTAAGGTGAACTAGGATGAAAACTGTTTTGGGGTGGGATGGAGGATTAGGAGAGAGGTAATGATAACGATATTTTTTTTTTAAAAGGCCATGGCCCCATTTGAAAGGATTTACGAAAAAACACACATTATTAAACAATGATCTACACAAGCACTAAAATACTCAAGCAACTAAAAGACAATGCAACCCATATGCATACAGATTTGTATTTTGTATTTTTTGTATTTTGTACCACTTTGTCACAGCAGATTTCTCTGCGTGAAATTCGGGCTGCTTTCCCCGGGGAGAGAGCGACGCCACAAGTGCAGCGCCTACCCAAGTTACAGTATGTTAATGTTTTATGAGATCAAAAGACTTCTCCTTTTCAAAGACATAATATGTAGCAATATTTTTCATTACATTTTCCTTGTTAAAAGACAGGAGTAAAACTATTCTAAAGTGACCTGGTCTGTGATAATTCTTTTCAGGAATATATTCTCGTCTTAAATCATCTAACACTGGACACGATAAATGAAATGGACTTCATCCTCTTTATCAATTCTACATAAAGGACATATAAATTTTTTTCTCTCATTTCCTATATCTTTGACTATGAACTGTGATATCAGAGACACCAAATCTAGATTTAGTCTGCGCACTTCTAATAAACTTGTTCACATCTATTGAGAGAGAGAGAGAGAGAGAGAGAGAGAGAGAGAGAGAGAGAGAGGAGAGAGAGAGAGAGAGAGAGAGAGAGAGTAGGGAAGGCGGAATAGATAGATAGATAGATAGATAGATAGATAGATAGATAGATAGATAGATAGATAGATAGATAGATAGATAGATAGATAGATAGATAGATAGATAGATAGATAGATAGGCAGGCAGACAGACAGACAGACAGACAGACAGACAGACAGACAGACAGACAGACAGACAGACAGACAGACAGACAGACAGACAGATAGATAGATAGATAGATAGATAGATAGATAGATAGATAGATAGATAGATAGATAGATAGATAGATAGATAGATAGATAGATAGTGTGAGAGAGAGGTGGAGCAAAGAAACAGAAAGTGACCAATACAGAGAAAAAACACAGGGTGCAATCGAGAGAGCGAGCGAGCGAGCGAGAGAGAGAGAGAGAGAGAGAGAGAGAGAGAGAGAGAGAGAGAGAGAGAGAGAGAGAGAGAGAGAGAGAGAGAGAGAGAGAGAGAGAGAGAGAAGAGAGAGAGAGAGAGAGAGAGATGTGTGTGTGTGTGTGTGTGTGTGTGTGTGTGTGTGTGTGTGTGTGTGTGTGTGTGTGTGTGTGTGTGTGTTGGGGGGAGGGGGCTCTTTCTCCTCCTTTTCCTTAAGTTTACTCTAAATACAGGTAGTGTAGTGATAGCTCAGTGGTCAGGGCACTCACTTTCCCTAAGGTAAGGTTGATTAAACACAAACAAGTTTTGCGGATGTGTAGGACAGATGTTTATTGACAAAGTCAGAAAATTGCAGGGCATCGGCATTAAAAGTTCCTGAGTTACAGAGCCAAATATAGAGGTCCGGGTGTG
The DNA here is from genome assembly GCA_030674155.1 of Stramonita haemastoma. NCBI lineage: Eukaryota > Metazoa > Mollusca > Gastropoda > Neogastropoda > Muricidae > Stramonita > Stramonita haemastoma. Next base: position 37,703,638 of record CM060342.1, read on the forward strand.
AGCACACCCACGACGTATTGTGAAGGTTTTAAGCAGCATCCAACCTGGTTATCAAGTGGATGGGTGACCATTTGCTCGTCCTGGCCTCAGGGCAGTCCCCAAGTTAACTCAGCTGTAAATGGGTACCTGCTCTTTTTTTCGACAGGGAAGGTAAAGCAGCAAGGGAGAGGAGATGGGCGCCGCCCTCAATATGCTGGCCCATAGACAAGCTGAGGTCTCGGATGCCTTGCTCCCCTACGACTGCTTAAGTTATGGGACACCTTTACCTTTACCTTTTACCTCTTAAGGAAGGGTTAGTAGCTGATTGGTTGCTCTATAGCCGGTTAACCACTGAGAAAAAGGTTAATTAAACTGCTCGCAAGTGTTGAACAAGAGCTTTCTTAATGACTGATTCACCTTCAGCCTCATATTGTCTGCCAAAGTAAACAGTATTCTTAGTAACTACATTCGATTAAATTTTATTATCTTAAAAACTTGAATACTAATAGGTGTCATTAGAATATACACAGAAATAGCAACAATTATCCTTGTCATCACAGTTGGACTATCTGGTGGTTCATTAATTTTGTCTGTCTGTCTGTCTGTCTGTCTGTCTGTCCAAATCTCCGTCTATCTGCCGTCTGTCTGTCTCTCTCTACCTATCTCTCTCTCTCTCTACCTATCTTTATGTCTGTCTGTCTGTCTCCCTGTGTGCCTTGTAGCATCTGTTTCTGTCTTCAGTATTCTGTCTGTTTTCTTTCT
>CM060342.1:37746878-37756878 GCA_030674155.1 Stramonita haemastoma
CTTGAACGTTCTCTGTGGTTTGCCACTTTGGCAGGTACTGCACATGCGTGCACGTGTTTGGCGTTTCCGGTTTCACCTCCGAGGCGTTCACAGCATGGCGCGGAAAGACACCTGAGCCCGACTGTCGATTGGTGAAACAGACGTGTGCGCTGATTGGTTTGGAAGAGCAGTGATGCATTATAGGGATGAAAATACAGACAGACTGGCGCTCCATTTTAAAACTACACAGATCTGGAGTGCCTGTTCAGCTTGCTCAAAAAAATGATTGGGTGCTGGAGTCAAGTTTGTGTTGATTGTGTCAGTTGCTTTTTTGAAGGTGGTGTCTTCTTGCTCACACACACACACACACACACACACACACACACACACACACACACACACACACACACACAACACGCACACAGAGTGTGTTATATATATATATATATATATATATATATATATATATATATATATATTATATTACATACATATATATATACATACATATATATATATGTATGTATGTATATGTATATATATATATATATGTATGTATATGTATATGTATATATATATTATATGTATATATATATATATATATATATATATATATATATATATATATATAGTGTGTGTGTGTGTGTGTGTGTGTGTGTGTGTGTGTGTGTGTGTGTGTGTGTGTGTGTGTGTGCATACATATGAGTGCTTATTGCATTATATATGAAATAACAGAATAAGATGAATATATAAAAATAAACACAATCACGCTCAGATATATATATATATATATATATATATATATATATATATATATATATATATATATATATATATATATACTCAAAAGATACATTAATCAGCAAATAAAGGAATGACATCAATATAAAAAAATGATACAGAGAAATAACTCAAGACATCAACAAAAAAACAAAACAAAACAAAATAAGAAACAAAACAACGAATTAGTAACTCACCAAAACCTAAAACCCCAAAACAGAAACCCAATCAAACCTACAAAACTACCATACTGAGTTGTAAACCTTCAATTATCACAGCAAATGGACATTGCCCAGCTCTCCTGCCCCAAAAACAGACTGCACCTTGCTTGCAAAAACCAGATAAGGGACAGACAGAAAGGACACTCACACTTCTGGACGGAGAAACAACTTGGCAACCAGAAAGAAAAAAAAAATAACTACAACTCTTTCTTTATCTCTGCTCTGAAGCCATCTGTTTCTGGTACCATTGGGTTTCTAATTCTGGAAAGTCTCACCTTGGTGGATGGTAGTAGTAGGTAGTAGGGTGGAGGGGATGGGGTAGAATTTTGGAGAGAAAAGAAAAGAAAAAGAAATGTGTGGAGAGTTTGTGGAGTCCTACATCTAAATGGCCAAGACATGAGAGTAGAAAAGTGTGGTAGAAAGGGATGCTACAGGGAGACTAAGAAACAGTAGTAAGGTTTGGGGGTAGAATGAGAAAGATAAGGGGGTTGGGGTGAGAGGGGAAGGAAGGAAAAAGGTAGGAAGGACGGAAAGAAGGAAGGAATGAGAGATTTGATCTGATTTAATTTCATTTATTCTTTTATATCGGGGATAATGGAATAAGCACTCATGTACTTTTTTTTACATCCAGTACCCGTGTGTATGCAGTTTTGTAAATCATCTGTTTCCCACCGGCACACAATGGCCTACACTTACGAATAGTGGAACATGAGTTTAACGTGTGCGCAAGATGTTCTGCATGCTTTCGCACACGGGGTCTCGGTTTATAGTCTCATCCGAAGGACTTTTTGGGGAAAGTGAAGTCAGCACTGATGTTAACTCCAGAAGAAAAATCCGCACGAACATGTAGCCGTATGATGTGCAACCGCAAAGGGCACAGGTGCTCCATACTCGTGGCTTCCCAGAATCAGAAAGGAAGCCAAAGAACCAAAACAAAAAACAAAAAAAAAGAAAAAGAAATAATAATATAATTATGTGGTCAACAACCTCACAGACATAAATCGCTCTAACCCTGTTGGATCTACAATGGTAAAAAAAAAATAGAGACAGACTCAGACGAGACAAAGAGGGGATAGAAAAATCAAAGCAGTTCTTTTTTGAAAGAGAATTGGGGATTACTGTGAGGGGTTAGAGATGACTGGGCGGGTTCAAAGACCTTCATTAACGTATTTCTATGTTCTCCTTGCTAACTACAGATAAAAATATAAAAAAGAGAGATACAGACAATTCAACAGAATTAAACCAGCCAGATATAAATAAAGCAGACTCAAAACAGCAAAGACTTACAGAGAGGATACAACATAAACAAGGCGACCAAAAATAAAACGAATTGAAAAAAAAATGTCAGGACACATTGACATCACAAAGCAACTAGCTCCTTAAAACAGCATCCCAAAGCAAAGACTGCTCTGATCTAAAATCTTTTTTAGGTCAAGGGAGCTTCAAAGATGCATAGGTTATTAAACTTTCCATTGAAAAATATAGCCACATTAGAACAAAAGGGCTTATAGTAAGGACAAAGACACAATGGAACATCAAAGAAATGGCGAGGGCGTAGACACTGAATTCAAAAGCTTCCTTATGTCAGAAGATACACACATTAAAACAGGCAGCTATTTGTGGTCAGGAAAAAAAAAGACACAGTGAAAACCGCAACTCCTTCTACTTAAGAACACAATACTGTGAAACAATGAGTTGATTATGGTAGACTACAAGCATACAACTGTATATAGTAAGGAATGAGATACATTGAAATAAAGACAGATACACTGGAATATAATTATATTTTATTTTTATTTTATACCACTTTTTGTCACAGCAGATTTCTCTGCGTGAAATTCGGGCTGCTCTCCCCGGGGAGAGCGCGTCGCCAGAAGTGCAGCACCTACCCATTAATATATATATATATATATATATATATATATATATATATATATATATATATATATATATATATATATATATATATATATATATATATATATATATATATATGTATCCCGGAGCCGCCCTTGGGAGTCCAACTCCTCGATTTTTCCTCGGGGATGGTGTCTAAACACGTCACCTGTGTGCATGCTGTTTTTTTTTTAAATATAATTTTGTCATACGCTCCTACCGGCACACAATGGCCTGATCCTCGGAAAGGCGGAACGGGGTTTTAGCGTGTGTGCAAGATATTCTGCTTTCGTTCGCACACGGACCTAGGTTTATAGTCTCATCCGAATGACTGACTATATATTATGAATAGATACACTGAAGTGAAGTCACATACATATTCTGAAGCAAAGAGTTCCTAATGGTCGATCCATCATAAGCAAAGAACTTCTTGTAGTAAGAAATAAAATCCCTCTGTGTGTGCGTGTGTGCGTGTGCGTGTGCGTGTGTGTGTGTGTGTGTGTGTGTGTATGTGTGTGTGTGTGTGTGTGTGTGTGTGTGTGTGTGTGTGTGTGTGTGTGTGTGTGTGCGCGCGCGCGTAACTACGTGTTTTTTTTCATTTATTTATCCTTTTCTATCGGGGATAATGGAATACGCACTCATGTGCTTTTTTACATCCAGTCCCCGTGTGTATACAGTTTTGTAAATCTTGTCATCTGTTTCCACCGGCACACAATGGCCTTACTTTTACGAAAAGCGGAACAGGATTTAACGTGTGCGCAAGGTGTTCTACATGCGTTCCCACACGGGGCCTCGGTTTATAGTCTCATCCGAAGGTTTTTTTGGGGAGTGGAGTCAGCACTGATGTTAATTCCAGGAGAAAAATCTCCTCGACCGGGAATCGAACCTGGGTCGTCAAACTGCGAGCGCAATGTTCTGACCACTAGGCTATCCCGTCCCCCTGATTGCGTGTGTCATGCATGTATGCAAGAGTGTATCCTGCTTGTGTCTGTATGTATGTGCTTGCACAACTATAGATGCTCTGTACGTGTGCTAGTTTAAGTAAGGCAAAATTGCAAGTTTCTTCAATTGTGGTCTCTTACCTAGAGACAGTAGGCTAGCAGGGAGTAAGTTTGTAAACTCCTCAGTTCCCCTGCCAGCTGTGGCCAAATCATGGCACCGGCAGAGGAGGCCAATTATAGCCCACAGCTGTCTTCACAGATGGGTATCATACCATTATACATTCCCCCCCGGGGGTCCTCACTTTGGCAGCAGCTGCGCATGCCCACACGTGTTGTGTTGTTTCCGGTTCCCATTCATGCAGCATATACACACACACATAAAAGAAAGATTGAATATCTTACCTTCCTTAAGCTGACTGTAATAGTTGTGCAAATGGATGATTGTTGTGGCTGGTTTTTATGTATAATGATGCATTATCATAATTAAAAAAATGAATGAAGCTTGAGATGGGGTCAGGGAGGCAGAAGTTGTTTTGGTTTTGCGTTTTTGTTTTAGTTCTTTCCCTTTGCATTGCATGTTCTATTCTCATATTAAACAGGTACATTACATTTTCTCACATGTTCTTCTTTATATTTGATAAACTGTTGCAAGTTGTCAATGGGATTTATTCCCTTTTCAATTAATAATAATAATAATAATAATAATAATAATAATAATAATAATAATAATAATAATAATAATAATAATAATAATGATGATGATGATGATGATGATGATAATAACAATAATAATAGTAATAATAATAATAATATTAATAACAACAACAACAACAATAATAATATGTCATGGAATTTATATAGCACTATATCTTGTAAAATAAAATAATAAAAATAAAAAAATAAAAAAAACACACACATCAAATCAAAGCACTTGCATTCGACCTATATAACACACAAGCAATCAATAACAATTTAATGAAATAATGAATTCTAGAAACTGCAAGGGGTTTTGTTTACATATATACGAAATAAATAATAAATACACACATACAGTTATGTTTCTATTCCTTCTTAAAAACATTTTTGCTTTAAAGTGTCTCAAATATAACGGAAATATCGAAGACATGGGAAAATGAACCAACCACGAAAAAAAAATTAATTATCGCTAACACAAGAATCCATCAATCAAAGAAACTATAGCAACACACACACACACACACACACACACACACACACACACACACACACACACACACACACACACGCACGCACGCACTCACACACACGCACACACACACACACAGAGTCACACACACACACACACACACACACACACACACACACACACACACACACACACACACACACACACACACACACACACACGCACACAACACGTACACTCGTGTTATTCATTCTGATTGGTTAGCGTACAGGAACACTTAGCGGTTTACAATCACAACGGTGACATCTAAAACAAGATACAGCTATGGGCCAGCTGGAATTCACAACCTTAAACAACAAACTGCAAGTGGAATTTAAAACTGTAGACAATAAACAGTAGTTAGAATGCAAAGGGTAACTGTTGTTACATTAAAATTTTGCTAAGGGTAAAGACAAACCCACCTGACAATGCAAAGCACCACCACAATTTCAATATGAAAAGGTAAAGGTGTCCCATAACCTATGTTGTCGTAGAGGAGCGAAGCATCAGAGACCTCAGCTTCTCTAGGGGCAGCGCCCATCTCCTCTCCTTCGCTGCTCCACCTTCCCTGACCCTAGAGAGGGCAGGTACCCATTGACAGCTGGGTGAACTGGAGGACTCTACCGAAGCCAAGGCGCATAAACGAGTCACCCATCCACTTGGTAACCACGCTCGATGCAACTTGACCTTAGCTTGGGGAAAGCGAGTACTCTGACCTCTGAGTTATCCCGTCCCCATTTCAACAATGACTCACATTTCTTTTAGGTGATTCACTAACAAACCTTGCTCACCCAAAGCAATGGGATGGGGAAAGAGTTACGCAACTTAGCTCTGAAGATCCAAGATGAAATTTCTCCCACAGAGGAGCAGCCCCCTGGGTGCAAAGTGGTTCCAATAAAAAGCCCTAAAAAGAAACAGTACACGCTACAACTAGAGCAAACCATCAATTGTGCAGTCTTATAAGACCTTACAAACTTACCAAGAAAATCAGAAAAAAACCAACAACAGGGAGTTAGATAAGGGGGAAAAAGAGAGACCTAAACTGTACGTGTATAGCCTGCTGGGGATATCCCCTTTCTTTCAGTTCTGGACGTAACTTTCATTCCCATGAGATCAAAGGTAGGCATGTCCTGTGTCTGTCTGTCTGTCTCTCTCAATGTTGCTATGGCCAATTCTCTGTTTGAAACTGTATGTATGTCTGTCCGTGCCTCTGCCTCAACTGTCTCTTTGACTGTGTCTGTCTGTCTGCCTGTCTGTCTGTGTCTCTGTCTGTCTGTCTGCCTGTCTGCCTGCCTGCCTGCCTGCCTGCCTGTCTGTCTGTGTCTCTGTCTGTCTGTCAATCTGTCTATCCGTCCCTCCCCCCCCCCCTCTCTCTCTATCAATCTATCTACTCTCTATCTATCTATATGTTTCTGCCAGTCTGTTGGTCTGTCTGCCTGCCTGCCAGCTTGTCTATCTATCTATCTATCTATCTATCTATCTATCTATCTATCTATCTATCTATCTATCTATCTCTCTCTCTCTCTCTCTCTCTCTCTCTCTCTCTCTCTCTCTCTCTCTCTCTCTCTCTCTCTCTCTCTCTCTCTCTTTCTCTCATTCTCTCATTCTCTCTTCTATCTATATGTATGTATGTCCGTTGGTCGGTCTAATTTGCTAGCTAGTGTGTGTGACTTTGATTTTACGTCTGTACACTTAAAGTGATTGTTTGTCCTCTCTTCATACTTATTAATGTTTCTCTTTGTATCTGTTTCTATTGTAACCGGGCGGTAATTAGATTACTTCCCATGCGATCGGAAGATCGGAACTGCCAATCGCGGCATCGTGGATCTATAGTTAGATCCACACCTGCGAATTGTGCGAAGTTCTGTATATTCTGTATCACTGGGGGATGGTCGAAAACTCTATGTTGCATACACCTTGTCTGTTTCTAGAGGCCATATTCCCACTGTCTGACCATGCTGTCATCTCTGAAAAGCTGTACAGTGTCGGACAGATCAAATATCTGCACTCCATTACAGTATCACACCAATCTCTCTGTGTCAATGTCTATTCATGACTGCAGTATTTTGTACACACAAAAGATCATCACAACTCATGTTAGACCACAAACCAAGCAGCAGCAAGTATCATCCCTCACACATAAACTGTATTGACATGACCTACCCATGCCAGACTGCAGAACTCGAACCAGTACAGGAGAAGACTGAACAAGACACTGACCTGGCAACACCCTGGCAGCCAATAAGACACAGTCTTTCTTTCTACTGTCGGCTCTGGAGCCATCTGTTGCTGGTGACAGGGACTTTTGTTCTGGCTGGTCTCTGTTTATTGGCTGGTAGGGACAGGACTTAGGAGAGAGAGAGAGAGAGAGAGAGAGAGAGAGAGAGAGAGAGAGAGATGAATGTTTGGTGAGTTCACACAGAGCAGGTCTGACTATAGATAAGAGAAAAGGCAATAGTGGTTAGGAGCAATAGAAAGTATGGGAGAGGCAGGCAGACAGAGACACAAACAGGCGAGCAGACTGATAGAAAGAAAGATAAATGGAGGAGGAGGAGGAGGAAGAAACCCAGATAGAAAGAAAATATACCAGGCACATCAAAGACCCTACTGACCAATGAGAAGAAAGCAGAACACTATCAGGGCAGCCATGCTTAATTAAATCAGGAAAATAAGTGTATGTGGTCACTGATCTTCAGAAAATGGTTCTGTCAACGTCTTTGGAATATATTGAGTACAGTACCAGGAATGAGATGAGAGGCACTCAAACATATGTTCGTAGTCACATTTCTACTGCTAATAATTCCTCTCTGCAAACATTCAGGGGGGTCACCAAGAACAATCTTCCTTGTTTAGTCATTGCACTTGGGAATCATTATAAAAAATATAAAGTTACACAGCAGGAAAGATTGCATGTATAAAAGTTGGTTCATTATTTTCACACAGACAACCATACTGTGATGAAGATATTTTGTATATAAAGTGGAATAAACGTGATGCTATAAAAAAAAACCTGCCAAAAATACAACAATCCCATCTGACAATTAAGAACATAGCATTTTTATGTAAGCAGTGGCATTTCACTTTAATAATTTACTTGCACAATTTTCTGCCAAGGCCAGATAATTGTGCATGAGGTACAGTACATTAGCTCTGATGTTCAAAGATTTCAGTTTGTATCCCAGGACAATGGCCCCTAAGGATGCCATAGTTCAGATAAAAAGCTTTAAAAAGTACTTTCGAAAAGGATGGAGAAATCAAATTTTCAAGTCTAAAATCACTGTACAGCGTTTGCAAGGAAAACCAGAAAAACACACACTATAGGGAGGGGAACAAAAAAAAAAGAGAGAGACCTAAACTTTACATTAACTGCCTGCTGGGAATATCCCGTTTCTTTCAGTTCTGGATGTAACTTTCATTCCCATGAGTTCAAAGACAGGCTTGTCCTATACCTGTCTGTCTCTCTGAATTCTCTCCCAAGTAAGATTATTGCAATGCTTGTTTCTTTAAATCTGCCTCTGTCTCTGTCTCTCTCTGTCTCTGTCTGTCTGTCTGTCTGTCTGTCTGTCTGTCTGTCTGTCTGTCTGTCTGTCTGTCTGTCTGTCCTCTCATCTACTCTCTCTCTCTCTCTCTCTCTCTCTCTCTCTCTCTCTCTCTCTCTCTCTCCTCTCTCTCTCTCTCTCTCTCTCTCTCTCTCCTCTCTCTTAGTTGTTTGTTGGTGTATTTGCCTCTCTGTGTCTGTGCCTGTATCTATGTCTGTGTCTCTGTGTCTTTGTGCCCCTGTGTCTATGTCTCTGTGTCTATCTGTCTGTCTATCTATCAGTCTATGTACTTTATGTTTGCCTGTCTGTCTCTTATGCTTGCTTGCCTATATGCCTATTTCTATCTCTCTGCTTGTACATTTTGAAGTCTGTTTACCTGTGTGTCTACACGTTTCTCCATCTGCCTCTATGCTTGTCCATCTGTATGCTTGCTTGTCTGTCTGTCTGTTTTCTGTCTGTCTGTCTGTTTTCTGTCTGTCTGTCTGCATGTATGTATGTATGTATGTATGTATGTATGTATGTATGTATGTATGTATGTATGTATGTATGTATGTATGTATGTATGTATGTATGTATGCATGTATGTATGCACGTATGTATGTGTGTGTGTGTCTCTATGTGTATTGAAATGTCTCAATGTCTCAAACATAAAGAGGCATCTCTCCCAGGGACTGGTCTAGCCCACACAAACCAGGCTGCTAACGACCAAACCAGTACTGGTGCAGACAGCACAGAACACTAACCTGGCAACACCTTGGCAGCCAATAAGACACAGCCTTTCTTTCTGCTGTCTGCTCTGGAGCCATCTGTTGCCGGTGACAGGGACTTTTGTTCTGGGTGGTCTCCGTTTATTGGATGGTAGGGACACAACTTAGGAGAGAGGGACAGAGAGAGAGAGAGAGAGAGAGAGAGAGAGAGAGAGAAGAGAGAGAGAGAGAGAGAGAGAGAGGGAGAGAGACAGACAGACAGAGACAGACAGACAGAGACAGAGACAGACAGAGACAGACAGAGAGAGAGAGATGAATGTTTGGTAAGTTCACACAGAGCACGTCTGGCTATAGATAAGAAGAAAAGCAATAGTGGTTAGGAGCAATAGAAAGGATGGGAGAGGCAGGCAGGCAGACAGAGACACAAACAGGCGAGCAGACTGATAGAAAGAAAGATAAATGGAGGAGGAGGAGGAGGAAGAAACCCAGATAGAAAGAAAATATACCAGGCACATCAAAGACCCTACTGACCAATGAGAAGAAAACAGAACACTATCAGGGCAGCCATGCTTAATTAAATCAGGAAAATAAGTGTCTGTGGTCACTGATCTTCAGAAAATGGTTCTGTCGATGGCTTTGGATGATACTGAGTGCAGTACTACATATTGAGAAGAGGAGACATATAAAAATAGTTATTATATTCTTAGCCTGTATAGGATTTGTGATAGTCAGG
>CM060342.1:37761878-37764560 GCA_030674155.1 Stramonita haemastoma
TGCAGTCCCGCGAGTATGGAGTTGTGTAAATATCGTCATCTGTTCCCACCGGCACACAATGGCCTACTCTTACGAAAAGCAGAATAGGATTTAACGTTTGCGCAAGATGTTCTGCGTGTGTTCGCACACGGGGCCTCTAGGTTTTACAGTCTCATCCAAAGGCTTTTGGGGGAGTGGAGTCAGTAACTGATACTTTTGGGGGGAGTGGAGTCAGTACTGATGTTAAACTCCAGGGGAAAACCCCCTCTAACGGGGAATCGAACTCGGGTCCAGTCAAATTGCGAGCGCAATGTTCTGACCACCAGGCTATCCGTCCCCTGATTTTGTATGCTGTGCTTAGAGCTCTCACCAAGGAGCATGGAAAAACAGAATGTGGAGCCTGCACTACTAAACAATCCGATTCATTCCCTGCATCTCACACCATCTGCTGTCAAAGTAAAAGATTTTTGGCAAAAATTGATTTTCAACAAAACAGCTGTTCTTTTGATGTATGTTACACTTGAATGCTCTTTGTGGTTTCCCATTTTAGCAGCCGCTTCCCAAAATGCTTGCACGTGTTTGATGTTTCCGGTTTTTAGAAACAAGGCATTCTGGCTACACTCACTTTAGCTTTCTGGTCCTGTAATACTTTCTATAGAGTGCTAGTCGGGAAAAAATGTCTGCTGATTTTCACAGATAGTTGCAAAAAAGTGCGCTTTGTACTTGGTTTTTGGATTGAGGAATAAAGAAGTGCCAGGTAATCATGACAAATTTGGAAAGGATCATCAAATGAGGGACTGTATTTGTATTTTGTGTTTTGTACCACTTTATGTCTCAGCAGATTTCTCTGCGTGAAATTCGGGCTGCTCTCCCCGGGGAGAGCGCGTCGCCACAAGGCCAGAATTTCATTTTTTAAAATTAAATTTTGTGTTCCTACCTGTTGACTCCATGCATTCATATTAAGGTTAGGAAGCTAGCAGACGATACAAGACCGAGGTAGGGACAGTGTTTGCTGAAAAAAAAGAAGAGAAAAATCCCAACCTACCAAATTTGTGCAAAATTGCATGAGTTATCGCGTCAATAGCTAGTGTTTCACCAAAAAAAAAGTGTTTGATTTTTTTTTTTTGACTTATAGGTAAACAGAAGAAAAAGTGTCCAAAAATAACGGTGGTGTGTAGCCTTCACAAGGTGGTGAGGATACACACCTGTACTGTACGCGGCTGCTGATTGGTGAAACAGACGTTGTGTGCTGATTGGTTTAGGAGGGCAGAGATGCATTATGGTGATGAAAATACAGACTGGGCATTTCACTTTTTAACTGCTTGAGAGTTTTCTAGTTTTTTGTTTGTTTGTTTTTAAAGCCCGTTGTATGTTGTGATGTGCCAAGTACGTTTTGTGAATGAACTATGTCTGTTCAAATCCAGAAGACAGTTGTTTAAACACTTATATAATCAAATTACTAATATCACAGCTAACAACAATAGAAAGAAAGACAGAAAAAAAGACTATTGAAAGAACTAAAGACCAAAGGAAAGAAAGATCAAAAAAAGAAAAGAAGGATGGAACAAAGTCAAGAAATAACGAAACAAAGAAAGACGGAAGAGCATTCTATATGAAAACAAACTATGATAAATTATTCCTTAAAAGTAAGACACAAAATGGACAAAATCTTTATTTCAGAACAAATCAACCCCCCTTAAAAAGAGGAAATGGTGTAAACAAACTGTGCAACAATAACAAAAATGGTCGCAAAAAGGTGCAGTCGTGCGTGCGTGCGTGCGTGCGTGCGTGTGTGTGTGTGTGTGTGTGTGTGTGTGTGTGTGTGGTGTGTGTGTGTGTGTGTGTGTGTGTTTTGTGTGGTTTTGGAATTGTCTTGATAAAAACCCACAATTCTGTTGGGCCCCATTCCCTCCAAGCGCACAGTTCAGGTAAAACATAAAATGACAATAAAAACACAACTGTGTTTAGCTTCCACCTCTTCTTTTATTCTCAGCAAATTTTCGATACTATCCTGAAACTTCCAGGCTGAGGAAATTTGCTGAGAATAAAAAAAGTGATGAAGCTGAACGCAGTCCTACTTATATATATATATATATATATATATATATTTAAAAATAGATTATCTCCCATGTGATCGGAAGCGACAATCGGGAGAGCCGTGTTGCTATTTAAGACACACCTGTGAATTGTCGATGCTCTGTTTCCTTGGGTAGTGGTCGAAACCCTTCCGTTGCATACACTTAACCGTCAAGGTAAAATGTAATTTATCCAACCTCTTTTTAGAGGTCACATTTTAAACTGACTTTGGGTGTGCTGTGTTCCCGAGGTTTGTGCAGAGATAGGACATCAGCTATGTCCACTCTGTTATATATAATATATATATATATAATATATATATATATAAAATATAACAACGACAATTCAACGAAGAAGAAGATAGACGAGAAGAACACAAAGACATACAGGAGCAGACGGCTAGATTATGAGCTCATATCCAAATAGCCACACCATTTATCTCTTCTAACGAAAAATATATATACTAAACACAAATCCTTGAGCGACCAATATGGATGCTTTGATTCAAAGCCCCAAACCGTACAGACCTCCCAGTCAGATAGACAGAAGGGACAACAGCAGACAGACTAGAACACAGACAGAAACCTGCGGAGAACATCACAGATATATATCTGTCTGTCTGTCTGT
>CM060342.1:37764660-37767160 GCA_030674155.1 Stramonita haemastoma
CACACACACACACACACACACACACACACACACACACACACACACACACACACACAACACACACCCACACACAACACACACACACACGCCATCGCGTGCCGGTGGGAAAGATGACAATATTTACAAAACTGCATACACACGGGGACCGGATGAAAAAAAAGCACATGATTGCATATTCTGTTATCCTCGATATAAAAGAATAAATAAATAATAATAAATAAATAAATACATATATATAAATATATAAATAAATAAATATATAAACAAATAAATAAACACACACACTACACACACAAGCACCACCACTAAGACCACCATCCACCCCCCCCCCACACACACACACACATAATCGTCTGGAGAACAATATTATAGATAGATATAGTTTCTGCAGACCAAAGAGAAGAATTGTAGGACAGTGATCACTGACTGAAGAGACACAGACAGACAATAAGTAATGTGGTCATTGCCACTGCAACATCCATCACACTGTAGGTGTGATGCAAGAACACACACACACACACACACACACACACACACACACACACACACCACACATGTACATACACACACACACTCTAACACTAACACTAACACATGCACGCACACACACGCGTGCACACGCACGCACAACACACACACACACACACACACACACACACACACAGACACAACACACACACACACTCCCACACATACACACAGAGAAAAAAAAGAAACACACTCATACACATACACTCGATCGCACACACACACACACAAACACACACACACACACACACATACATACATACATACATACATACATACATACATACATACATACATAACATACATACATACATACATACATACATACATACATACATACATACATACATACATACATACATGCATGCATGCATGCATGCATGCATACATACATACATACATACATACATACATACATACATACATACATACATACATACATACACACACTACACATACTACACACAACACACCACACACACAACACTCACACACACACACCACACACACACACACACACACACACACACACACACACAACTACAGACACACACATACCCCCTCATACACACACTAACACATACACACACACTACCCCCCCCCCCCTACATACACACACACTACCCCCCTACACACACACACAACACACCACACACACACACACACAACACTATCCCCCTACACACACACTGACACACACTAATCTTACACACACATCACACACACACACACACACATACACACACACATACACACACACTACCTACCCCGCCCCCAACCCCTCCCCCCCTCCCCCCCCCCCTCCCCCCCCCCCCCCCCCCACACACACACACCTCGTAAGTTACACTACAGAAAAGACATTTCCTAAAAAGCGTCCAAGATTTCCTTCCTTCTCTTCTACCGTATAGCGCGACCCGACAATACTGAACACATCGATCCAGACAGGAAAGAATTGGTTACATGCTCACTCGATCAATCACATCCTTTCTAGGAAAGTGCAGTCGCCGAGAAAAGTACTTTGTGAAATAGTAGTACATAGGCAAACCAGACATCCTTCCCCCCCCCCTCCCTCCCCTAGTAAAGAAAAAAAAAGTAAGCAATATATCAAGAACGCAAACAGGCAGACAGACAGAGGATCTGAGTGACAAAAGAACAGTTAGACGTAAAGAGAGAACCTTTATTAAAAAATTTTGTAGTGTGGTAGTGATTGAAATAAAGATGAATGGAGAAATATTGGAAGAGGTGAGCAATTCAAATACTTAGGCTCCATCCTAACAAAAGATGGCACATCAAACAATGAGGTGAAAGCTCGCATTGCAACAGCAACATCTGCTCTAGTCAGACTCCAGAGGATCATCAGAAGCAACAACATCAGCTTCTGCACCAAATACCACCTCTACAAATCCCTCGTGATATCTATCCTCCTATATGGCTGTGAATCATGGACTCTGACAGTAGAGTTAGAGAGAAGAATCCAAGCATTCGAGAACAAGTGCCACAGAAGACTCCTCAAAATATCATACAAAGAACACAAGACCAATAACTATGTGAAAGAAGAAATCAAAAAGCGTGTGGGCCCCAAGAGCCTTTGCTCTCCACCATAAAGAGGAGAAAGCTGATGTGGTTTGGTCACACCACAAGACACAACACCCTAGCAAAAACCATCTTGCAAGGAACAGTCGAGGGCAAGAGAAGAAGAGGCCGCCAAAAGAAATCATGGGTTGACAACATCAAAGACTGGACTGCCCAACCCCTGCAACGCCTCCTACTAGCCACACAGGATCGTGAAGCATGGAAAAAGATCTCCGTTGCGTCTTCTCTCATGTCCCCCCTACGTCCTTTGGGACATGGGGACTGAGTGAGTGAGTGAGTGAGTGATTGAAAATATCGACGATAAAGATTATGAATCAAACTTTCGTTTTCAATCGTAAGTTACTCGATATTGGCAATGCGATTCTTTACACAATTATCT
>CM060342.1:37774660-37777160 GCA_030674155.1 Stramonita haemastoma
CATCATCATCATCATCATCATCTCATCATCATCATCATCATCAGTAGCAGCAGTAGTAGTAGTAGTAGTAGTAGTAGTAGTAGTAGTAGTAGTAGTAGTAGTAGTAGTAGTAGTAGTAGTAGTAGTAGTAGTGTTATTATTATTATTATTATTATTATTATTTATTATTATTATTATTTATTTATTATCATCATCATCATCATCATCATCTCATTATTATTATTATTATTATTATTATTATTATTATTATTATTATTATTATTATTATTATTATCATCAATATTATTAACAGTCGCATGGGCACAAAATTTCACGATTGGTAAACCTCGGAGCTCTAGCCGAGGACCGGTGAAAATAGATACAGAAGTGCCCTAAATGACCTCTTGGAGACTTGAAGATAAACTAAAAAAAATGAAATATCCGTACTTCAAGACAATAGCACAACAAATATCCATCTACTTTCTCTTCAGTTCCAGACAGTTGCTGAGTTATCAGCAGGATCAATTTCCTTGAAACAGTTGTCTTTACAAAAGTGTTTATCCTTTTAAAACATTCTTCGCAGTTTTGTTTTCGCTTTTGGCAGTAACTGCGCATGTCTGCACGTGTTTCCTTTTTCCGGTTTCAGACGCTACAGCTTTCGCAACAGCTGACAAGAATCTTACTCCAAACCTAAATACGATTGAACAAACAAATGAATGTGGGGATTGCTCTGCACGCACAAGGATCCATACTGGCACCTTCCTATCTCTGTGACTGTCTTCAACTGTACATTCCTTCTCGATCCCTCCGTTCTGCTGCAGATACTAGATCTCTATGTGCTTAAAAATACCAAGGTTCAAACAGTCCAGTGTCGGCCGTCGTTCTTTCACTATTTCTGGTCCATCTATCTGGAATGACCTCCCTCTGTCCCTTCGCCAAATCCCTTTGTTTGACACTTTCAAATCCAATCTAAAGATACACTTATTTTCTACCTAGGATCTTCCTCCATCATCACACCTCACATATGTTCCTATATTTTCATTCAGTCTCCTCCATCTCTCACTATGCATTATCGTGTGTGTGTGTGGTGTGTGTGTGTGTTGTGTGTGTGTGTGTGTGTGTGTGTGTGTGTTTGCGTTTGTGTAAATATATAATGTGTTAATTTATTTGTGAATGGTTGCATGCGTGTGATTGATTTGAATGCAAGCGCTTTGATTTTGTTTGCTTTACAAGACTTAGCGCTATATAGATTCCATATATTGTTATTATCATCATTATTATTATTATTATTATTATTATTATTATTATTATTATTATTATTATTATTATTATTATTATTACATCCTAAATTCCTCATTCCCTCAGACTTGTTGCTCCTTACTTCACGTTGCCAAGACTAAAAAAAGAAAAAAAAGAAACAGGAGCTAGACTGTAAAGTTAAAACTGATTATGGAGGTCGACTGCACACCAAATCTTGCTTTATCAAAGTCTTCCTTCGTTGCCCATTCTGTGTTAATCTACAACAGGAAACGAAAAGCAACTGCCTTCTTTGTCACAGTTTATGGGCGTCAGGCGCTCAATGCCAGGGTAATGGCATCAGAAAGTGAAGTTATCAGTGGCAGACATCTTTGCTTTAACAGTATCCCTTCCTGGATCAAACCCTACCCTGCCCTTCGCCTTCGAACCCCCCCCCCCCCCCCCCCACCACACACACACAACCCTCCCATATCACGTAACTTCCATTATTAGCTAGTGCACGTGCTGGCACGCGTTTGCTATTTCCGTTGGTAGTATCCACTGAGGGAATCAGGAGGGGGGAGGGGGGGTGAGAGACAAGACACCTGGTGTGTGTGGCACACGGATTGTACTTAAAGACTAACGGTTCCAAATAATATTGGAAAGAATTCTATGTATGAAATACATCATATTTTCTATGGTATTGTAGTCTGGTAAAGTGTGTGTGTGTGTGTGTGTGTGTGTGTGTGTGTGTGTGTGTGTGTGTGTGTGTGTGTGTGTGTGTGTTGTGTGTGTGTGTGTGTCTGTGTGTGTGTGTGTGTGTCTGTGTGTGTGGGGGGAGGGGGGGGGTAGCTCAGTTGTCAGAGCACTCGCTTTCCCCAGTCAAAGTTAAGCAGTATCGAACGTGATCACCAACTGGATAGTTGTCCGTTTGTGCACCTTGGTTTCAGTATAAACCCCCCAGTTCACCCAGCTAGCAATGGGTACCTGCCCTCTTTACGGTCAGAGAATGTAAAGCAGCGAGGGGAAGGAGATGGGTGCCACCCTCAACATGCTGGCCCCTAGAGAAGCTGATATCTATGATGCCTTGCTCCCTTACGACCACAAAGGTTATGGGACACCTTTACCTTTTGTTTACTTTGTGTAGTCTGTGTGATCCATTGCCTTACTTGATGGTAACAGCTTCCTGTGTTGGTTTGTGCATGTTTTACATTTTGCTATTTTCCATTATTTCTTAGACATAACATTATTTTATGTTTAATTGAACGATTGTTCGGTTGATTCA
>CM060342.1:37782160-37787160 GCA_030674155.1 Stramonita haemastoma
GACACTTGCTCAGCAGCATGAGGCAAAGAGAATATGAAGAAAGGCTGCAGACCAGGCAGACAGACCAGCGTCAGACTTCATCTGTGCCCTCTGCCATAGGGACTGTCATTCCCGTGTCGGACTGGCCAGCCACAACCCACGCTGTACCAGAATTAACACCTAGAGCGGAACTCCATAGTCTTACGAGACTGAAGGCTACCAACAACCGCGTGGCAAAAACTGTCGCATTTTAGAAAATTAGATTCACAGTTTCCATGATTTTTTTTAATGGAAGCTTCTTCTAATAGACCAAATTTATTTGAAAACAGCATCTTCAATCACTTTCCTCTATCATCTATCTACATCATTTACTGCAGCGAAATCAGTGACATTAAACAAAACATTTTTCATTCTGCAACGTGTGAGCGAGCACCCCTATCATTGCTTGAACGTTCTCTGTGGTTTGCCACTTTGGCAGGTACTGCACATGCGTGCACGTGTTTGGCGTTTCCGGTTTCACCTCCGAGGCGTTCACAGCATGGCGCGGAAAGACACCTGAGCCCGACTGTCGATTGGTGAAACAGACGTGTGCGCTGATTGGTTTGGAAGAGCAGTGATGTATTATGGGGATGAAAATACAGACAGACTGGCGCTCCATTTTAAAACTACACAGAGCTGGAGTGCTTGTTCGGCGTGCTCACAATAATGATTGAGTGCTGGAGTCAAGTGTGTGTTTCATTGTGTCAGTTGTTTTTGAAGGTGGTGTGTTTTTGCTCTCACACACAGACACACACACAGTGACACACACACACATATATATATATATATATATATATATATATATATATATATATATACATATATATATATATATATATATATATCCACTGTGTGTGTGTGTGTGTGTGTGTGTGTGTGTGTGGTGTGTGTGTGTGTGTGTGTGTGTGTGTGAAATACACTAAAAAAAATACATTAATCAGCGAATAAAGGAATGACATCAAGATTTTTGTTCTCATAAAAAACCACAGAAATAACTCGTGACATAAACAAAATAAACAAAACAAATTAAGAAAAAACAACAACAAAGTACTAACCCACCAAACTTAAACCCCCCAAACAAAACCCCATCAACCCTACAAGACTACCATACAGACTCGTATACCTTCAATTATCACAGTAAATGGACACTGTCCATCTCTCCTGCCCACAAACAGACTGCACCTTGCTTGCAAAAAACAGATAAGGGACAGACAGAAAGGACACTCACACTCCTGGACGGAGAAACAACTTGGCAACCAGAAAGAAAAAAAATAACTACAACTCTTTCTTTATCTCTGCTCTGAAGCCATCTGTTTCTGGTACCATTGGGTTTCTAGTTCTGGAAAGTCTCACCTTGGTGGATGGTAGTAGTAGGTAGTAGGGTAGGGGTGGGGGGGGGAGAATTTTTGAGAGAAAAAGAAAAGAAAGAGAAATGCGTGGATAGTTTGTGAGTCCTACATCTAAATGGCCAAGACATGAGAGTAGAAAAGTGTGGTAGAAAGGGATGCTACAAGGAGACTAAGAAACAGTAATAGGGTTTGGGGGTAGAATGAGAAAGATGAAGGGGGTGGGGTGAGAGGGGAAGGAAGAAAAGAAGGAAGGAAGGACAGAAAGAAGGAAGGGATGAGATATTTGATTTGATTTAATTTGATTTATTCTTTTATGTCGGGGATAATGGAATAAACACTCATGTGCTTTTTTACATCCAGTCCCCGTGTGTATGCAGTTTTTGTAAATCTTGTCATCTGTTCCCACCGGCACACGAATAGCGGAACATGAGTTTAACGTGTGCGCAAGATGTTCTGCATGCTTTCGCACACGGGGCCTCGGTTTATAGTCTCATCCGAAGGACTTTTGGGGAAAGTGAAGTCAGCACTGATGTTAACTCCAGAAGAAAAATCCGCACGAACATGTAGCCGTATGATGTGCAACCGCAAAGGGCACAGGTGCTCCATACTCGTGGCTTCCCAGAATCAGACAGGAAGCCAAAGAACCAAAACAAAAAAAAGAAAAAAAAGGAAATAATAATATAATTATGTGGTCAACAACCTCACAGACATAAATCGCTCTAACCCTGTTGGATCTACAATGGTAAAAAAAGAGAGACAGACTCAGACGAGACAAAGAGGGGATAGGAAAATCAAAGCAGTTTCTTTTTTGAAAGAGCATTGGGGATTACTGTGAGGGGTTAGAGATGACTGGGCGGGTTCAAAGACCTTCATTAACGTATTTCTATATTCTCCTTGCTAACTACAGATAAAAATATAAAAAAGAGAGATACAGACAATTCAACAGAAATAAACCAGCCAGATAAAAGCAGATTCAAAACAGCAAAGACTTACAGAGAACATACAACATACACAAGGCGACCAAAATAAAGCAAATTGAAAAAAAAAATCATTAAATGTCAGGACACATTGACATCACAAAGCAACTAGCTCCTTAAAACAGCATCCCAAATCAAAGACTGCTCTGATCTAAAATCTTTTTTAGGTCAAGGGAGCTTCAAAGATGCATAGGCTTATACAACTTTCCATTGAAAAAATATAGCCACAGTAGAACAAAAGGGCTTATAGTAAGGACAAAGACACAATGGAACATCAAAGAAATGACGAGGGCGTAGACACTGAATTCAAAAGCTTCCTTATGCTAGAAAATACATAGGGTAAAGTTAAAAGTTAAAGTTAAAGTCTGTCCCGAGCCATATGGCTCATCAGGCCGGTGCTTATCCCGGTTTCTGTGGCGTTAAGCGACTGAGAGTCATAGACTCCCCCCTGGATAGGACGCCAGTCTATCGCAGGGTTAACCCCCAACACAAGGTTGGTACCCCTTTTACACCTGGGTGGGGTGAGAAAATAACCGTAAAGTGCCTTTTCCAAGGGCACAACGCCATAGCGGAATAGCTGGGATCGAACCCGCAACCTTTAGATTACGAGTACAACGCCCTAACCACTAGGCCACAGCGGCGGCTACATAGGGTAAAACATGCAGCTAATTGTGGTCAGGAAAAAGACACAGTGAAAACCACCACTCCTTCTACTAAGGAACACAATATTCTGAAACAATGAGTTGATTATGGTAGACCACAAACATACAACTCCCTGTAGTAAGGAATAAGATACACTGAAATAGACACATGCACTGGATTAATATATATTGTGAATAAATACACTAAAGTGAAGACACACAGATATTCTGAAGCAAAGAGTTCCTTATGGTCAATTGCAGCATAAGCAAAGAACTTCTTGCAGTAAGAAACAAAATCACTCTGTGTGTGTGTGGAGTGAGTGAGTGTGTGCGTGCGTGCGTGCGTGCGTGCGAGCGTGTGCGTGTATGTGTGTGTGTGTCTGTCTGTGTTTGTGTCTGTGTGTGTGAGTGTGTGTGCGCGCGCGCAATAACGTGTTTTTTATTTATCCTTTTCTATCGAGGATAATGAAATAAGCACTCAATTGCTTTTTTACATCCAGTCCCCGTGTGTATGCAGTTTTGTAAATCTTGTCATCTGTTCCCTCCGGCACACGATGGCCTACTCTTACAAAACGCAAAACATGATTTAACGTGTGCGCAAGATGTTCTACATGCTTTCCCACACGGGGCCTCGGTTTTTAGTGTCATCCGGACTTTTGGGGGGAGTGGAGTCAGCACTGATGTTAACTCCAGAGCAAAAATCCTCTCGAACAGGAATCGAACCCGGGTCCTCAAATTGCGAGCGCAATGTTCTGACCACTAGGCTATCCTGTCCCCCTGATTGCGAGTGTGCATGCATGTATGCAAGAGTGTATCCTGTCTGTGTCTGTATGTCTGTGAATGATTGGATTTGATTGGATTTGATTGGATTTGATCTATTCTTTTATAGCGAGGATAATGGAATAAGCACTCATTTGCTTTTTTACATCCAGTCCCCGTGTGTATGCAGTTTTTTAAATCTTGTCATCTGTTCCCACCGGCACGTGATGGCCTACTTTTACGGAAAGCAGAACAGGATTTAACGTGTGCGCAAGATGTTCTGCGTGCGTTCGTAGTCGGGGCCTCGGTTTATAGTCTCATCTGAAGGACTTTGAGGGAGAGTGGAGTCAGCACTGATGTTAACTCCAGGAGAAAAATCCTCTCGAACGGGAATCGAACCCGGGTCCTCAAATTGCGAGCGCAATGTTCTGACCACTAGGCTATCCTGTCCCCCTGATTGCGTGTGTGCATGCATGTATGCAAGAGTGTATCCTGTCTGTGTCTGTATGTCTGTGAATGATTGGATTTGATTGGATTTGATCTATTCTTTTATAGCGAGGATAATGGAATAAGCACTCATTTGCTTTTTTACATCCAGTCCCCGTGTGTATGCAGTTTTTTAAATCTTGTCATCTGTTCCCACCGGCACGTGATGGCCTACTCTTACGGAAAGCAGAACAGTATTTAAACGTGTGGGCAAGATGTTCTGCGTGCGTACACACGCGGGGCCTCGGTTTATAGTCTCATCCGAAGGTTTTTTGGGGGGAGTGGAGTCAGCACTGATGTTAATTCCAGGAGAAAAATCTCCTCGACCGGGAATCGAACCCGGGTTGTCAAACTGCGAGCGCAATGTTCTGACCACTAGGCTATCCCGTCCCCCTGATTGCGTGTGTGCATGCATGTATGCAAGAGTGTATCCTGTCTGTGTCTGTATGTCTGTGAATGATTGGATTTGATTGGATTTGATCTATTCTTTTATATCGAGGATAATGGAATAAGCACTCATTTGCTTTTTTACATCCAGTCCCCGTGTGTATGCAGTTTTGTAAATCTTGTCATCTGTTCCCACCGGCACGTGATGGCCTACTTTTACGGAAAGCAGAACAGGATTTAACGTGTGCGGAAGATGTTCTGCGTGCACAAATATAGATGCTCTGTACGTGTGCTAGCTTAAGTAAGGCAAAATTGCAAGTTTCTTCAATTGTGGTCTCTTACCTAGAGACAGTAGGCTAGCAGGGAGTAAGTTTGTAAACTCC
>CM060342.1:37797160-37804660 GCA_030674155.1 Stramonita haemastoma
TCACGCACGCGCGCGCACACACACACATACACACACACACACACACACACACACACACACACACACACACACACACACACACACACACACACACACACACACACACACACACACACACACACATACAAGCACAAGCACGCGCGCGCATGCACACAACTTATAACGGTTATACACTTTGGCCGGGTAAATGGGGATTACAGATATTGAAGGCAGGGACAGATAGGAGATGGAAACAGAAGGCGAAAATCTTAGGTTTGAAATAGGTGTGTCTTGAGGTTGGATTTAAAAGTGTCATATGTAGGCTTTTGCTGGAGGGAGAGAGGGAGGTCATTCCAGATGGATGGACCAGAAGTAGAAAAAGAGCAGCGGCCAACGGTAGATAGATTGAATCTCGGTATTCTTAAGGACAAAGTATCTGCAGCTGAGTGGAGGGAGCGAGAAGGTGTGTACAAGTGAAGACATTCACAGAGGTAAGAGGGTGCAGTTTTGTGGAGGCATTTGTAACAGAGGGTACTGATCTTGTAGTTTACTCTCTGTGGTACCGGCAGCCAGTGGAGAGATTGCAAGAGAGGGGTAATGTGCTCATTTTTTTTCTTTCTGAGGACCAGTCGAGCTGCAGAATTTTGTATACGTTGAATGGAGTAGATAGATGATGCTGGCAGACCATCCAAACGAGAATTGCAATAGTTCAGACGTGAAAGAATAAGAGAAGTGACCAGTTTGGATGTTGCATCAGTGGTCAGGTACTGTCGAATTGCACTAATACGCCGTAATTGATAGTAGCATGACTGACAGGTCTGGGTGATGAATTTTTGCATGGAAAGTGTGTCATCAATAACGACTCCTAGATACTTGACAGCACTGGATAGAGGGACTGACGTATTGCCGAATTCTATTGAAGTTGTTGTGATAGAAGACAGTTTGTGTTTGGTCCCTACAAGCATGTCATCGGTTTTATATGTGTTTAGTTGTAACTTTTTTGTATCATCCAGTTTTTGATATCTTGAAGGAAGTAGGACATATTTGTCAAGAGAGAAGGCACTCCCAACTGGCTGGTCTCAGTATATTGGAAGGTAGGGACAGGGCTTGGGATAGACAAAGAGAGAAATGAATGTTTGGTGAGTTCACACAGAGCAAGCAATAGAGAGAAAGCAATAGTGGTTAGGATCAACAGACAGGATGGGAGAGGCAGGCAGGCAGACAGAGACACAAACAGGGGAGCAGACTGATGGAAAGAAAGATAAATGGAGGAGGAGGAGGAGGAGGAAGACACCCAGATAGAAAGAAAATATACCAGGCACATCAAAGACCCTACTGACCAATGAGAAGAAAACAGAACACTATCATGGCAGCCATGCTTAATTAAATCAGGAAAATAAGTGTCTGTGGTCACTGATCTACAGGAAATGGTTCTGTCAACGTCTTTGAGGGGACAATGGGGACCAGAGATACCGGGAAGGACGTGTGTTAGGGTATACATAGAAGGATAGAGCTATTGGAAATCAAAAGCGAGTACATTCCTTTAGTCGGTCACGCACACAACAAGCTCACTATTGGTGAACATTAGGGGCTCTAGCTGAGAAGCAAAAAATAACAAATAAGAGCAAGTGTACACAGACACATACGCATGTACACACACGTATGCATGGATGCATGCACGCACGTGCACACACACACAAGTACAACACACACACACACACACACACACACACACACACACACACACACACACACACCACACACACATCCTTCGGATGAGACTATAAACCGAGGCCCCGTGTGTGAACGCACGCAGAACATCTTGCGCACACGTTAAATTCTGTTCCGCTTTTCGTAAGATTAGGCCATCGTGTGCCTGTGGGAACAGATGACATTTACAAAACTGCATACAAACGGGGACTGGATGTAAAAAAGCACAAGAGTGCTTATTCCATTATCCTCGATATAAAAAAAAATTAAAAAAGATAAAAATAAAAACACACAAGTACACACACACACACACACACACACACACACCACACACACACACACACACACACACACGCACACATAATTACACACACACACACACAACACACACACACACACACACACACACACACACACACACACACACACACACACACACACACTACATTTACATTGAACAAATTAGAAAGCTCTCACCTTCCTTTTCATTGCCAAGAGCAACTTTGTAAAGAAGAATCAAAATACTAGTTATGAAATCAATGAATCACACATTTTTCTGGGGTGTTTTAAATAATAAAAAGTCCACACTTTCTTGTAACCACAAGTGCAAATTGATATAGTATTTTTAAAAAAATGTAATTTATTTTATAATTACATGTACATAATACAGATGACCAACATCATCAATGTGACGGGGCGGTAATTAGATTACTTCCCATGCGATCGGAGCTGCCAATCTCAGCATCGTGGATCTAACTTTAGATCCACACCTGTGAATTGTGCGATGTTCTGTATCGTTGGGGGGTATCGAAAACCGCCCGTTGCATGGACTTTAACCGTAGAGATAACATGTAGTATTTATGCAGCCACTTTCTAGAGGCCACGTTCCCACTGTCTGACCGTGCTGTCATCGCCGAGAAGTTATACAGAGAGGCGGCAGATCAAAGAGCTACACTCTTTTACATCAATATCAATGTACAGTTGTTTGTTAATAGATGCACATTAACATTGTATTAAATTAGTATATCCACAAAGACAAATATTATACGATTCGTATTTTGTAGAGTCCTTATTTGTTTCATGAGGATGTTTGTCTTTGATGTTTGTAACTGGAAGCTATCTTTGAAATTAGAATGTGACATTCTGAACAGTGGGGGAAAAGACCAATGGCATAAACCAAATATCTCCATTGTTAAACCTTGCACAGCTGTCGATTTCCCGCACTTTTAGCATCCTTCAGCTGCTATCTCTCCAACCCTATCCCAGATGGTGCTAATTATAACAAGAACGGACCACTCTTGGACTTGGTAAATGGGAGGGGTGTGATAATTGGCCCTGGACCTTAGAGAGTTAAGCTTTTTATTTTTTTTTTCATTCTTTATAATTGAGGATAATGGGATAAGCACACGTGTGCTTTTTTTTTCATCTAGTCCCCTTGTGTATGCATTTTTGTAAATGTCATCTGTTCCCACCGACACACAATGGCCTACTCTTACGAAAAGCAGAACAGGATTTAACGTATGCGCACACAAGCCTCGATTTACAGTCTCATCCAAAAGACTTTTGGGGAGAGTGGAGTCAGCACTGATGTTAACTCCAAGGAGAAAATCCCCTCAAAGGGGAATCAACTCGGTGGTCATTTGACGACACCACTAGGCTATCCCGTCCCCTGGAATTGTATGCTGCGCTTAGAACTCTCACCAAGGGGCATGGAAAAACAGAATGTGGAGCCTGCACTACTAAACAATCCAATTTATTTCCTGCATCTCACACCATCTGCTGTCAAATTCAAAGATTTTTGGCAAAAATGATTTTCAACAAAACAGCCGTTCCTTTTGATGTATGTTATCACTTGAATGCTCTTTGTGGTTTCCCATTTTAGCAGCCCCCTCCCAAAATGCTTGCACGTGTTTGATGTTTCCGGTTTTTAGAAACAAGGCATTCTGGCTACACTCCACTTTTAGCTTTCTGGTCCTGTAATACTTTCTATAGAGTGCTTGTCAGAAAAAAAAAATGTCTGCTGATTTTCACAGGTATGTTAAAAAAAGCGCACTGTGTACTTGGTTTTGGTATTGAGGACATAAAGCAGTGCCAGGTAGTCATGACAAAATTGGGAATGATCATCAAACCAGGACTGTATTTGTATTAATTTTTGTTTTTGTATTTTGTACCACTTTATGTCTCAGCAGATTTCTCTGCGTGAAATTCGGGCTGCTCTCCCCGGGGAGAGCGCGTCGCCACAAGGCCAGAATTTCATTTTTTTTTAATTAAATTTGTGTTCCTACCTGTTGACTCCATGCATTCATATTAAGGTTAGGAAGCTAGCAGACGATACAAGACCGAGAGTAGGGACAGTGTTTGCTGAAAAAAAAAGAGAAAAATCCCAACCTACCAAATTTGTGCAAAATTGCATGAGTTATGCGTCAATAGCTAGTGTTTCACACACAAAAAAAGTGTTTGATTTTTTTTTTTTGGGACATATAGGTAAACAGAAGAAAAAGTGTCCAAAAATAACGGTGGTGTGTAGCCTTCACAAGGTGGTGAGGATACACACCTGTACTGTACACGGCTGCTGATTGGTGAAACAGACTGTGTGCTGATTGGTTTAGGAGGGCAGAGATGCATTATGGTGATGAAAATACAGACTGGCATTTCACTTTTTAACTGCTTGAGAGTTGCTAGTTTTTTTTTGTTGTTGTTGTTGTTGTTGTTTTTTAAGTCCGTTGTATGTTGCGATGTGCCAAGTACGTTTTATGAATGAACTATTTCTGTTTAAATTTAGAAGACAGGTGTTTAACACTTATATATTCAAATTACTAATATCACCGCTAACAACATAGAAAAGAAAGATAGAAAAAAAGACGATCGAAAGAACTAACGACCAAAGGAAAGAAAGATGAAAAAAAGAAAAGAAGGAAAGAATAAAGTCAAAAAAAGAAAGAAAGAAAGAAGGAATAACATTCTATATGAAAACAAAGTATGATCAATTATTCCTTAAAAGCAGGAAACAAAATGGACAAAATCTTTATTTACTGACAAATTAAACCCTCCAAAAGAGGAAATGGTGTGTGTGTGTGTGTGTGTGTGTGTGTGTGTGTGTGTGTGTGTGTGTGTGTGTGTGTGTGTGTGTGTGTGTGTGTGTGTGTGTGTGTCTGTGTGTGTGTGTCTGTGTGTCTGTGTGTCTGTGTCTGTGTGTCTGTGTGTCTGTGTGTGTCTATGTCTGTGTGTGAATAGAATTGTATTGGTAAAAACCCTCACTTCTGTTGGGCACCATTCCCTCCTAGCACACAGTGGAGGTAAAACAGTAAAATGACAATAAAAACACGACTGTGTTTAGCTTCACCTCTTCTTTTATTCTCAGCAAATTTTCGATACTATCCTGAAACTTCCTCAGGCTGAGGAATTTTTTTTTTAAACATTTTTATTCAGTTTTGCATGTTTTATATTAAAGAAATAAAATGACATGGTACATGAAATAATATGTAGGATATTATTGGATAACCAAAATACAACAGAACATAATCATTATTTTGCAAAAATTATATCAATGTCAATCAAAAAAGAAAAGGAACAGTAATAATTATATTATTCAAAATAGAGTAAGGACATTGATAGATAAACATTTGAATCCCGCACACAGACATATAAAATTAATGTAAAAAAATAATAATAAAATGAAAATAAATAAATACATTAAAAAAATAATAATAATGAATAAAGAAAAGTCAGAATACTAAATAAAAACTAAGGGGAAAAAATAGAAAAGAAAAGTAGAATGCTAATAGCAAACAAACTTAACGTGCAAGTGATGTTATAAAGTCCAGATAAACTTGTGTAGAGTGTCTCTCAAGGCAAGTGATTCCCCCCCCCCCCCCCCCTATTCTTCCAAGGGGATGTCTCCTATCATATTGTGTCATCATTAACAGCTGCTCCGACAACTCTGTAAGTTGTAGTTTTAATCTGTTTCAATGAATTTGTTATAAGAATGCCATGCTGTGTGGAATTTTGCGGATTTTAGGTTAATAAACGCGATATATTTTTCGATTTCATATCTTGCTCTTAGAACTCTTTTGAAAACATCAAAGTGAGGTATTTGTTCTTCCAATTTGCATTTGTATATATAAAATTTTGCATTTAATATAATAAAGTCAAAGATTTCATCTGATCTCAAGTGTTTGTCATTTCCAAAAATAAGTAGCTGTTCACTAAGGGATAGAGTGGTGATATGTGTACAAGTAGTGATAATCGCATTTTTAACGTCATTCCAAAAAACTTTCACAGACATACATTTCCAAAACATATGATCTATACTATCTTTTTCAAGGTGACAGAAGCTACATCTGTCATCTGGTTGCATCAGGCTGAGGAAATTTGCTGAGAATAAAAAAGGGATGAAGCTGAACACAGTCCTACTTATATATATATATATATATATATATATATATATATAATATATATATATATATATATATATATATATATATATATATATATATATATATATATATATATATATACATATATATACACGATGTGTGTGTGTGTGATGGGGTGGTAAGTAGATTATCTCCCATGTGATCGGAGTGCGACTATCGCAGAGCCGTGTTTCTATTTAGAGACATACCTGTGAATTGTCGATGCTCTGTTTCCTTGGGTAGTGGTCCGTTGCATACACCTTACCTTCATGGTGAAATGAAATTTATGCTACCTTTATTTTTAGAGGTCACAATCTAAACTGACTGGCATGCTCCCGAGGTTCGTGCAGAGATAGGTCATCAGCTATGTCCACTCTGTTATCTAAATAGAAGAACAACAACAAGCACAACAAGTATACGAAGATAAAAGAGAAGAACACAAAGACAGACAAGCAGACAGCTAGATATATGAGCCCATATCCCGTAATAGCACACCATTGATCTCTTCTAACAAAATATATATATATATATATATATACTAAACACAAATCCTTGACAGACTAATATGGATGTTTTGATTCAAAGCCACAAACCGTACAGGCATCCCAGTCAGATAGACAGAAGGGACAGACAGCAGACAGACTAGAACACAGACAGAAACCTGCGGAGAACATCACAGATATATATCTGTCTGTCTGTCTGTCAGCCGTGCAATTATGGAAGACTTATCAGAGAGACAGGAAAGGAAGACGGGGAATCATACATATTATGGTCAAAGACACGACCCCCAAAAAATGAATCATTCTGTGTCCTTGGGAACTATAATCATAGAGGGAGAGGTAAAGAAAAGAGAGCCAGACGTACAAACAGACAAAAAAACAGATAGGCAGATAGACAGACACAGATTATGATAGAGAGAGATAGAGATAGAGAAATAGGGAGATATAGATGGATAGATAGACGGACAAACACAGAGACAGACATGCAGACAGACAGACAGACGAACACACAGACAGATAGACGAACACAAAAACAGACAGACAGATAGACAGACAGACAGACAGACATAGGAACAGAAAGGCAGAGCAAGATAGGCTGTGTGAATTTTGTTACCCTTAATAATACAGTGGCTTTTTTCTGACAAAAGAACTGAACAACTTCTTACTAGATCTGCGTAAAGGATTCAGGCCAGTTAACAAAAGACAATTACTGGTCTGTAGCCAGCCAGTTGGACAGAGAAGCCTGTGGACAGACCAGGACACAGACAGAAACCTGTAGGTGGACAGCACAGATGTGATATCTGTCAACCCGTAGAATTTATGGGAGACCTTGGTCCACACAGGATACAAAGATAGGCAATAATACATGCGGTCAGTCACACTACATATAGAAAACA
>CM060342.1:37811254-37818754 GCA_030674155.1 Stramonita haemastoma
GGGGGGGGGGGGGAAAGGGTTTTCCCCCTTCAACCCAACCGCTCACTCCGCCCCGGATTTTTCGCTTTCTAGGCAAGGCGCGTTACCTCTAGACCACCGACCGATAGCCAGGTGGTTTTTAGAGCGATGTGCATTACGCTTTGCGATCTGACCTTCAGGTTCGTGCCCCCACTAAGGACACCTATTTAAGGGGCTTTTTTTTACCCCTGGAGTTGACAACAGTGCCGACTCCACTCTATGGAAAGTTTTTTTGTTTTGTTTTGTTTTGAAAGAGACTATATAAACTGAGCTCCTGTGTGCGAATACATGCAGAACGTCTTGTACATACTGTAAAACCTGTTCCGCATTTTGGTGGAGCAAGCCATTTATGCTGGTGGGAACGGATGACAAAATGTGTGTCTACATATATATATATATATATATATATATATATATATATATATATATATATATATTATATATAATATATATATATTTTATATATATATATATATATATATAATATATATATATATATATTATATATATGTGTGTGTGTGTGTGTGTGTGTGTGTGTGTGTGTCTGTTTGTCTCTCTGTGTGTTTGTTTATCTGTCAGTCTGTTATGGCTGACTACCTCCCGTGTTTCTGTTTGCCTGCCTGTCTGTCTGCCTGCCTGTCTGTCTGTCTGCCTGCTACCTCTCTGTCTATCTGTGTGTTTGTGTGTGTGTCTAGATATGTCTGCCTTTGTGAAGCTGGCCTTCACCAGAAATCCCAGAATGGAATAATCTGTAGAATGTCAGGGGATTTACGTCGCTTATATTTCCTGTCTGAGTTGAATCAGACTGCTGTGATTCTATCGGCATTTTGGCAGATCCAAAGTTGACAGAAATGTCTTTGATGTGGAGGCTTCTCAAAGGCCATTCTCTCTGTCTCTCTGTCTGTCTGTTGTTTCTCGAGCTGTCTGCCTTGTCAATCTGTCTGTTATGTTTGCAGTGTGTGTGTGTGGTGTGTGTGTGTGGGGGGGGGGGTGCGTATGTGTGTGTGTGTGTTTGTGTGGTGTGTTTGTGTTGTGTGTGTGTTTGTGTGTGTGTGATGTGTGGATGTCTGTGGTTTTTTGCCTTGTGTATTTCTTATTTGTCTGTTTGTTTGTTTGCTGTTGTGTTCTCTGTTGTCACTGTCCTGTCATCTTGTTTCTGTCCCTGTCTATCTGTCTGTCTATTTTCTGTTTGTCTGTTTCTGTTTGTCTGTCTCTGTCATCTTGTTACCCTGTCATCTTGTTTTTCTTTGTCCCTGTACTGTTCTCTGTCTGTTTCTTCCTCTGTCATCTTGTTACCCTGTCATCTTGTTGTTCTTTCACCCTAATGTCTCTCTGTCTGTCTCTCTGTCATCTTGTTACCCTGTCATCTTGTTGTTCTTCCATCCTATATGTCTCTCTGTCTGTCTCTCTGTCATCTTGTTACCCTGTCATCTTGTTGTTCTGTCACCCTATATGTCTTTGTCTGTCTCTCTGTCATCTTGTTACCCTGTCATCTTGTTGTTCTGTCACCCTGTCTGTCTCTCTGTCTGTCTCTCTGTCATCTTGTTACCCTGTCATCTTGTTGTTCTGTCACCTGTCTGTCTCTCTGTCTGTCTCTCTGTCTCTTTGTCTGTTACTTTGTTTCCCTGTTATTTCTTCTGTCACCTGTCTGTTTGTTTCTTTGTTTGCTCAGTTCTCCTTAGGGGACGGCGTGGCCTGGTGGTTAGAGCGTTGCGTTTACGACCTGAAGGCGCGGGTTCGAGTCACTACTAAGAAAAAATAAGTGTCATCTCCAATCTCTCAATAGTTCTTCGATTGTGACTATATCCGAGGTTCCGTATATGAGCACAAGCAAAACATCTTGTGTACACTTTAAAACCCATTCCGCCTTTCGGAATAGTAGGCCATTTGTATGCCAGTGGTGACGGATGACAAAATATACCAAATTACATGCACTCAGATTGATTATTTTAAAAAATGCACATGAGTGCATTTACCTTTATATTGAAAATGACAGATTTTTTTAAAGAGTATGACTGTACAATGGGTACGGGTTAGCTCAGTGGTCAGAGCCCTTGCTTTCTCTCAGCTAAGTTAAGCAGCATCGAGCGTGGTGACCAACTGGATGGGTAACCGTTTACAGGCCTTGTTTCAGTACAATCCCCCAGTTCCCCCCAGCTGTAAATGGGTACCTGCCCTCTTGAGGGTCAGGAAAGGTAAAGCAGCGAGGGAAAGGAGATGGGCGCCGCCCTCAACATGCTGGCCCTAGAGGAGCTGAGGTCTCTGATGCCTCGCTCCTCTATGACAACATAGATTATGGAAAACCTTTACCTTTTACCTATGACCAGAACTTGGACCTTGGCTGAGGCAGATCTGACACACACAAATTTCAGCTTTCGAGGCAAAACTCATGATGATGATGACGACGATGATGACGACGACGACGACGATGACGACGATGACGATGATGATGATGATATAACAACGACAACGGCGACGACTTGTCTGTTTACCTCTAGTGTTTTTTATCTGTGTCATTGTCTGATTTCCTGTCTGTCTGTCAATCTTTGTCTTTGTCTGTTTGTCTGTCTGTCTGTCTGTCTGTCTGTCTACCCAGCTCTCTGTCTGTTGTTTCTGGTTGTCCTCTCTAGAGACCAGAATGGAATAATCTGTAGAATGTCAGGGGATTACGTCGCTTATTTCCTGTCTGAGTTGAATCAGACTGCTGTGATTCTATCGGCATTTTGGCAGATCCAAAGTTGACAGAAATGTCTTTGATGTGGAGGCTTCTCAAAGGGCATTCTCTCTCTCTCTCTCTCTCTCTCTCTCCTCTCTCTCTCTCTCTCTCTCTCTCTCTCTCTCTCTCTCTCTCTCTCTCTCTCTCTCTCTCTCTCTCTCTCTCTCTCTCTCTCTCTCTTCTCTCTCTCTCTGTCTCTCTGTCTCTCTCTGTCTCTCTCTGTCTCTCTTCTCTCTGTCTCTGTCTCTTCTCTCTCTCTCTCTGTCCTCTCTCTCTCTCTCTCTCTCTCTCTCTCTCTCTCTCGTCTCTCTCTGTCTCTCTCTCTCTCTCTGTCTCTGTCTCTCTGTCTCTGTCTCTGTCTCTGTCTCTGTCTCTGTCTCTTCTCTGTCTCTTCTCTCTCTCTCTCTCTCTCTCTCTCTCTCTCTCTCTCTCTCTCTCTCTCTCTTCTTCTCTCTCTCTCTTCTCTCTCTCTCTCTCTCTGTGTTGTTTCTCGAGCTGTCTGCCTTGTCAATCTGCCTGTTATGTTTGCAGCGTGTGTGTGATATATGAAAGTATGTGCATCTGCTGGTCTGTTTGTCTGACTCTGTTTGACATCTTGTTACCCTGTCATCTGGTTGTTCTGTCACCCTGTCTGTCTGTCTGTCTGCTGTCTGTTTGTCTGTCTCTTTGTCACCTTGTTATCGTATCATCTTGTTCTTCTGTCACCCTCTCTGTTTGTTCCTTTCTATATTTCTATGTTTTCTTTCTCTCTCTCTCTCTCTCTCTCTCTCTCTCTCTCTCTCTCTCTCTCTCTCTCTCTCTCTCTCTCTCTCTCTCTCTCTCTCTCTCTCTCTCTCTCTCTCTCTCTCTCTCTCTCTCTCTCTCTCTCTCTCTCTCTCTCTCTCTCTCTCTCTCTCTCTCTTCTCATCTATCTATCTATCTATATATCTATATCTATATCTATATCTGTATATATACTTGGTGCCCAGCATAGTTAGGGGTTTTTATCAAGACAACTCTATTGTGTGTGTGTGTATATTATATATATATATATATATATATATATATATATATATATATATATATATATATATATATATATATATTCCTCTGTGTGTGTGATGTATATTAGGCTACAGCAAGAAATAGATATATAATTCTCGCTAATGATCTAGCTCATTCCCTCCCCAGTAAAAGTGACTATTGAACATACCTTCAATATACGCACCCTCGGCGAAAATAATCTCCGACATCAAAGCATCATCTACAGCATTTTTCGGACTTCAAAAGGGCATTTGATAGAGCATGGCAGGCGGTTCTCTCATCCACAATGAAGAGACTCATCACAGCACAGGAGCTAATTAACATCCCTCGGGAGTTTTCCTTGAAAGCCACCAGCTCGGCATCAACAAAAGCTGCTGGTTGGTGAGTGCTGCCATATTTTTGGTCGTCGGTGTTCCCCAGGGTTTTCTTTAATCTTCGACACTTTTTTCAACATATTTTTAGGAACGCATAACTGACTTATGTCTTTGATGTTGATATCGTCATGGTCAGTACTAGAGGAGGAAAAAAATCGTTTTGAGATTTTTTCTCTTTTTTTTGCTGGTGATATTTATATCTTAGCGATAATGAATAAGACCTTGTCGAGGTTTTCTAATTTGTGTAATTTTTAAAGACATGGCCGAAGGGTCAAGAAGACGTGCATGGAAATCAGAGACAATAATTATGCTCACAAGATCATGGCCCATCTCAACAGTAGCATCACTGTTGAGATTTTCTTCTCTTCTTTGGCTAGAGTTCTGAAGTTTACTAATGGTAAGGTTTTGCGTATGCCACCATTTTTTTGGCCCAACCTTAATTAAGGTAGCCACATTCCGACTTCGGGGATGTGTGCTGGGTATGTTCGTGTTTCAGTAACCCATCAAATGCTGTCATGGATTACGGGATTGTCAACATGCTTTAGCACACAGCCCATATTAATGAAGAGATTTGTTAAGCAGCAATTCAGTGTAGAGGGATATTTAAAAAAAAAAAAAAAAAAAAAAAGAAAGAAGAAGAAAAACAAGGTATATCTTGCAAGTTCTCATGGGTTTCTGTCTGTCTGTCTATCTGGCTAGCTGGCTGGTTGGCTGGTTGGCTGGCTGGCTGGCTGTCTGTTTCGTTGGCTGGCTGGATGGATAATGGAATGGATGCCTGTCATTTCTGTAGCAATTCAAATATCAGAGTCAAAGGAAATGTGTTACACCCAGAACCTCTTGTCTTATTTCCTGTCTTCTCACTTGAATCAGACCGCTGCGATTCTATCGGTAATTGTCAATAGGAATGTCTGTGATGTTGATTTTCCTGAAAGGTCGTCTTCAGTGTCTGTCTTCACGTTGCCATGTTTGTTCTGTCAATTCTTTTATCTTTCGTGTCTCTGTTTGTATATTTCTCTGTTTCTTTGTTTGTGTATGTGTGGTTGTCTACCTTGCACATAGTATTATCTTGTCTGACTTTGTTTCTGTCTCTCTCTCAAAAAAAGGCTCCATGGTCAGTCTGTTTATCCTGTCATTCTCTTTTGTCTTTCTCTCTGTCTGTGTTATTATCTGTTTCTATTTTTATGTGTGTGTCTGGCTGTCTCTACCTTGTCTGCCTGTCTTGTTACCAATACCAATACGCATCCATTATTCCCTCAAATAAGCAGAGAAATTCCTGTTGTTTCTTTGTTACTGATGTGTGTGATTGTGTCTCAGGTCAGCCTCTCTGGCTCCCTCGTACACATTATAATTCTGTCTGACTTTTGTGTGTGCTCTGTGTGTGCCTCTGTGGTGTGTGTGTGTGTGTGTGTGTGTGTGTGTGTGTGTGTGTGTGTGTGTGTGTGTGTGTGTGTGTGTGTGTGTGTGTGTGTGTGTGTGTGTGTGTGTGTGTGTGTGTGTGTGTGTGTGTGTGTGTGTGTGTGTGTGTGTGTGTGTGTGTGTGTGTGTGTGTTGTCTGTGTGTGCGTTGTGGTGGTCTCTGTGTGTGTGTGGCTGTGATTTTAATTTTATTTTTATTTAATCTTTTATATCGGGGATAATGAGATAAGCACCGTGTGCTTTTTTTTACATCCAGTCCCCGTGTGTATGCAGTTTTTGTAAATCATGTCATCTGTTCCCACCGGCACACGATGGCCTACTCTTACGAAAAGCGGAACAGGATTTAACGTGTGCGCAAGATGTTCTGCGTGCGTTAGCACACGGGGCCTCGGCTTACAGTCTCATCCGAAAGACTTTGGGGAGAGTGGAGTCAGCACTGATGTTAACTCCAGAGGAATAATCCCCTCAAACTGGAGTCGAACCGGGTCTTCAAATTGCCAGCGCGATGTTCTGACCATTGTGCTATCCACTCTCGTGTCTTAGTGTCTTGTCCTTAATGCCCTTTTTATTCTTTAACAAATGAGAGGTTATCTCGAATATTCTATCACCACTTAAAGGCAGAAACACACACACACACACACACACACACACACACACACACACACACACACACACACACACACACACACACACACACACACACACACACACACACACACACACACAAAATGAAAAGGGGTGGTACTTTCTGCCTCCACTACCCACCCCCGTTCCTTCCTACCATCATGACAAAGCAACAGACCAATTAAAGCCCAGCAGCTGTCTTCTCCACAGATGCTTATCATCGCTTCAAAACATTTCTCTTTCGGTTCTCCATTTTGGCAGCTATTGCGCAAGCCCCGCACGTGTGTGACGTCGTTTCCGGTTCCGCATCTCACCCACAACATTGGTGAAAGGCATAGAAAACACACCTGTACTTGATTGTTGAAACATATTGTTTGTTTCTCTCTGGTGGACTTGGCAAGTTCTGCTAAGATAGACTTTCTGACAAAAATGCCAAAGTTGGGGTGATGTTTAGGGTGATGTTTATCTTAGGTAAACGCTATTTTCGTCTAGGGGTTGTTTAAGAATTCATTTTTGTTTCTGGAATTATCTGTGGGGTTATGAGTGCCAGGAATATTTTTTGTTTCTGCTGTCTGTCTGTCTGTCTGTCTGTCTGTCTGTCTGTCTGTCTGTCTGTCTGTCTGTCTGTCTGTCTGTCTGTCTATCTGTCTGTCTGTCTGTCTGTCTGTCTGTCTGTCTCTGTCTGTCTGTCTGTCTGTCTGTCTGTCTGTCTGTCTGCCTGTCTGTCTATTGCTCCTGTCCTGTCGTTGCACTCTTTGTTTCTGTCGTTGTCTGTCTGTCTGTTCTTTGTCTGTCCAGTCTGTCTGTCTGTCTTCTTGTCCTGCTCTGTCTGCTCTGCTCTGTCTGTCTGATCTTCGTCTTCCTTGACTGAGGCTGTACTTGTCTTCGTTCTCGTCATCTCATCTCTCTCTCCTCTCTCTCTCTCTCTCCTCTCTCCTCTCTCTCCTCTCTCTTCTCCTCTCCTCTCTCCTCTCTCCTCGATAATAATTAACAATTTACAGACATAGTTCTTGAAAAAAAAATTCAGAAATAACAGTACCATGAGGTGGAAGGCTGGAGTTGGGGCATCAAAAGAGATTTTAAAAATTACGATAGATGTTTGCATCTATGATTAATTGAATGCAACAAAACATAATGTAGTCCTATAGATTGAAACACCTGTGTGTGTGTGGTGTGGGGGGGGGGGGGGGAGAGAGAGAGAGAGAGAGACGCACACACACACACGAGATCTTTAGGAATGCGTCCATCCTACACTACTACTACTACTACTACTCCTGCTGCTGCTGCTGCTGCTGCTAGCTACTACTACTACTACTACTACTACTACTAC
>CM060342.1:37823754-37826837 GCA_030674155.1 Stramonita haemastoma
AAATATTCTGTGTAGCATCATGCCCTAAGCCAAGTTTAGAAACCACCCAAAGCAAAACAGTCTAACTACTTGTGTGAATCCTGTCTATTACACTTTCTCAGAGAGAACTCCAAAGAACCACCAAGTTCCAGTCAAAATGATCAAACAATTACCATTTTCAAAAGCACGCTATTTGGGCCAGTGAGTTATCTGGTTGGTTGGCTGGCTGGGTGTGCGGATGGCTGGTTGGTTGGTTGGTTGGTTGATCTTTCAGAAGAAGGAAAATCATTCAATAATCAGAAGTCGTTCTTCGCAGGGGGGGGGGGGGGGGGGTTCAGCTGGCTTGAAATTTTATACATTTGATAGTTGAATAGAAAGTATCTAAACGTTTTGGTGTTGTTTTTAATTATGCTTTATAACTAATAGATTCGTGTGCTTGCTTGCAGATCCTAAAAGAGAGAGAGCCTTTAAAAAAAAGCCACCATGGAACAAAGCCTAAGACATCCACACAATTCCACAAACCAAGGCCAGCAGAAGAATGGCACAACTTGCCAAAAGGTATGGCCTGTTCAGGCGCCGAGCTGGACCCTTTAAAAACACGATACTCCATACTGCTGCTAGCTTCACAAGTCATCCAGGTCTTATCACTTGGCTGTGTGAGGCTGGTGCCAAAACGAACGAACTGAATGCTTCCTGGAACACACCGCTTCATCTGGCTGCGTGCACTGGCAAACGGAGAGCCGTCAGAGAACTGCTGAAGGTGGGCTGTAACATCAACGCCCGGAACAGCAGTGGCAAGACGCCTCTTCATTTCGCAACCGAAACAGAAATGCACGAAAATAGAAAACGAACAATGTCCACCTTGTTGAGACATGGAGCTCGAATCAAAAGAGATTTCCGTGGCTTAACTCCCTTGGATCTTGCCTGTAGGGCGCAGGCGGACACAACCATCGCCTTGTTGCTGGAGAGTCGGGATTTGGTGGATGTGGAAGGGCATTCTCGCACTTTGGAGCGGGTGATTGCTAACGGGAACACTGCCTTGGCCCTGACTCTCCTCGCCCACGTGCGAGTTGCTAGGGCAAGATTCCGACTGCTGGCCAACTTGCTGATGTGCTGGGATATAACTGGCAAGGATGTCAAAGCTCTGTTCAGGAGAATGGACCCCATGCTGGACAATTGGCTGTTGCTGCCTGGGGGTATAGCTGGCCTTCTGAGAGAAGTCCAGGGTCACCGCAAGATAAATATTGAAGACGCAGTGAGAGAAGTTTACAGCTGTGGTATGTACCATGGGAGCAGTACAAAGTTGCCACAAGAGACATTGTATAGAGTTCAGAGCAGTTCAAAGTTGCCGCAAGAGACATCGTAGCCATGGGAACAATTCAAAGTTGCCGCAAGAGGTACAGTGTAGAGTTCAGAGCAGTTCAAAGTTGCCGCAAGAGACACAGTGCAGAGGTCAGAGGAATTCTGGTGAGAGAAGTTCAAAGTTGCCGCAAGAGACACAGTGTAGAGTTCACCGGAATTCTAGTGAGAGGAGTTCAAAACTGCTGCAAGAGACACAGTGTAGACCCCAAGGAAGCAGTTCAAAGTTGCCGCAAGAGTAGTAGTGTAGATGCAGTCTATCTCCCCAAAGGGACAGGGATTCAACACTAGAAGCTTCTTTGCACTATGTTTCTCCTATCCTGAGTACTCCTGACACAGTGGTGCTGCTTGTAAATAAAAATGCATTGATGTAAATGTCAACCACAACCGTAAATTAACAGGTTGCATGAAGTCACGTGTCAAGAATTCCTTGGTGCCTAAGGGCTGAAATAGGCTTAGTGGTAAAGAGCAGAGAAGGTAGCACTTTTCTCCTTTCAGAGTGGCTTGTTTCACTTCCATGTGGCCTCTCCAACACGTCACGCAACATAGAGCTTTAGAAATGCTTCAGAACAGTTTTCTGCCAGAACCAAATTTTGCCAATTTTTTTTGGCCAAATTTTGCTGGTTTAGATTTTATTTGTCGTTCTCCACTAGACATGCCTGTCCATTTTGTCATTTTGATGCACTGAAAACTCTTCTTTTTTGTCGGGGATTTTTTTTCTGCCAGCCGATTAAAGGTAGCATTACAACTAGGAAGTTAAATTATTTTTTTAATGCTAAACTTTAGGTTTTTGTTCGGGGTTAGTTTTTAAAACTTCTGGGAATTTGGAATATTGTTTATATCCAGACCACAGAAATCGTTAGCTGTTTATCTATGCCATTGCCAATATCTATATTTTAACAAACTGTTTTAATCCATTCATGTACACCATTTACAGTTGAATCTACTTGATGATTAATGGTAAAATGTAAAATCTATGTTACTCTTTTAATCTGAGGACATCTTTTAGTATTTTTAACAGCTTTTAGGATCGAAAAAAAAAGGATTTGGTTTTATATTTGACCCTCTCTGCTTGAAGCAATACGTGATTTATCCTCTAGGAATCTCAATACAGAATTCAGCTGTAATACCAATGCGTTCATTAACGAAGAAGATTTCACTACGACAAATTTCCTAAGGAATATTATATTTGGTTTAATGGCTTCTTCCAGGCTTTGGTGTTCTCTGCAATAGTTTTTTTTTTTTCTGCACCATATCAATTAAATGATGTAAACGTAAGTATTGAGGTGGCTAACCTTGTCATTTCTATTTTTTTGTGTGTGTGAAAGCATTTTGTTGTTTTACTGTTTTGTTTACCAGAACAGAATTAGGTTGATAATTTGAGTACCTGGTAAACGCCTTAATCTTTTGACTGTCATTTATATTTTAGTACAGGTCTCGTCCAGCATTTGATGTAAAAAAAAAAAATAATAATAATAACACTTGTAACTTTTTGCCTTGTATAATTACATTCTTTTTCGTGGAAGATTCGTTTTATATATCTTTATCATCTATATCTGTCCAGGATTCATTTAGAACCTATGTTTCAAAAGAGCAGATATATGAATAACTGATGGAATTGGAAGAAAAAGAAAAAAAATGGAAGAATAAACTGTTGTTTTCTTTCCAAAAGCCTGTGTATATTGAATGTTTTATTGATCTTTGTGCGATTTGTTCATTGTTTTTTTCCTACCTCCACAAATTCC
>CM060342.1:37826937-37859063 GCA_030674155.1 Stramonita haemastoma
GCTGTTCTTAGAGTAGAGCTCCCAGGTCCATCAATGGTGAGATTTTTCCGTACGTGATAGTGTTTTCCCACCATCAACCAGTTCGCTGCCTATATGACATCAGCTGACGTCGCTGCATTCCAACTTCGGAGAAAAGTTAGATAATGAATAACATAGTTCCTCTGAAGTCGGAGTATGTCTGCCTATATGGCCAGGTACTTGAAAACAGTCCTACACGCAAACTTCTCATTCAGTGTGCAATTTGAAATCTCACAGTGATTTCCAGGTGAGATTGTCAAGAGTGCAAACAAAAACAATAAATAAAATTTAAAAAAATAAAAATTAAAACAATAAATAAAAAAGTCAGAGTGTGCATTCTGGGTGACCCCCAGAAGGTTAAACTGGGGAATGCACAACAACAACAACAACAACAGCAGCAACAACAACAA
Organism: Stramonita haemastoma; assembly: GCA_030674155.1. Taxonomy (NCBI): domain Eukaryota; kingdom Metazoa; phylum Mollusca; class Gastropoda; order Neogastropoda; family Muricidae; genus Stramonita; species Stramonita haemastoma. The sequence goes on from CM060342.1 coordinate 37,827,366, forward strand.
CATAACGGAATTGGGATGTTCGATGTGAGAACAGTGTCTCTGGTTAGTCTAAGGAGATAAAAGCAAATAGGTGAAAAGAATGCTATTGAACGTTCCCCAGCTTAACAACTATGTGCATTGTTCATGTACTCTCTCTCATCACATCTGAGAATCATACTGAGACAGTAACTACTCACTGAATAAGAAAACTGTGCGTATATGACACTTTTTTGCTTTTATAACATGTTACTTTTTTTACGTTCCTTGGCTAGAGCTTCCAGGTTAACCATTTGTGAGATTTTGAGTATGCGACCGTTTTGACCCACCGTTAAGGTGGCAGCATTCCGACTTCGGGGATGATGTCACAATACGTCACCAGTGTGCTTGTAGTTTTGTAGACTTTGTCATCTGTTCCCAGCGGCACAAATGGCTGTCTCTTCCGAAAGGTGGAGGAGAAAGATCTTGGTGGGATCAGATGACAAAATTTACAAAACCACATACACTTATTTGGCTGCTCTCCCCGGGAAGAGCGCGTCGCCACAAGTGCAGCGCCTACCCATTGTATATATATATATATATATATATATATATATATATATATATTATATATATATATATATATATATATATATATATATATATATATATATATATATATATATATATATATATATATATATATATATATATATATATATCCAGCCCCGAGCAGCCCTGGGGACTCCAACTCCCCGATTTTCCCTCAGGGATGGTGTCTAAGCACGACACCTGTGTGCATGCTGGATTTTTAAAATATAATTTTGTCATTCGCTCCCACTGGCACACAATGGCCTGCTCTTCCGATAGGCGGATTGGGGGTTTTAGCGTGTGCGCAAGATGTTCTGCGTGCGTTCGCACACGGGGCCTCGGTTTTCAGTCTCATTCGAATGACCATGACATTCAGTTCGATGTTTTTTCGTCAAACTGGGAAAAAAGGGCGAGGCTGGGAATCGAATCCAGAACCTCACATGCACGGTTTACTTGTTGGCAGGCGAACGTCTTAACCATCCTGCCACCTTCCTTCCTTACACACGGGGACGATGTAAAAAAAAAAAAAAATCTCATGAGGGCTTATTCCATTATCCTCGAAATATAAGAATGACAAAACAGAATTTAACGTGTGCATAAGATGTTTACACAGGACCTCAATGTATGGTCTCATCCGGAAGCCTTTTGGGGAGAGTAGAGTCGATAATGACGGAAACTCCACGGACAAAATCCCTGTAACGGAAGCCTCTGTGGTGGTTCAAACCCTGACCTTCAGCTTGCAAGCACAGCGCTCTAACCACTAGGATATTCCGTCCTTTCAGTTACCATTTAGTTCTGGCATATATCATTTCACTTTCAGGGGTTTTACTTTCTCGACAATATTCCGTTTTCTCTTTTAAAAGGTCAAGGTCAAGGTGTTCCCATAGCCTTTCCTGTCGTTGAGGAGCGAGATGTATAAAAGACCTCGGCTTCTCTAGGGACCAGCATATTGATGGCGGCGCCCATCTCCTCTCCCACGCTGCTTTACCTTCCCTGACCCTAAAGAGGGCAGGTACCCATTTACAGCTGGGTGAACTGGGGGACCGTACTGAAGCCGCAAATGGTCATCCATCCACTTGGTAACCATGCTCAATGCTGCTTAACCTTAGCTTGGGGAAAGCGAGTGCTCTGACCACTGAGCTATCCTGTTCTCTTTTAGTAGAGACTAAAGGTTACTGTACTGGGAGCTTTGTTTGGATGAAGAAAATCCTTACACCTTGCCTTACATGACAAAGCCTTAATAACACTTTTAATAAAAACCTTGGTACTTTGTTTTTGTTCATGATGGACAATTTCAGAAAAAAAAGTGTGAATATTCAGTGTTATATGACTTTTTGCAGAAGACCATTTTGTTTCTTTGGACTTATTTCATGACTTTTTTTTAAGGTGACAATACTTTCTAGCGGAGGGTACCTCTTATGTGTTGATGTTATGGTAACCTAGTATGGATATATTTACATAATTCGGGGGCATGGATTATGTAATTGTCAGTATTTTCTAATCAACTTAGAAAATTGACATAATATTTCTTAGGTTATGCACAAAAATTGATTATGAAATAATTAAGTACGGCCCACTTTGAAATCACGTTGTCTTATTTTCCAAACATTCACACGTAAACCCATGATTAAAAGTATTAAACATGCTGCACATGCAATATTAATCAGTTTGTTAGGGAGCCAAACCAAAATGTAAGTTGTTTGACACAAAAATGACTTCTTCAGGCTCATCCAAATATTAATAAAAAATAAATTGTTGGGATCTGTAAGGTTGAAAAAAAACCATTTCTAATTCTCAAAAAATCCTAAAACTAATCCACTCATAAAATTGATTATAATCATGTGTGGATTAGCTGAAGGACTTTTTGAGGATTAGATTTTTTTTCAGCGTTACAGATCCCCATTCAGACCATGTCATTTAGACAGACATAGACAGGCAGAAAGAAAGACAGACCAAGAGATAGATAGATAGATAGATAGATAGATAGATAGATAGATAGATAGATAGATAGATAGATAGATAGATAGATAGATAGATAGATAGATAGATAGATAGATAGATAGATAGATAGATAGATAGATAGATAGATAGATAGATAGATAGGTAGGTAGGTAGGTAGGTAGGTAGGTAGGTAGGTAGGTAGGTAGGTAGACAGACAGACAGACAGACAGACAGACAGACAGACAGACAGACAGACAGACAGATAGATAGATAGATAGATAGATAGATAGATAGATAGATAGATAGATAGATAGATAGATAGATAGATAGATAGATAGATAGATATATAGATAGATAGATAGATAGACACACAGACACACAGACACACAGACACACAGACACACAGACAGATAGATAGATAGATAGATAGATAGATAGATAGACAGACAGACAGACAGACAGACAGACAGACAGACAGACAGATAGATAGATAGATAGATAGATAGATAGATAGATAGATAGATAGATAGATAGATAGATAGATAGATAGATAGATAGATAGATAGATAGACACACAGACACACAGACACACAGACACACAGACACACAGACACACAGACACACAGACAGGTAGGGAATAACAATGACAATGACAGACACAGAGCGAGAGGGACAGACAGACAGAGACAGAAAGACAGAAGAAATTAATGGAGGACAACCCAAAAAAGTGTGTTTTTTTTGTGAGATGAAGTGATGCTCACTCTATTATTCCCCACCACTTTGTTTTCAAATCAACCTTTCCTCTAAACTCTCTTTTTTCTGTTGTTGTTGTTGCGAAGCCACTGTGGGCAAAGTTGCGGCGCAGAAATTCTTCGTTATGCGTATGTATTGCAAATTGTTACTTTTTTCGTAGAATTTTTTTTTTTCGTTTTCAGCACTTCCCCTTCCCCTTTTGGGTATGTTGGGTGGAGGGGGAGGGGGATTGTCAATGTAAATAGCATCCCCATCTTTTAAGAAATTTTGTCCGAGGAATTCCATCTTTTCTATTCCATCTTTTCTACTCCTTTTTTTTTCTTTTGTTTCTGATAGCCCGAGTTCGAGCCCAGGTTCGAGCCACTACAGAAATGCCCGCTCAAGGGAATGAGTGCGTGCACGTGTGTGTGTGTGTGTGTGTGTGTGTGTGTGTGTGTGTGTGTGTGTGTGTGTGTGTGTGTGTGTGTGTGTGGTGTGTGTGTGTGGTGTGGGTGTGGTGTGTGTGTGTGTGTGTGTGTGTGTGTGTGTGTGTGTGTGTGTGTGTGTGTGTGTGTGTGTGTGTGTGTGTGTGTGTGTGTGTGTGTGTGTGTGTGTGTGTGTGTGTGTGTGTGTGTGTGTGTGTGTGTGTGTGTGTGTGTGTGGTGTGTGGTGTGTGTGTGGTGTGTGTGTGGGGGGGGGGTCTGTGTGTGTGTGTGTGTGTGTATACATTTGAGTTTGCTATTTTCTAAAACTATTAATGGTTAATGATTGATTGTGTGTTGCATAGGTCGAATGCAAGTGCTTTGATTTGTTTTTTTGCAAAATGTAGTGCTATATAAATTCCATGTATTATTATCATCATCATCAGCAGCAGCAGCAGCAGCAGCAGCAGCAGCAGCAGCAGTAGTAGTAGTAGTAGTAGTAGTAGTAGTAGTAGTAGTAGTAGTAGTAGTAGTAGTAGTAGTAGTAGTAGTAGTAGTAGTAGTAGTAGTAGTAGCAGCAGCAGCAGCAGTAGCAGCAGCAGCAGCAGCAGGAGCAGGAGCAGGAGCAGGAGCAGTAGTAGTAGTAGTAGTAGTAGTAGTAGTAGTAGTAGTAGTAGTAGTAGTAGTAGTAGTAGTAGTAGTAGTAGTAGTAGTTAGTAGTTAGTAGTAGTATTGTTGTTGTTGTTACTATTATTACTATTATAATTATCAGTATTATTATTTCTCCCCTGGGGGGTTAACAGCAGTGCTGACTCCACTCCCCTGACTGCAGATGAGACTATAAACCAAGCCCCGTGTGCAAACTCATGTACAACATCTTTCGCACATGCAGACAACCCTCTCCCCATTTCAGAAGAGTAGATCATTAAATTTTGTGCCGGTGGCAACTGATGACAAAAATTTATAAAACAGCATTCACAAGAAGACTGGATGTAAAAAATAAAAAAGACACATGAGTTCCTTTTCCAATATCCTCAATGTCGAAGAATAGTATGAAAGTTAATATATATGAATATATATATATAAATATATATATATATATATATATATAATTTGCTGAAAATAAAGAGATTAATCTTAATATTTTTATCATTATTTAGATAGATAGATAGATAGATAGATAGATAGATAGATAGATAGATAGATAGATAGATAGATAGATAGATAGATAGATAGATAGATAGATAGATAGATAGATAGATAGATAGATAGATAGATACATAGATAGATAGATAGATACATAGATAGATAGATAGATACATAGATATGTTCTCTAAAACAATACAAACATCTAGTCTTTCCAAAGATATAATAACTTTCAGAGAGATAGAAGAGAAGCAATCTAAATATAAAGACCCACCACAACAAAAATTAATGATCATTACATCAATGCCCCAGTTACTGTACAAGAGGTTCAGGATGCAATTTCGGTATTGGGAAACAAAAAGACATCTGTTGGTTTGGATGTAATATCCAACCAAATGCTACAACATCTCCCCAAAAAATACATATGGTTCCTTAAAATTCTGTTTCAAAAATGTTGGAGTAGTGGAAGATTACCATCTATATGGAAGCAGTCTATAATTGTGCCAATTTTAAAACAAGGAAAGCCCAGATGTAACATTAAGAGCTACAGGCCAATAGCACTTACCTCCCATATTGGAAAATTAATGGAGAGAATCGTCCTTCATAGAATGGTACATTATTGCGATAAAGAGAATATCATACCAGTGAATCAAGCTGGTTTTCGCAAAGGAAGATCCACTGTTGTTCATATTGTTAAGTTGACAATACAAATTAAAAATCTGTTTACCAGACGCAAAAATATTTTGGCCACATTCTTTGACGTAAGAAAGCATATGATTATGTGTGGCATTCTAGATTGCTTTTTAAGTTGAAGTCAGTAGGATTTTCAGAACATGTCTATAACTACGTCAAAGATTTTCTTATAGGTCAAAGTATTCAAGTTAAAGTGGGACGCACCTATTCAACTTTTTGATCTGTTGACATGGGAATTCCACAGGGGTCTGTAATTGCGCCAATGCTATTCAATATTTTAATTCATGATCTTCCAGACACTTTGACAAAAAATGTCACAGTGGTTTAGTATGCAGATGACATATGCATGTGGGCTAATGTTACTATGAAAAAGAAATCTTCCAAAAGAGATATAAATCATATACGGAAGGCATATCAAATTGATTTAGATAGTGTGTATACTTTTATGAGGGAAAACGGTCTTGCACTCTCACCTGAAAAAACACATATGATGCTTTTTAGTAAAGGAACAAGTCTTGAGAATCTGCCTGTATTTAGAATAGGTGATGTTCGGATACAGTATACAAATTTGGTTAAATTTTGGGGAGTTTTTCTCACATCAACACTAAACTGGAAATGCCACATAGAACATGTTCTTGATTTCATTTGTGTGTGTGTGTGTGTGTGTGTGTGTGTGTGTGTGTGTGTGTGTGTGTGTGTGTGTGTGTGTGTGTGTGTGTGTGTGTGTGTGTGTGTGTGTGTGTGTGTGTGTGTTCCTTCATTCCCAAGGTCCCCCCCCACCAGCCAGCTGGGCCCTGTTCAATGCGTGCAGCACGGGCAGCGTGGACAAGGTCAGGGCCGCTCTGGAGAGCCCCTGGGTCAAGCGACACCTGCTGCACAGACGGGGCGCCATCAACCAAGTGCGCTTCAGCAGCCACAAACACACGCTCCTCCACGCCGCCATCTTCTCCGGCAACCCGGACATCATCGAGGTGTTGGTCGCCCACGGGGCTGACCCTGACAAGTTGTCAGGCTTTTGGGTGACGCCCCTGCACCAGGCGGTGTGTATGAACAAAAACGAGTGCGCCAAGAAACTGATCGAGGTCAGCGCTGACGTCAATGCCTTCACCAAGGACGGGATGACGCCTTTACATCTCGCCACGCAGGAAGCCTGCGAGACCGGGGACAGAAGCGTCGTGATGGCGTTGGTGGTTTCTGGTGCTCGCATCGTCCCAACCAAATGTGACGCCAAACAAACTCCTTTGGACATCGCCTGCTTTGCAGGGAACCTCCAACTGATCGAGACGTTGCTGGCCCACACGGACTTGCTCCAGGTCCCGGGGCATGTCCAGACTCTTTGTCGAGCGCTGCAGCGTGGAGCGACTTCGGTGGTGACCAGACTCCTTCACTATGTGGATGGGGCTCCCGCCAGGTTTAAAGTGTTGGCCAGGTGTGCCATTTCTCTGGTTCAGAGTGACGGGCGAAACTTGAACGATGTCATGTTGCATCTTGAGCTACTGACGGAAAACAACCCGGAACTGTTACCCGACGGACTAGCCTCTATCCTCCGAGAAGTAGAAGCTCATTCAAATGCAGAGGAATCATCTTGAAATAAGTCGTTCTTCGTGTAACTAACCAACTAACTTCTCCATAACTTAAGTTGACAGTGTGACAGAAGAGATGTTGATTTCTACTTGGGGAAAAAAAAAGAAAAAAGAAACGTTGATGACGATTTGAAACCTCGGGTGTGTTATTGAGCTGATAACTTCTCTAGGGAAAACGTCGATGACGATTTCAAACATCAGTGTGTTATTGAGGTGTTAACTTCTTTAGGGAAAACGTCCATAACGATTGGAAACATCAGTTATTTTTTTGTAGTTATGTTTTACGAAAAAAGAATAGTTGCCTTAAAAACAAAAGAAGTTAATTAAATGTTGTGGATGGCAGAAAAGAGCACCATTCCTCCTGACGCTGCTGCTCTCGATAACTATTTTTTATGAAGAATGTGCAAAGGATCGTATGTGTAGTCTTCAGTTAAAGTAAGCAGACTACTAAAGGGGGATGGGATGTGTGAGGAATTCTGTCAGAAAATATCACATTTTGAACTATTTGATTTGCAGTCTTTTTTGTTGGAATTCCAAAGTCATACAAAATGACGTCGATCGAAACATTCAGTAGTTTGATCTATCTGACTTAAGGTCTTTTGATTTAGGATATCAAGGCATATCAATAGAACACAATCAAAAGCATTCACTATTTTGATTATCTGAATTAAGGTCTTTTGATTTAGGATGCCAAGGCATATCAATAGAACACAATCAAAAGCATTCATTATTTTGATTATCTGACTTAAGGTCTTTTTATTTGGGGGTATCAAGGCATATCAATAATGATGTTTGCATCTTCAAGAATGTGTACACCCTGAGCATGAAGGAAATAGTTTTAAACCTTAGGTACTTTTTTTTTTTCAAGTAATTTTACCCACGCCTTTCTTCAAGGTATTCAACATCGCTTTACAGAGAGAGCGGTGATGAAGAACCTATCTACGAAGTGCGTGCAATGATCATTATGTTTTAATTAGTTATCACACTAAACGTGTTTACTGTTTGAATATTTTTTTTTTTTTTTTTATACCACTTTATGTCACAGCAGATTTCTCTGCGTGAAATTCGGGCTGCTCTCCCCGGGAAGAGCGCGTCGCCACAAGTGCAGAGCTTTTAATTCACGTCTTTTACAAAGTATATTTACGTAGAAAAGGGTGAAAGTGTTGACCCTATTTTCTGTTACTTACGTGAAGTACTTTTTCATCACAGACAGTCTACCTACCTGAGGAATATTTGAATAGCTTAGTTATTGTATTTTATGAATATATTATTCAAAGGGAGGTTAACAGCTTGTATTTCACTGGAGTTATCCCCTCAAACACTCCTTTACTGGGGCAAGAATAAATGATACGCACATACATACATTTATACACACACGCACAAACAAACAAACAAACAAACACACACACACACGCACACACACACACACACACACACACACACACACACACACACACACACACACACTACATACGTACACACACATTCCATTTGGGACTTGAAGTGTTAGTTAACGCAACACCTTTTTAAATACAATCATTTCAATCCAGTGACTTAGTCCCTTGACCACCTGTGTAGAGGTTTGTGTGCGTGCGTGTGTGCGTGCATGCGCGCTTATGTGAGACAGAGAGTGTGCGTCTGTGTGCATGTGTGTTATTTATTTTATTTTCGTTTATTCTTACATATCGAGGATAATGGAATAAGCACTCATTTGCTTTTTACATCCAGTCCCCGTATGTATGCAGTTATGTAAATGTCATCTGTTCCCACCGGCACACAATGGCCAACTCTTACTAAAGTGGAACGGGATTTAACGTCTGTGCAAGATGTTCTCTGTGTGTTCGCACACGGGGCCTCAGTTTATAGTCTCATCCGAAGGACTTTTGGGGAGAGTGGAGTCAGCATTGATATTAACTCCAAGAGAAAAATTTCCTGGAACGGGAATCGAACCCAGGTCGTCAAATTTCGAGCGCAATGTTCTGACCACTAGGCGACTGTCTTTTATTTAACTCTCTACATTCTAATATTATGCGCTCAAAGTTTTATCGTGTACTGATCCTAAGGTCGCATAAAACAGTTTTATGTTCTCTGTTTTTTATATTTGCAACTATTGTTTTATGGAAAGCGTATGCAAATTATTAAGTTGTTAGTCTTTCAGTTAAATGTACAGTGCTTTTTGTTTTATATTTGCAACTATCGTTTTATGGAAATTGTATGCAAATTATTAAGTTGTTAGTCTTTCAGTTAAATATACAGTACGTTTTGTTTTATGCGGTTTTTTTTGTTCAAATTTTAGATTTTGATATCAAGTGCTCTGGCTTTTAGGCTATTTTTGGCGAGGGGGACGGGATAGCCTGGCGGTCAGAGTGATGCGCTTGTGATCTGCTGACCCGGGTTCGAATCTCGTTAGAGAGGATTTTTCCTTTAGAGTTAATATCAGCGCCGACTCCACTCCCCTTAAAATTCCTTCGGATGAGACTATAAACCGAGGTCCCGTGTGCGAACGCACGCAGAACATCTTGCACACGCGTTAAAACTCGTTCTGCCTTTCGGAGGAGTAGGCCATTGTGTGCCGGTGGGGTACGGATGACAGAATTTACAAAACTGCATGCACACGGGGCCTGGATGTAAAAAAAAAAAAAACACAAACACATGAATGCTTGTTCATTTTTCTCAAAATAAAAGACTAAAGAAAGAAACATATTTTTAAAGTGTCTGCTGTGCCACATAGGATTAGAAGTAGGATTCATAGATAAAGGTGATTCTAATGCGCCACATTAAATATAAATTTGCACAATAGGCTACCCAGGTCTTAGATAAAGCTGATTCTAATGCGTCACATGAAATACACAATTTAGGCTACACTATAGGCTACCTTGCTCCAAGATAAAAGTGATGTTAAGCGTCCCATTGATATGACATTTGTACTATACCTTAGCTAGGTCTTAGACAAAGCTGATTCTAATACGTCAAATTAATATAAAAGTTACATTATAACCCACCGAGGTCTTAGATAAAGCTGATTCTAATCCGTCACATTAATTTAAAATTTACACTATAGCCCACCTAGTTCCGAGAGAAAGCTGATTCTAATGCGACACATTAAATATACAATTTATAGTATAGTGTACCTTAGTTTTTACAGACAGCTCATTCGAATGCGTTACATGAAAATTAATATAAAATCTACAGTACAGTGTACCTAAGTTCTTACATAATGCTCATTCGAATGTGTTACATTAAAATTAATATAAAATTTACAGTATAGTGTACCTTAGTTTTTACAGACAGCTCATTCGAATGTGTTACATTAAAATTAAAATAAAATTTACAGTGTAGTGTACCTAAGTTCTTACATAATGCTCAATCTAATGTGTTACATTAAAATTAAAATAAAATTTACAGTGTAGTGTACCTAAGTTCTTACATAATGCTCATTCTAATGTGTTACATGAAAATTAATATAAAATTTACAGTGTAGTGTACCTAAGTTCTTACATAATGCTCATTCGAATGCGTGACATTAAATTCAGGAATCACAGTAGAGCCTGAATAATTCAAAGATAAAGTTGATAACTCGTAACATTTTCCTCGGCTAGAACTCTGAGGTTCACCAATGATGAGATTTTGCCTATGCGACCGATTTCACCCACCATTAAGGTAGCTGCCTTCCGACCAGGGATATTAAAAGCTTTCTTTGAAATGTTACTCGTGCATTCCTCTATGATAGCTTCTGTTTGTGGAGAGTGTTGTGGACATGTGATTTTCAGTCAACAAGTAAACAAAGTGGTCTTCAACAATTTTTTTTTCAGTTTTACTTTTTTTGTTGTTGTTGTGAGAAAGGTTCCAAGAAAAAGTGAGAAAGTAATTGGCTGCTTTTCTTTTGTTTATCACATTGCTGTTGTTGCTGTTGTTGCTGCTGTTGTTGTTTGCTGCTGCTGCTGCTGCTGCTGCTGCTGCTGCTGCTGCTGCTGCTGCTGCTGCTGCTGCTGCTGCTGATGATGATGATGATGATGATGATGATGATGATGCTAAGAATATGGGGAGGGTGTGGGTTGTGGTGATAATTTCCTTTTAAAACACTAAAGGATCTTTTTCCTCAAAATAGTAACCCCACTTTCTGGAAGTGTGCTGCAATCTTTTTTCTTTCTGTCTGTCATTGGCGTTTGTTTTTACTTTCTTCCTCTTTGCTCCTTTGTCTTCTATAACGTTCCTTTCCTGCTGTTCCCACCCCGCTCATTTCAACATTTCTGTCCCTGCCATTTCCAGATTCGTTCTATCACAATCTTCGGGATCAGAAAGTCCACCAGAAAGAGTCCCTCAATATCAGGTCATGGTGGGATCACCAGCCAGCGGGGCCCTACACTTCTGCTGGGTAACTTTGGTGGTGTTCCGTGGTGCCTGTTTTGAGCTAACATACGCAGGACACCACTACTGAGGGGACGGGCAGGATAGCTCAGTGGTCAGAGCGCTCGCTTTGCCCCAGTCAAGTTAAGCAACGTCAAGCCTGGTTACTTGTTGGATAGGTGACCCCCCACCCCCCACCCCCCAAGTTTACCCGGCTGTCAATGGGTACTTGCCCTCTTTAGGGTCAGAGAAGGTAAAGCAGTGAGGGAGAGGAGATGGGAGCCGCCCTCAATATGCTGGCCCCTAGAGAAGCTGAAGTCTCTGACACCTCGCTAAAAGAATAAAGACATCTTTCGGTGTGCAAATGCACGCAGAACATTTTGCGCGCACGTTAAATCCTGTTCCGCTTTTTCGTAAGAGTAGGTCATCGTGTGTCGGTGGGAACAGATGACAAAGATTTACAAAAGCCCATGCACACGGGGACTGGATGTAAAAAAAAACCCAACCACATGAGTGCTTATTCCATTATCCTCGATATAAATGAGAAAATAAGTAAATACATAAACGAGGCAGGGAGACCTCTTATCCATTACACAGACCTCTTATAATCCATTACACAAACCTCTTATAATCCATTACACAAACCTCTTATCCATTACACAGACCTCTTATAATCCATTACACAAACCTCTTATCCATTACACAGACCTCTTATCCATTACACAGACCTCTTATAATCCATTACACAAACCTCTTATCCATTACACAGACCTCTTATCCATTACACAGACCTCTTATAATCCATTACACAAACCTCTTATCAATTACACAGACCTCTTATAATCCATTACACAAACCTCTTATCCATTACACAGACCTCTTATCCATTACACAGACCTCTTATAATCCATTACACAGACCTCTTATCCATTACACAGACCTCTTTAATCCATTACACATCAACCTCTTATCCATTACACAGACCTCTTATATCCATTACACAGACTATCCATTACAACTCTTATCCATTACACAGACCTCTTATCCATTACACAGACCTCTTATCCATTACACAAACCTCTTATCCATTACACAGACCTCTTATCCATTACACAAACCTCTTATCCATTACACAGACCTCTTATCCATTACACAGACCTCTTATCCATTACACAGACCTCTTATCCATTACACAGACCTCTTATATCCATTACACAGACCTCTTATCCATTACACAGACCCTATCCATTATATCCAATTATCCAACACAGACCTCTTATCCATTACACAGACCTCTTATCCATTACACAGACCTCTTATCCATTACACAGACCTTATCCATCACAGACCTCTTATCCATTACACAGACCTCTTATACCATTACACAGACCTCTTATATCCATTACACAAACCTCTTATATCCATTTACACAGACCTCTTATCCATTACACAGACCTCTTATCCATTACACAGACCTCTTATCCATTACACAGACCTCTTATCCATTACACAGACCTCTTATCCATTACACAGACCTCTTATCCATTACACAGACCTCTTATCCATTACACAGACCTCTTATCCATTACACAGACCTCTTATAATCCATTACACAAACCTCTTATCCATTACACAGACCTCTTATCCATTACACAGACCTCTATATCCATTACACAGACCTCTTATTCCATTACACAGACCTCTTATCCATTACACAGACCTCTTATCCATTACACAGACCTCTTATAATCCATTACACAAACCTCTTATCCATTACACAGACCTCTTATCCATACAATTTACACAACCATCTTATAATCCATTACACAAACTCTTATCCATTACACAGACCTCTTATCCATTACACAGACCTCTTATCCATTAACAACCTCTTATACCATTACACAGACCTCTTATCCATTACACAGACCTCTTATCCATTACAAACCTCTTATCCATTACACAGACCTCTTACCATTACACAGACCTCTTATCCATTACACAGACCTCTTATATCCTTATACAAAACTCTTATCCATTACACAGACCTCTTATCCATTACACAGACCTCTTATCCATTACACAGACCTCTTACCCTATTACACATACCTTTTATCCATTAACAGACCTTTCTTAATCCATTAACAAGACCTTTTATCCATTACACAGACCTTTTATCATTACACAGACCTCTTATCCATTACACAGACCCTTCTTACCCATTAAAAGATTGATCCATAACAGACCTTTATCATTAGAGAGACCTTAACCATTACACAGACCTTGAGGAGAAGAGAGAGAGAGATTGAGAGAGAGAGAGTAGAGAGTAGGAGAGAGAGGGAAGAAAGAGTAGAAGAGAGAGAGATAGGGAGAGAGGAGAAGAGAGAAAGAGAGGGGAGAGAGAGAGAGAGAGAGAGGAGAGAGAGAGGAGGGGGAGAGAGAAGAGAGGGGGGAGAGAGAGAGAGAGGGAGAGAGAGGGGAGAAGAGGGGGGAGGAAGAGAGGGGGGAAGAGAGAGAGAGAGAAGATGAGGGGAGGGGGGGAGGGGAGAGGGGGGGAGAGGAGAGAGAGAGAGTGAGGGGGGGGGGGGAAGAGTGTGTGTGGGGTGTGTGTTGTGTGTGTGTGTGTGTGTTGTGTGTGTGTTGTGTGTGTGTGTGTGTGGTGTGTGTGTGTGTGTGGTGTGTGTGTGTGTGTGTGTGTGTGTTGTGTGTGTGTGTGTGTGTGTGTGTGTGTGTGTGTGTGTGTGTGAAACTGGCTGATTTCGTGAGATGTGTTTCTGAACGTGTTCACGAGGTCATGTTTTTGGAGCAGTACATAAATGTCCCTTGTGCGTTTTCTGACCCACACCTCTTTCTGTTGACAAACCGTTTTACACCTAACTTTCACCATGGGTATGTATTGTACATTCTGGAGAATATCTTAACTGATGGTGTTTTTCCCCGTTTTTGTAACCTATGTGGTTTGGTAATATAAAGTACATAATTTTAGTTATTCCTTTTAAAATATTTTTGTTGAATTATCTTTTTAAATAACAGCTCTTTATTGTTCACTCGTATGCATCATTTGGTAGCCATTTTCCTTCAGATATAAGAACAAGTTTGTTGTCAGTGGCTGCTTAATGTTTGTGAACTGAGATTTTGTTATAAACATTAGCGCAAACAAGAAAGTTTAACTATGTACAAGTTTTGCGATACTTCGTCTTAATCTTGAATTAAAACTTTGTTGTAGTGTATACAAATGTAGACTTAGCCGAACCAAACCAAATATTATTTTCAAGAACGAATTGAAATGCAAGTATAGAGTGGAAAAATAATGATAGTATGCAAATGAAACTTTACACATTCATAAAGAAATGCCTTGCCCTATGTAAACATCGTGGAAGCCTAACCACAACCTCAAAACTTCATCAGTGCGATCTAAAATGCTGCTTTCTCATGCAGAATTGTCTTGACAGTCATAATTATAACAACTGTGTTATGTGATTTGTTACAGTGTAGAACTTTTGCCTTCACAAACCCAATGCTTTTAAATATTGTAATGTTTTCTTGAGTGAAAAAGTAAACATAACGTCAAAACTTCATCAGTGCGATTTAAAATGCTTTCTCGTGCAGATTTGTCTGGACAGTAATCTTTATAGCGACTGTATGTTTGTATTGCGCTCGCTTTCCCCTAAGTCGAGTTAAGCAGTTTGGAGCGTGGTTACCAGTTAGATGGGTGACCGTTTCCTCGCCTTGGCTTTAGTAGTCCCCCCTGTTCACCCAGCTGTAAATGGGTACCTGCCCTCTTTAGGGTCAGACCCCTAGAGAAGTTGAGGTCTCTGACGCCTCGTTCCCGTACGACCACCTAGGTTACGGGAAACGTTTACCTTTACCTTTGTTTGTATTATGGGATTTGTGACAGTGTATAAGTTTGGTTACAAACCCAATGTTTGTGATTGTTATATTTCTTGGGTAAAAAGCCAAACATGTCAAAACTTCACCAGTACAATCCTAAAAGCTTTCTTCTGCAGTAGTGTTGCCTTAGCTGTAAAATAGAATCTATGGTTTGTATTATGTGATGAGTTACAGTGCAGGACTTAATGTATGCAAACCCAATGCTTGTGACTAGTCAAGTTTCTTGGGTGAAAATGTCACAGCATCAGTCAAGAAAACAAAAATAAAACACCTCTGTTGTGAACATTTTTTTTTACAAAAAGCAGAGGCAGCTCAACAATAAATAGTGCGATATTCTCTAGAATATTTGGGAACTTGTCACAAAAATGGCGAAATGACATTTGGAAATCGTTCGCCAAAATTCATAACTTTCCAAAACAAACTTAACAAAACTACAGGATTTAAAGAATGCAAATGACTACTTAAATCAGTCTATCGCATCAACCCTTTTGTCAAATCTTCTCTACTCTTCTCTATTTTCTCTCTCTTTGCGGAGACGGGATAGCCTAGTGGTCAGAACATTGCGCTGGCAATTTGACGACCCGTGTTCGATTCCTGTTTGAGGGGAATTTTCCCTTGGAGTGAACATCAGGGCTGACTCTACTCTCCACCAAAAGTCTTTCGGATAAGACTGTTAACCGAGGCCGCGTGTGCAAACACACGTTTAATCCTGTTCCGCTTTTCGTAAGAGTAGGCCATGGCGTGCCGGTGGAAACAGACAATATTTACAAACTGCATACACACGGGACTGGATGTAAAAAAAAAAAAAGCACATGAGTGCTTATCCCATTATCCTCGATACAAAAGAATTGAAGAAATAAATAGATGAATAGAATGAATGAATGAATGAATGAATGAATGAATGAATGAATGAATGAATGAATGAATGAATGAATGAATGAATGAATGAATAGTCTCCTTACCAAGTGGGATGTGTCATAATGATGCGGTCTTTTCTTTTTGCTTGTAACGTTGCAGAACATCTGTTCAATTACTCCTGCACGCAAGCTCCTCCGCCTGCAGACATCTCGTGTAGAGGACACAATCCAGGTGGGTTCATTGCTTTGTGGATGTTTGACAGGAATGACCTGTTTAATGTGCATATAGTTGAGACGCTCCACCACGAAATGAGTCGCTTAGCACCTAGCCCACTTTTCCTGCTAGGAGCTAACTTTTAGGCAGGTTGGGAATAAGGTTGTCTTATTTTGAGATTTTGGATTATAAAACTATAGCACTTATTCTACCTTTTTAGTGAAATATCAAGTTATAATTTTCTTTTTGTCTTTAAACGTGTTTTGAAAATAGCCCAAGTCCCCATTCTGGCCACGTAATAGGATACTTGTCAATTTATCATTTTGTCATTTTTTTTGCAGTGTTGTCATTTCAATTTGTAATATCTTATGATAGAATTGTTCAATTTTTTTTTTTTTTTGGTATTGTATAGCCATTTTATTGCAAATTAATATATCAATAACTTATAAATCAACCTCTGGTGCAATGCGACTCCTTATGTGGTGGAGCATCACATTTTATTACGTCCCTCAAGAGTTTTGAGGTTTATCAATGGTGAAATTTAATGTATGCGACCCTTTTTGTTTACTATGAGGCAGCTTTTTTGTTGCATGAAAAAGGGGGAATGGGGATGATGTCATGATGCTGACATAGACAGAACTTTTAATATGCATATTTCGTTACTTTCTCTCGGTAAGAGCTCTGAGGTTTACCAATGATGGAATTTAATGTTTTGCGACCGTTTTTACCCACTATGAAGGTATCCGCATTCTGACTAAAGGGGTACGTGAATTTTTATCTTCTGCATGTTTATATATACAGAGAATCAAGTCTTTCGAATGACACTTAAAACCGAGGCCCCGTGTGCGAACGCATGCAGAACATCTTGCGCACACGTTAAATCCTGTTCCGCTTTTCGTAAGAGTAGGCCATCTTGTGCCGGTGGGTACAGATGACATATATAAAACTGCCTACACACGGGGACAGGACGCTTATATTATTTGTGATGCTCCACCACAGGAGTCGGATTGCACCATAGGTCAATTTTTAGTTATTGGCATGTTAATTTGCAATAACATTGCTATACAATACAAAAAATAGATTGAAAATCGAACAATTCTATCAAAGGTTATTACAAAGAGAAATGATAGACTGCAGGAAATGACAAAATGAGAAATTGACAAATTTAGTATCCTAATATGTGGTCAGAATGAGGGCTTTGCTATTTTCAAATCACGTTTAACGACAAAAGGAAACAGCATTATGCCTTGATATTTCACTACAAGGTAGAAGAAGTGCTATAGTTTTATAATCAATCCAAATCTCCAAACCGCCAACCTCACCCCCACCTGACTTTAATGGCTCCTAGCGGAAAAGTGGATTATGTGCTAAGCGACTCATTTTGTGGTGGAGCGTCACATATCATTTGAGGTTTAAAATGTAAAGGTAAAGGTGTCCCATAACCTGTGTGGCCGTAGAGGAGTGAGGCATCAGAGACCTCAGCTTCTCTAGGGCCAGCATATTTAAAGTGTCGCCCCATCTCCTCTCCGTCGCTGCTTTACCTTCCCTGACCCTAAAGAGGGCAGGTACCCATTTACTGGGGGACTGTACTGAAGCCAAGGTGTACAAACGGTCACCCATCCACTTGGTATCCACGCTTGATGCTGCTTTGACTTGGGGGGGGGGGGGGGGGGGGGAGCGAGAGCTCTGACCGCTGAGCAATCCCGCCCCCTAGGTACTCTGGCTTTGAGTCACCGAACATCAGGGAACAAGATTGTGTCCTTTCCTGTCTGTACTGTACTTTTAGTGTCGACTATATGTGACGCTCCACCACGAAATGAGTCGCTTAGCACCTGACCCACTTTTCCGCTAGAAGCTATTTAAAGCAGGTGGGGTCAAGTTGGCAATTTTGAGATTTTGATTGATTGAAAAACTATTACTATTATTCTACCTTGTATTGAAATATCAAGTCATGATTTTTGTATCCTTTAGCCTTAAAACGCGTTTAAAAAAAACAACACCCACGCCCTTATTCTGACCACCAATTACGATGCTAAACAATTTCCTGCAGTCTGTCATTTCTTCTTGTAATAACTTTTCCTAGAAATGTCCGATTTTCAATCTGTTTTTTTGTATTGTATAGCCATTTTATTGCAGATTAACACGTCAATAACTATTAAAAAAAATTGATATCTGGTGCCATGTGACTCGTTATGTGGTGGAGCGTCATATATTTCATCTTATTTTGTGATTGTATAGACTAGATCAAGGAAAAAGAGTAGAGACCCACTCTTAACTCTTGAATGATTGCAGATACCCCGACAAGCCTGCTCCTGCATCAGAACCTGTACTCGGCATTTCTGACCGGGGACAGTGACAGCGTGAACACCCTCCTCCAATCCAAAGCCACGAACACCCTGTTAGCAGACAGACCGGAATCTTTCAACCGGCCCCGGTTTACAGAGGTGAACAACACCTTTCTCCACGCTGCCTGCTTGTCGGGCCATTACGGGCTTGTGAGGTTGCTGTGTATTTATGACGCGGACCCCAACGTGCGCAACAGTCACTCGGACACGCCTCTCCATTTTGCAGTTTGGAGCAAGGCCGTGGATGCGGTCAGGGTGCTGCAGGTCTACAGAGCCGATACCAACGCCGTCAACTCCAGGGGGCAGACACCCCTCCATCTTGCCACGCGCATGGCCTGTCAGACGAGTGAGACACAGGTCCTGCAATTTCTGTTGGGGTGTGGAAGCAGACTGCTTCCAGACAACGAACACTTGACTCCGCTGGACTACTCTTGCGAGTCTCTCCACGAGCCGGTAATGCAGTTACTGCTCCAAGACAGGAACTTCCTGGACGTGGAGGGGCATGTGCATACTCTGTATTCGGCATTGGGGTCCTGGGTGTATTCCATTCCGCTACGACTTCTTGAGCATGTGGCAGAACCTTCGTCCAGATTTCAGCTCCTGGTGTTAATGTTTCAGTATGCGATAGACACACAGCGAGACCTGAGGGCTTTGATTTCGGACGTGAAGGTTTTGTTCAGGAGAAACAGTCCTTTGTTACCTGGTGGACTGGAATCCCTGATCAGGAAGGCTGAGGAGCTTCAGTTCCAAGACATTGCTGAACTGCTTCGCTCTGCGAGAACTAAGCCTGCCCCTCCTTTGCCACAAGCAGATGGGGGAGAGGAGTAAGGTGTCCACAGTAGGCTACAGCACGCTTCAGGGAGGTGGCTCGGTTAGAACTGCCATGCACACAAACATTCCAGATACTTACTACCTATTCTTTTTTTTGACTACTTTTACAGTGTATCCTTAAAACATGAAAGAGGTCCCT
This sequence comes from Stramonita haemastoma, assembly GCA_030674155.1. Lineage (NCBI taxonomy): Eukaryota > Metazoa > Mollusca > Gastropoda > Neogastropoda > Muricidae > Stramonita > Stramonita haemastoma. The sequence continues at coordinate 37,847,053 of CM060342.1, forward strand.
TTTCTGATCATTGATATTTTATCCTGTCACTTTTTTTTTGGCAGTCAATTGCAGGTGTGTTTTTTTAAAAAATAATCATGTCAAAGAGAAGGCACTCCACTTTTGAACTAACAAACCAGAACCGATCATTTTCTTGAAAGATGTAATCAGTTGAAACTTTCTGCTTAAAAAACCTGTTGTGTGATGTGAAAGAGAATAATTAGCAAGCTTACTCTTCTGGGAACATTGAAAGCAAAGAAACAAAACAGAGAATAATCACCTACGGCTGCATCTTGATAATAATAGATTGAGGAATTTTCGTACCTCTCGCTCTTCTTTCATATTTGTTCTAAAAGACAGGTGTAACATTTTTTTCTGATTTTGGATGAAGTAACTCTCCAATTTCTGTGACTTGTGCATGAGCGTTATAATACCCCAAGTATCGGGATGATCGTAACATTACACATTTCCATGAGCATTTTAGTACATATAGAGTATAAGAGCACAATATAATGTGCATGAGTATTTTAGTACTGAAGTTAAGATAAGAATGCTATACATGTGCATGAGCATTTTAGTACTGAGGTGTTAGAATACCACTATACATATGCATGAACATTTTAGTACTGAAGGTAGGATAACACAATGCATATGCATGAGCATTTTAGTACTGAAGTTAGGATAACACAAAGCATATGCATGAGCATTTAGTACTGAAGTTAGGATAACACAATGCATATGCATGAGCATTTTAGTACTGAAGTTAGGATAACACAATGCATATGCATGAGCATTTTAGTACTGAAGTTAGGATAACACAATGCATATGCATGAGCATTTTAGTACTGAAGTTAGGATAACACAATGCATATGCATGAGCATTTTAGTACTGAAGTTAGGATAACACAATGCATATGCATGAGCATTTTAGTACTGAAGTTAGGATAACACAATGCATATGCATGAGCATTTTAGTACTGAAGTTAGGATAACACAATGCATATGCATGAGCATTTAGTACTGAAGTTAGGATAACACAATGCATATGCATGAGCATTTTAGTACAGAGGAGTTTTATTTATTTATTTATTTATTTATTTATTTATTTATTTATTTATTTATTTACTTATTCATTTATTCTTTTATATCGAGGATAACAGAATAAGCAATCATGTGCTTTTTTCTCATCCGGTCCCCGTGTATATGCAGTTTTGTAAATATTGTCATCTGTTCCCACCGGCACACAATGGCCTACTCTTACGAAAAGCGGAACATGATTTAACGTGTGCGCAAGGAGTTAAGATGACCAGAACACAAACATGCATATTTTAGTACTAAAGTTAGGAAAAAGAATGCTATACATATACATCAGCATTTTAGTACTTAAGAGCTAGAATAAGAACACTATACATATGTATGAGCATTTTAGTACTGAGGAGTTAGAATAACCCCATACATATGCATGAGTATTTTAGTACATAGTGTTAAGATGACCAGAACACTATACATAAACATTTTAGTACTTTAGATAACACTATTAATATACATGAGCATTTTAGTACTTTAAAAGTTAGAATAGTATTATACATATACACGAGTATTTTAGTACTCTAAAAGCTATACTTACATTACACATATGCAGGAGTATTTCAGTACATAGTTAAGATGAACCTAACACTATCCATACGCATGAATACTTAGGACGTAAAACATAAGATCAGAAAAGCGGACACATCCATATTTTACATATACATGAGCATTTAAGTACAAGAGTAAGAATGATAACATAATACATATTCACGAGCATTTTAGTACGTGGGATTTATGATCAGAACGTTTTTACATATTCGTCAGCATTTTAGTACATAGTCAGGCTGTTCAAAACGTTTCACATACGCACAAATATTTTAGTGCATAAGTTATAGCATGCTAATAAACTGTACATATACATGAAGATTATAGTGTAGACTTAAAGACCTAGCTTTTTTCTACCCAATGGGTAGGTGGGAGTTTTTCCAGTATAAACAGTATCCCTTACTTCTAAAGATACTATGCCAAAAATGTCCCCTTTTCTAGCACGGCCTTCATTTCAGGTTTAGTTTGTTTCTTCTCTGTCTCTGTCTCCCTCTCTCTCTGTCTGTCTGTCTGTCTCTCTCCCTCTCTCTCTCCCTATCCTTCTTTCTTTTTCTTTCTTTCTTTCTTTTCTTTCTTTCTTCTTTCCTTTCCTCTCTCTCTCGCTCGCTCTCTCTCTCTCTCTCTCCTCTCTCTCTCTCTCTCTCTCTCTCTCTCTTCTCTCTCTCTCTCTCTCTCTCTCCTCTCTCTCTCTCTCTCTCTCTCTCTCTCTCTCTCTCTCTCGTCTCTCTGTCGTCTGTCTGTCTGTCTGTCTGTCTGTCTGTCGTCTGTCTGTCTGTCTGTCTGTCTGTCTGTCTCTCTGTCTCTCTGTCTCTCTGTCTGTCTGTCTGTCTTCTCTTCTCTCTCTCTCTCTCTCTCTCTCTCTCTCTCTCTCCTCTCTCTCTTCTCTCGTCTTCTCTCTCTGTCTCTGTCTCTCTCTGTCTCTCTGTTTCTCTGTCTCTGTCTCTGTCTCTCTGTCTGTCTCTCTCGTCTGTCTGTCTGTCTGTCTGTCTGTCTGTCTGTCTGTCTCTGTCTGTCTGTCTTCTGTCTGTCTGTCTTCTGTCTGCTCTCTCTCTCTCTCTCTCTCTCTCTCTCTCTCTCTCCTCTCTCTCTCTTCTCTCTCTCTCTCTCTCTCTCTCTCCTCCTCTCTCTCTCTCTCTCTCTCTCTCTCTCTCTCTCTCTCTCCTCTCCTCTCTCTCTCTCTCTCTTTCTCTCTCTCCTCTCTCTCTCTCTCCTCTCTCCTCTCTCTCTCTCTCTCTCTCTCTCTCTCTCTCTCTCTCTCTCTCTCTCTCTCTCTCTCTCTCTCTCTCTCTCTCTCTCTCTCTCTCTCTCTCTCTCTCTCTCTCTCTCTCTCTCTCTCTCTCTCTCTCTCTCTCTCTCTTTCTTTCTTTCTTTCTTTCTTTCTTTCTTTTTTCTCTTCTTCTCTCTTTCTTTCTCTTTCTGTCTCTCTTTCTCGGTGTCTCAGTGTCTCCGTCTGTCTCTGTGTCTGCCTCTGTGTCTGTCTCTCTCTCAATATGAAACAAAAAGATAACATTAAACATTGCTCTTTGATATTTCACCATACACTTTTCTCAAACTACTAAAAGAAATCTGGCAGGGTTTGTTTGGGGTTTTTTTTTTGTCTGATTAGACTATCCCATTGTTAGTCCTCATTATGACTCGTAGTAATTTTCAGTGCTTATCTGATTTGGTTGATTTTTTTTTAATTGTTGATGATTCTGCAGCGTTCATATGGTACATGCATGGGGTAGGTCAGGGTCTTGAAACGTTGAACATCTTGGTTTTTAACACGTGTGAGATTTTAGTGAAACATTTCATGATTTTAATCTGGGAGTTCATGTTTAACCAGCTGACAGGTCTGATATGTTTTAAACATAGTGAGCAGAGTTAGGGAGAATGATTAAATTGACGATGACGGGGTTGATTTTTTTTTGGTTTGGTTTTGGTTTGAATATGTATCACTTTTTCCTTTATAGGTTTTTACACAATATATCTTGCAGAGGCCACAAAACGCTCGTGTGTGTGTTGTTGGTGTGTGTGTGTGTGTTGTGTGTGTGTGTGTGTGTGTGTGTGTGGTGTGGTGTGTTGTGTGTGTGTGTGTGTGTGTGTGTGTGTGTGTGCTCTATCTGTGTCTATCTGTTTCTATCTTTGTGTCTGTGTGTGTGTGTGTGTGTTCTCTCTCTCTCTCTCCTCTCTCTTCTCTCTCTCTCGTCTCTCTCTCCTCTCTCTCTCTCTCTCTCCTTCCTCTCTCTCTCTCTCTCTCTCTCTCTCTCTCTCTCTCCCTCTCTCTCTCTCTCTCTCTCTCTCTCTCTCTCTCTCTCTCTCTCTCTCCTCCTCTCTCTCTCTCTCTCTCTCTCCCTCTCCTCTCTCTCTCTCTCTCCTCTCTTCTCTCTCTCTCTCTCTCTCTCTCTCTCTCTCTCTCTCTCTCTCCCCTTTGTCTCGAGTGTAGTGGTGGGGTTCAGGGTGAATGATTGTGTTGAGACTTAAACTGCATTCTCCAAATCCTGGAATGTGCAGTGAAATACATTGATTTGTAAAGCTGATACTGAAAACGACACTGTTTTAAGGAACCTCAGATTCACAATGCTGCTATCATCAACGTAAAAACGGTAAAAAGGTGAAGGTGTCCCATAACCTGTGTGGCCGTAGGGGAGCGAGGATTCAGAAACATCAGCTTTTCTAGGGACGGGATGTATAGCACTGAACAGAGCATTAAGCTTGCAATTTGACGACCCGGGTTCGATTCCCGGTCGAGGGGTTATTTCCCCTGGAGTTAACATCAGTGCTGACTCTACTCCCCCCAAAAGTCTTTCGGATGAGACTATAAACCGAGGCCCCGTGTGCAAACGCACGCAAAACATCTTGCTCACACGTTAAATCCTGTTCCACTTTTCGTAAAAATAGGCCATCGTGTGCCGGTAGGAACAGATGACATTTACAAAAACTGCATATACACGGGGACCGAATGAAAAAATCATATGAATGCTTATTCCATTATCCTCGATATAAAAGAAGAAATAAATAAAATAGGGGCCAGAATATAGAGGGTGGCGCCCATCTCCTCTCCCTGAACGTAAAAATCGTTAGCGTACTTTTTAAAAAAATGTACATCGAAGATAATGGAATAAGCACTCGTTAGCATTATTACATCCATTTTCCGTATGCATGGGATTTTGTAAGTTCTTCATCTGTGTCCACCGGCACACAATAGCCTACTCTTTCAAAAAGGTGGATCGGTGGTCTAGAGGTAACGCGCCTTACTAGCAAGCGAAAAGTCCAGGTCGGAGTGTGCGTTGTTCGAATCCTGTTTGGGCCCAAAACTTTTTCTCCATCCATAAGATTGGTGGTCTTGGTGCTAGTCTTTCGGATGAGTCGACAAAAACCGAGGTCCCGTGTGTTACACATCATTATTTAGCGCACGTAAAAGAACCCACGGCAACAAGAGGGTTGTTCCTGGCAACACCCTGTAGAAAAAAGCCGCTCTGGTAGGGAAACAAATACAGTTGCAGACAGGGAAAAGAAAAAAAAATAGTGGGTAGGCGCTGCTTTTGTGGCAACGCGCTCTCCCCGGGGAGAGCAGCCCGAATTTCACGCAGAGAAATCTGCTGTGACATTAAGTGGCATAAATAAAATAAAACAAAATAAACGTGTGCAGGTGGTCTGCGTGCGTTCGCACACGGCGCCTCGGTTTATAGTCTCATCCGCAGGACTTTTGGGGAGAGTGGAGTCTGCACTGATGTTAACTCCAGGGGAAAATATCCCCTTGAAAAGGATTTGAACCAGGGTCATCAGATTGCAAGCTCAGTTTCTATTTGTTTTATACCACTTTGTGTCACAGCAGATTTCTCTGCGTGAACATCGGGCTGCTCTCCCCGGGGAGAGCGCGTCGCCACAAGTGCAGCGCCTTCACTTTTTTTTTTCCTGCATGCAAGTGTATTTGTTTCCCTATCAGAGTGGCTTTTTTCTACAGAATTTTGCCAGGGTCAACCCCCTTGTTGCCGTGGGTTCTTTTACGTGCGCTAAATAGTGATGTGTAACACACGGGACCTCGGTTTATCGTCTCATCCGAAAGACTAGCGCCCAGACCACCACTCAGGGTCTAATAGATGGGGGAAAAGTTTGGGGCCCAAACGGGGTACAAACCACTGCACACTCCGACCCGGACTTTTTGCTTTTTGGGCAAGGCGCGTTACCACCTAGACCACCGATTCACCATCAATGTTCTAACCACTAGGCTATTCTGACCCTTTTCAGGAATACACTGACCAATAACCACCAGTCATCAGACAGGGGGGCGGGATTGCTCAGTGGTCAGAGCGCTCGCTTTCCCCCAGCCAAGTTAATTAAGCAGCGTCGAGCGTGGTTACCAATTGGATGGGTGACCGTTCGCGCGCCTTGGCTTCAGTACAGTACCCCCAGTTCACCCAGCTGTAAATGGGTACCTGCCCTCTTTAGGGTCAGGGAAGGTAAAGCAGCGAGGGAGAGGAGATGGGCGCCGCCCTCAATATGCTGGCCCCAAGAGAAGCTGAGGTCTCTGACGCCTCGCTCCCCTACGACCGCCTAGGTTAAGGGACACCTTTACCTTTTTTTTAACTTAGGCTTACTGACTCCACTCTCCCCAACAGTATTTCGGATGAGACTATAAACCGAGGTCCTGTGCGCAACACACGCAGAACATCTTGTGCACACTTTAAAAGTTGTCCAATCTCTCGGAAAAGTATGCCATTGTATAAACTATTTTCACCTAATCCGTGGGCCGGTTAAAGGTAAAGGTAAAGGTGTCCCATAACCTCGGCGGTCGTAGGGGAGCCAGGCATCAGAGACCTCAGCTTCTCTAGGGGCCAGCATGTTGAGGGCGGCGCCCATCTCCTCTCCCTCGCTGCTTTACCTTCCCTGACCCTAAAGAGGGCAGGTATCCATTGACAGCTGGGTGAACTGGGGGACTGTACTGAAACCGAGGCGCACAAAAGGTCACCCATCCAGTTGGTAACCACGCTCGATGCTGCTTAACTTTAGCTTGGGGAAAGCGAGTGTTCTGACCACTGACCTATCCCGAGCCTATAGTGGGTCGGTTACTTAGATTCAATTCCTCAAATCTTATTAGAGAAAAAAAAGACAAGTTGTGTAAAATGAAAACTCTTTCAATGGCAGTATGCAATGCACTTTCCTAGTAAGACCAAATCCTTTTCCTGCATTATTTCCGTTTGCATATGTGAATGTCATGGAACAGAAAAAGATAAAATAACTGTCAAAACTTCTTGATTATGACAACAGAATAGCTAAAATCTTTGTCAAAAACAAATGTCAATGCTTCTGTAACCATCTTTCGGTATTTTTGTGAAAAGAAACATTTTGTCTAACATGATTAATTGTGGACTATCATAAGCTATCATAAGAAATCTTGATGACTAGGTTTCATATTTGTTGGTTCTTCCTTAACTCTGCGCGCGCACTGACGCACGCACGCAAGCATGCATGCATGCACGCACGCACGCACGCACGCACGCACGCACGCACAGCACGCACACACACACACACATACACACACGGGGAGGGGAGGGGAGAGAGAGAGAGAGAGAGAGGGGAGAGAGAGAGAGAGAGAGAGAGAGAGAGAGAGAGAGAGAGAGAGAGAGAGAGAGAGAGAGAGGAGAGAGAGAGAGACAGACAGAGACAGAGAGAAGAGAGAGAGAGAGAAGAGAGAGAGAGAGAGAGAGAGAGAGAGAGAGAGAGAGAGAGAGAGAGAGAGAGAGAGAGAGAGAGAGAGAGAGACAATATGGCAATATTTTATGACAATATGACAATATTTTATTGTGATGTAAGCTTTTTCAGCCCATTCACAAGGGGACAGTGGGAAGGGGATTGGGCACAACACAAATAACCATATTGAAGAAAAACAAGAAACAAAGTATGGTTGCAGCCCAAATGACCTTCATGGCATGGTTTCCACGTCATGGTACAAAGATACTGGCTCGTGCTATCAGAGAGAGAGAGAGAGAGAGAGAGAGAGAGAGAGAGAGAGAGAGAGAGAGAGAGAGAGAGAGAGAGAGAGAGAGAGAGAGAGAGAGAGAGAGAGAGAGAGAGAGAGAGAGAGAGAGACAGAGAGAGAGAGAGAGAAGAGAGAGAGAGAGAGGAAGAGAGAGAGGAGAGAGAGAGAGGAAGGAGAGAGAAGAGAGAGAGAGAGAGAGAGAGAGAGAGAGAGAGGGAGAGAGAAGGGAGAGAGAGAGAGAGAAGTCAAATGAACACTCCGTGATATTATGAGTTTCGGGGTGTGTTCACGATTCTTTGTTTTCTTTTGAACCAGCATTGAAATGGTCAGTGTGTTTCTATTCACCTACATCATTGTTTGCAACTATTCTAAAAGAAAAAAAAACCTTTGCTATGGATGAGGATTGTAAGTTCTTGAAAATGCCTTTTTAACTGTATAGTTTTCTATCGGTTGTTTTGTTGTTCTTGTTTTTGTTGTTGTTTTTGAAAATCGGTGCGGTTTTGAAATGCAAATCGCGTACTTTGTTTTTTTATTAAAAAATTAAATGTTTGTTAAATGATATTTTTTTTATACAGACTGCTTCTCTTTTCTTGTTTGTAAACCCAGAGGGAATCCAATTTAAAATGTTTTATCTTATAAATCAAGCATAGAGACTATAAACCGAGGCTCTATGTGCAAATGCACGCAGAACATTTCGCGCACACGTTAAAAACCTGTTCTGCCTTTTAAAAAAAAAAGAGTAGGTTATTGTGTGTCGGAGGAACGGATGACCAAAAAAAACAAAACCAGCATGGACACAGGTATTGTGTGTAGACATCATCCCGGAAGTCGGAAAATGGCTACCTAAATGGTTGAAGGGGGGGGGGGGGAGAGAGAGTGGGATGGTCGCATACAGAAAAGATTCCCCATTGGTGAACCTCGGAGCTCTAGCCGAGGAACTAACCCCCCCTCCTCCCCCCCCCCCCTCCCTCCCCCCGATAATTTGCTGCCTTTGGGATGTCTTCTGGCTACTTTTCATAAAATGTTAAGTTGACACTCTATTGTCAGCACTTTATGTAAGCAGGACGAGTTTGATGTTGTGCTATATTATGATACTGTTTCTCAATCGTGAATGGATACTTTGTGGTGAATAATTCACATATTTGTTAATCATTATCATTATTTTATTTATTTATTCTTCTATTTCGAGGATAATGGAATAGCACTCATGTGCTTTTTTACACCTCGTCCCTGTGTGCATGCAGTTCTGTAAATCTTGTCATCTGTTCCCACCGGCACACGATGGCCTACTCTTACGAAAAGCAAACAGGGTATAACATGTGTGCAAGATATTCTTCGTGCGTTTGCACACGGGGCATCGGTTTATAGTCTCATCCGAAGGACTTTTGGGGAGAGTGGAGTCAGCACTAAAGTTAACTCCAAGGGAAAAAACCCCCCTCGAACGGGAATCGAACTCGCGTCGTCAAATTGCAAGCACAATGTTCTTACCACTAGGCTATGCCGTCTCCCACATAAGCAAATTAAGACACTTCAACAATGTTCAGAAATTGTGTAGAATGCTCGGAGCCTATCACCAAAGAGCAAACAAATATTTTGGAAAATTTCTGCTATCTTTCCTACAATGTAAAGGAAAGAAGAAGGAATGAGCGTATCTCAAGATTTCTCTTCTATCCCCTAGCCGCATTCCGCGCTGTGTGTGTGCGTGTGTGCGTGCATGCATGCGTGCGTGCGTGCGTGCGTGTGTGTTGTGTGCGTGCGTGTGCGTGTGCGTGTGCGTGTGTGAGTGTGTGTGTGTGTGTGGTGTGTGTGTGTGTGTGTTGTGTGTGTGTGTGTGTGTGTGTGTGTGTGTGTGTGTGTGTGTGTGTGTGTGTGTGTGTGTAGCTATATAGTTTTATTGTTCATGTGATTGTCATTTGACGTCAAATGCTATCATCAGAAGAAAGATTAAAAACCAGTTCTTTCTAACTTTTTTTTCTTTTCTTTCTTTCTTTTCTTCTTTCTTTCTTCTTTTCTTTTCTTTTTTTTTTTTTCTTTCTCTTTTCTTTTTCTTTTTCTTTTCTTTCTGTCTTTCTTTCCTTCTTTTTTCTTTTCTTTCTTCTTTCTTCTTCTTTCTTCTTTCTTTCTTTCTTTCTTTCTTTTCTTTCTTTCTCTTTCTTTCTTTCTTTTCTTTCTTTTCTTTCTTTCTTTCCCTCTTCCTTCCTTTCTTTCCCTTCTTCCTTTCTTTCTTTCCTCTCCCTCTTTCTTTCTTTCCCTCTCTCTTCCTCTCTCTCTGCTCTCTCCTCTCTCTCTCTCTCTCGTCTCTGTCTCTCTCTCTCCTCTCTCTCTCTCTCTCTCTCTCTCTCTCTCCTCTCTCTCTCTCTCTCTCTCTCTTTTCTTTCTTTTTCTCTCTTTCAGCCGAAACAGAAAAACCAGCAAACCTGGCGCTGTACTCTCGATGTCGCGCGGGTGACCTTCCCATGGTCATGGTGGCTCTGGACACAGAATGGGCAGAAGACAACGTGCTGTCCAGACCTCGCATCATCAACGAAACCAAGTTCACCGGGCTACGACACACCTTTCTCCACGCCGCGTGCCTCTCAGGCCATAACGGCATCGTGCGCTTACTGTGCAATTTGAAGGCTGACCCCAACGTGAAGAACAAGTCCCTGGACACCCCTCTTCACCTCGCGGTTCTGAGCGGGAAAGCTCTCCCTGTGGAAACGCTCTTGAAGTACAAAGCTGATGTCAACGCTGCCAACTCCAGAGGGTATACTCCCCTCCATTACGCCGTACAGGTGTTCTGTGAATCAGGAAACGAGAAAGCATTGACACTGTTGTTGGGTCACGAAGCCAAGATTCTTCAAGACAAATCCGGCCAGACTCCTTTGGACGATGCTTGTGCTGCCGGAGATATAGAAACTATCGAGTTATTGCTCGAAGACAGGTATTTTCTTGAAGTAGTGGGGCATGTGGGTACTTTGTTACAAGCGCTGTTTAGTAGGACTGTTTCGGTTCCGCTAAAACTTCTCGAGTATGTGGAAGAAGCTTCGTCCAGGTTTACGTTACTGGTTTCTGTGATTGAGTATGCGAAAAATACTAACCAGGATATGAAGGATTTTATTGCGGATGTGGAGCTTATGTTTGAGGCGAACAGTCCTTTATTACCTGGTGGAATGGAAGCCCTGATTAGGCGAGCTGAGGATCTTCAGTTAGAGGAGATAGCTGGACTGATTCGGTCTCACAGAGCTGTTGTGTCTGCTCCCCTTCGTCATGTCAGAATCTATAGATGATTAAGATGTCAACAGTATAGCATATTTGTGACGCTCCACCACGAAATGAGTCGCTTTGCACCTGACCTACTTTTTCCGCTAGGAGCCATTAAAGACAGGTAGGAGTCAAGCTGTCGATTTTAATTGATTATAAAACTATAGCTATTAGTCTACCTTGTTAGTGAATATCAAAGCATAATTTTGTCTCCCTTTGCCTTTAAAAGTGTATCAAAAATATTCAAGCTTTCATTCTGACCACCTATTGGGATGCTAAACTTGTCAAAGTTTCATTTTGTCATTTCCTGCAGTCTATCATTTTCAGTTCTAATAACTTTTGATAGAATTGTCCGATTTTCAATCCGGTTTGTTTTTGGTATCGTATATCCATTTCATTGCAAATTAATAATATGTCAAGAACTCAAAATTAACCTCTGGTGCAATGCGACTCATTTAGTTGTGGAGCGTCCACATTTCATGGGGGTTGCTCTGTTGTCAGTGTAATAGTGCATCTACATTCCACATACTTGATTAATACTTATTCATTTTACTTGGCTTAAACAAAATATTATTTATTCAGAGCAAGGTAGCAAAAAAAACCCATGAAAATGTGTACAATAGGCAATGTTTTTTTAATGAGTACTCTTACATTGATGTGTAAAAATGATCTGCGGCTGAACAGAACTACGTCAAATGAATGGGGAAATAAAATCAGATAATCGGTGGTTTAAACATTGTACTTATTTTTTATATTTTCCCCCCTGAAAACATGCAAGCTGTAACATTCCAGATATTGCCTTAATGTTTATTCTGTCACACGTTTTGCAGTCATTTTTTTATATACACCAAAGAGAAGCCACTCAACGTTTGTCATAGCAAACATGTAACCATAGTCGAGATGAGAAATGAAAGGTTACATCACAGTTGCAACTTCTGTATATATCTTCTAGGACTCCTGTTACGTAATGTGAAAGAGAAAATCAACAACAAAACTTTCTGCTCTGGGAATATTGAAAGCAAGGTACATAAAAGAAATCCCCTAAAAACTGCATCTTGATAGTAACAGATTAGGCGTTTGTGTGCCTGTTGCCCTTTCCCAACTCAAATTTATTTGTTGAAAGGTAAACATTCTCTCTCTCTCTACTCTCTCTCTCTCTCTCTCTCTCTCTCTCTCTCTCTCTCTCTCTCTC
>CM060342.1:37859163-37874163 GCA_030674155.1 Stramonita haemastoma
CACTCCGTGATATTATGAGTTTCGGGGTGTGTTCACGATTTTTGTTTTCTTTTGAACCAGCATTGAAATGGTCAGTGTGTTTCTATTCACCTACATCATTGTTTGCAACTATTCTAAAAGAAAAAAAACCTTTGCTATGGATGAGGATTGTAAGTTCTTGAAAATGCCTTTTTAACTGTATAGTTTTCTATCGGTTGTTTTGTTGTTCTTGTTTTTGTTGTTGTTTTTGAAAATCGGTGCGGTTTTGAAATGCAAATCACGTACTTTGTTTTTTTATTAAAAAATTAAATGTTTGTTAAATGACTTTTTTTTATACAGACGCTTCTCTTTTCTTGTTTGTAAACCCAGAGGGAATCCAATTTAAAATGTTTTATCTTATAAATCAAGCATAGAGACTATAAACCGAGGCTCTATGTGCAAATGCACGCAGAACATTTCGCGCACACGTTTAAAAACCTGTTCTGCCTTTTAAAAAAAAAAGAGTAGGTTATTGTGTGTCGGAGGAACGGATGACCAAAAAAAACAAAACCAGCATGGACACAGGTATTGTGTGTAGACACCATCCCGGAAGTCGGAAAATGGCTACCTAAATGGTTAAGGGGGGGGGAGGGGAGGGAGGGAATGGGATGGTCGCATACAGAAAAGATTCCCCATTGGTGAACCTCGGAGCTCTAGCCGAGGAACTAACCCCCCCCCCCCCCCCCCCCCCCCCCCCCCCCCCCCCGATAATTTGCTGCCTTTGGGAATCTTTTCTAGCTACTTTTCATAAAATGTTAAGTTGACACTCTATTGTCAGCACTTTATGTAAGCAGGACAAGTTTGATGTTGTGCTATATTATGATACTGTTTCTCAATCGTGAATGGATACTTTGTGGTGAATAATTCACATATTTGTTAATCATTATCATTATTTTATTTATTTACTCTTCTATTTCGAGGATAATGGAATAGCACTCATGTGCTTTTTTACACCCAGTCCCTGTGTGCATGCAGTTCTGTAAATCTTGTCATCTGTTCCCACCGGCACACGATGGCCTACTCTTACGAAAAGCAAACAGGGTATAACGTGTGTGCAAGATATTCTTCGTGCGTTTGCACACGGGGCATCGGTTTATAGTCTCATCCGAAGGACTTTTGGGGAGAGTGGAGTCAGCACTAAAGTTAACTCCAAGGGAAAAACCCCCTCGAACGGGAATCGAACTCGCGTCGTCAAATTGCAAGCACAATGTTGTTACCACTAGGCTATGCCGTCTCCCACATAAGCAAATTAAGACACTTCAACAATGTTCAGAAATTGTGTAGAATGCTCGGAGCCTATCACCAAAGAGCAAACACAAGTATTTTGGAAAATTTCTGCTATCTTTCCTACAATGAAAAGGAAAGAAGAAGGAATGAGCGTATCTCAAGATTTCTCTTCTATCCCCTTGCCGCATTCCGCGCTGTGTGTGTGCGTGTGTACGTGCATGCATGCGTGCGTGCGTGTGTGTGTGTGTGTGTGTGTGCGTGCGTGTGCGGTTGTGCGTGTGGTTGTGTGTGTGTGTGTGTGTGAGTGTGTGTGTGTGTGTGTGCGTGTGTGTGTGTGTGCGTGGTGTGCTGTTGTGTGTGTGTGTGTGTGTGTGTGTTGTGTGTGTGTGTGTGTGTGTGTGGTGTGTGTGTGTGTGTGTGTGTGTGTAGCTATATAGTTTATTGTTCATGTGATTGTCATTTGACGTCAAATGCTATCATCAGAAGAAAGATTAAAAACCAGTTCTTTCTAACTTTCTTTTTCTTTCTTTCTTTCTTTTCTTTTTCTTTCTTTCTTTTCTTTTCTTTTTCTTTTCTTTTTTTTCTTTTCTTTCTGTCTTTCTTTTCTTTTTCTTTTCTTTCTGTCTTTCTTTCCTCTTTCTTTCTCTTCTTCTTTCTTTCTCTTTCTTTTTCTTTCTTGCTTTCTTTCTTTCTTTCTTGCTTTCTTTCTTTCTTTCCCTCTTCCTTCCTTTCTTTCCCTCTCCCTTTCTTTCTTTCTTTCCCTCTTTCTTTCTTTCCTCTCTCTCTGTCTCTGTCTCTCTGTCTCTCTGTCTCTGTCTCTGTCTCTGTCTCTGTCTCTGTCTCTCTCTCTCTCTCTCTCTCTCTCTCTCTCTCTCTCTCTCTCTTCTCTCTCTCTCTTTTCTTTCTTTTTCTCTTTCAGCCGAAACAGAAAAACCAGCAAACCTGGCGCTGTACTCTGCATGTCGCGCGGGTGACCTTCCCATGGTCATGGTGGCTCTGGACACAGAATGGGCAGAAGACAACGTGCTGTCCAGACCTCGCATCATCAACGAAACCAAGTTCACCGGGCTACGACACACCTTTCTCCACGCCGCGTGCCTCTCAGGCCATAACGGCATCGTGCGCTTACTGTGCAATTTGAAGGCTGACCCCAACGTGAAGAACAAGTCCCTGGACACCCCTCTTCACCTCGCGGTTCTGAGCGGGAAAGCTCTCCCTGTGGAAACACTCTTGAAGTACAAAGCTGATGTCAACGCTGCCAACTCCAGAGGGTATACTCCTCTCCATTACGCCGTACAGGTGTTCTGTGAATCAGGAAACGAGAAAGCATTGACACTGTTGTTGGGTCACGAAGCCAAGATTCTTCAAGACAAATCCGGCCAGACTCCTTTGGACGATGCTTGTGCTGCCGGAGATATAGAAACTATCGAGTTATTGCTCGAAGACAGGTATTTTCTTGAAGTAGAGGGGCATGTGGGTACTTTGTTACAAGCGCTGTTTAGTAGGACTGTTTCGGTTCCGCTAAAACTTCTCGAGTATGTGGAAGAAGCTTCGTCCAGGTTTACGTTACTGGTTTCTGTGATTGAGTATGCGAAAAATACTAACCAGGATATGAAGGATTTTATTGCGGATGTGGAGCTTATGTTTGAGGCGAACAGTCCTTTATTACCTGGTGGAATGGAAGCCCTGATTAGGCGAGCTGAGGATCTTCAGTCAGAGGAGATAGCTGGACTGATTCGGTCTCACAGAGCTGTTGTGTCTGCTCCCCCTTCGTCAGTGTCAGAATCTATAGATGATTAAGTTGTCAACAGTATAGCATATTTGTGACGCTCCACTACGAAATGAGTCGCTTTGCACCTGACCTACTTTTTCCGCTAGGAGCCATTAAAGACAGGTAGGGGTCAAGCTGTCGATTTTGATTGATTATAAAACTATAGCTATTAGTCTACCTTGTAGTGAAATATCAAAGCATAATTTTGTCTCCCTTTGCTTTTAAATGTGTATCAAAACTATTCAAGCTTTCATTCTGACCACCTATTGGGATGCTAAACTTGTCAAATTTTCATTTTGTCATTTCCTGCAGTCTATCATTTTCAGTTCTAATAACTTTTGATAGAATTGTCCGATTTTCAATCCGGTTTGTTTTTGGTATCGTATATCCATTTCATTGCAAATTAATAATATGTCAAGAACTCAAAATTAACCTCTGGTGCAATGCGACTCATTTAGTTGTGGAGCGTCACATTTCATGGGGGTTGCTCTGTTGTCAGTGTAATGTGCATAACATTCCACATACTTGATTAATACTTATTCATTTCACTTGGCTTAAACACAATATTATTCATTCAGAGCAAGGTAGCAAAAAAAAACCCATGAAAATGTGTACAATAGGCAATGCTTTTTTAATGAGTACTCTTACATTGATGTGTAAAAATGATCTGCGGCTGAACAGAACTACGTCAAATGAATGGGGAAATAAAATCAGATAATCGCTGGTTTAACATTGTACTTATTTGTTTATATTTCCCCCTGAAAACATGCAAGCTGTAACATTCCAGATATTGCCTTAATGTTTATTCTGTCACAAGTTTTGCAGTCATTTTTTTTATATACACCAAAGAGAAGCCACTCAACGTTTGTCATAGCAAACATGTAACCATAGTCGAGATGAGAAGTGAAAGGTTACATCACAGTTGCAACTTCTGTGTATATCTTCTAGGACTCCTGTTACGTAATGTGAAAGAGAAAACCAACAACAAACTGTCTGCTCTGGGAATCTTGAAAGCAAGGTACATAAAAGAAATCCCCTAAAACTGCATCTTGATAGTAACAGATTAGGCGTTTGTGTGCCTGTTGCCCTTTCCCTACTCAAATTTATTTGTTGAAAGGTAAACATTCTCTCTCTCTCTCTCTCTCTCTCTCTCTCTCTCTCTCTCTCTCTCTCTCTCTCTCTCTCTCTCTCTCTCTCTCTCTCTCTCTCTCTCTCTCTCTCTCTCTCTCTCTCTCTCTCTCTCTCTCTCTCTCTCTCTCTTCTCTGTCTGTCTGTCTGTCGTCTGTCTGTCTGTCTGTCTGTCTGTCTGTCTGTCTGTCTGTCTGTCTCTCTCTCTCTCTCTCTCTCTCTCTCTCTCTCTCCCCCCCCCTCTCTCTCTCTTCTCGTCTGTCTCTCTCTCTGTCTCTTCTCTCTCTCTCTCTCTCTCTCTCTCTCTTCTCTCTTGTTTATCTCTCCTGTCTTTTTCCCAGTATCTGAGCATTTTCTTCTTACTCTCTTAACATATTACATTTTGCCTGTTCTGTTCTTTTCGTGTTGAGATTTTTTGTATCTTGAGACCAAGACTTTGTGTACTGTGTTTGTTATAACGCCAAGAAGACTTAGTCTGTGTATTGTATACGCCAAGTGGCACTTTTGAAATACATTTTTCGCCTTCCTTTTGAAAATTTTTATTAGTGTTTGGTATTCTTTTTCTTGTACACCTTTAAAATATCCAACGGGGGAGAGGGATAATACATGAAGCAAACTGGCTGAAGTCCTCAGTAGGTAAAAAAAAAATTTCCTATCACTCTAAAAAAAACAAAAAAGGTAGAGGTAAAGGTGTCAGATTTCCAATCTGTTTTTGTAGTGCATAGCTCTTTTAATGCAGATTAATAACATGTCAATAACTGAAAATTATTCTCTGGTGCAATGCAACTCATTATGTGGTGGAGCGTAACCTGATTATGGTTTTTATAGGGATTTATGATTAGCAGTGTTTATTTGTTTTTTTAATGAAATTGTCATTGATATGTTGTTGTTTTTATATATATGTCTGCTCTTATATAACACATGTCGAGGTTTTGAGACATTCTGTAAGTGATTTTTTTTGTTTTAACTGATGAATTTTTATCTCAATATTTTATGTTTTTAACCGTAGACGAGATAGTTCAGTTGTCAGGGCATTAACTTTCCCCCTAGCCAAGGTTAAGCAGCATCGAGCGTGGTCACCAGTTGGATGGGTGACCGTTTGCGCACCTTTGTTTCAGTACAATCCCACAAGTTCACCCAGATATAAATAGGTACCTGCCCTCTTTAGGGTCAGGGAAGGTAAAGCAGCGAGAGGGAGAGGAGATGGTCACCGCCCTCAACATGCTGGCCCCTAGAGAAGCTGAGGTTTCTGATGACTGGACTCCTCTATGACCACATAGTTTATGGGACACATTTACCTTTTTTTTTACCTAGAATTTTCATGTGCAACGCGCTGACAGCTCTGATACGTTCTCTGTGATGGTAGGAGTTGGGGACTGTGATTGATAGGCAAAAACAGAATGGTTTTAGAGTGTAGTACACTGCAAATGATTAAATTTTACAATAAATCATGAGGAGGACGAACACTGTTGCCTGACTCCTTTGTGTGTGTGTGTGTGTGTGTGTGTGTGTGTGTGTGTGTGTGTGTGTGTGTGTGTGTGTGTGTGTGTGTGTGTGTGTGTGTGTGTTTGTGTTTTGTTTGTGTTGTTGTGTGTGTGTGTGTGTGTGTGTGTTGTTTATGTTTGTGTGTGTGTATGTGTTCGTGCATGCGAGCGTGCGTACATACGTATCTGTGTCTCTGTTTGCCTGTCTTTTTCTGAGTGTGGTGGGAGGTGATTGATTTCGCTAAGACTTAGTACTGAATACCAGCTGTAAATGGGTACCCGCCCTCTTTAGGGTCAGGGAAGGTAAAGCAGCGAGGGAGAGGAGATGGGCGTCACCCTCAATATGCTGCCCCTAGAGAAGCTGAGGTCTCTGACGCCTCGCTCCCCTACAACCACACAGGTTATAGGTCCCCATTACCTTTTACCTACATTGCTTTTTAAGTTTCTACTATGTTTGGATTCTTCAGTTTCTCAATACTAGACTTGACCCTGATATTGCCTTGTCTCTGAATCTTGAAGCAGAGTGTGAAAGTAATCATTGCAAGCTCCTGGTTTTTTTTTTTTTTCGTTTATATCGTTGATAATGGGATAAGCACTCATGTGCTTTTTTTCGTCCAGTCCCCATGTGTAAATAGTTGTGTAAATATTGTCATCTGTTCCCACCGGCACACGATGGCCTACTCTTACGAAAAGCGGAACATGTTTTCATGTGCGCAAGATGTTCTGCGTGCGTTCGCACGCGGGGCCTCGGTTTACAGTCTCATCCGAAAGACTTTTGGGGAGAGTGAGGTCAGCACTGATGTTAACTCCAGGGGAAAAATTCCCTCCAACGGGAATTGAACTCGGGTCGTCAAATTGCCAGGGCAATGTTCTGACCACTGGGCTGTCCCGTCCACTAGGCTGTCTGACTCTAGCTTCTGAAAAACTCCTGGTCTTCTCAATATTGACCCTTAATGGGAAGTGACATTTGACCCTGATGTACTCTATTTTAATCATGGAGAGAAGAGTACAGACAGTAGAGATGAGATGCTTCCGGAGACACCTGGCATCTCCTACAGAGACCACATAAGAAACGAAGACGTGCATAACAGAATCCAGCAAACCATTGGTCCCTACGAAAATCTTCTATCAATCGTAAAGAAGCGTAAACTTAAATGGTAGGGCATGTCACAAGATTAAAAGGACTTGCAAAAACAATACTGCAAGGCACTGTCCAAGGAGGAAGAAAAAGAGGCAGACCAAGGAAGAGATGGGAGACAACATCAGCCAATGGACAGGCCTAGAACTCAACAAAACCCTGAGAAAGGCAGAACAGAGAGAGGAATGGAGGGAACTGGTTGTCAAGTCTTCATGGGTGCCACCATGGTCGCCAGACTAAGGGATAGATAGACAGACAGACAGACAGACAGACAGACAGACAGAAGATAGATAGATAGATAGATAGATAGATAGATAGATAGATGTATAGATAGATAGGATAGATAGGACAGACAGACAGACAGACAGACAGACAGACAGATAGATAGATAGATAGATAGATAGATAGATAGATAGATAGATAGATAGTAGTAGTATAGATATGATAGTTTAGATAGATAGATTAGATGGAATGATAGATTAAGATGATATGAAATGATAGATAGATAGATAATTACTCTCCTGGTTGTGAATAGAGTTTTCACTGAGAGTTAACACTCAGTGCATACTCCACTCTCCCCAAGTCCACGGATGAAACACATGAACCGAGACCGAAGAGTAAGCATGTGTGCCGGTGGAAAGCAATGACAATAATTATTTTATAAAGCTGCATACACACAGAAACAGGCCAAAAATTACTTTATTCCAGTATCCTCAGAATAAAAAAACAAACACAAACTTTTAAAAAAAACTCTCTCTGTCTCTCCCTCTTTCACACATCCCCCCATCACCAGACACACACACACACACACACACACAACACACACACACACACACACACACACACACAACACACACACACACACACACACACACACACACACACACACACCACAAATCCACGAACTCACACGTACTGAGCCAAAGCAATGAATATTATTAAGCTCAAATAAAAGGCTTGTGAGTGTCTTTATTTTCTGCAAAAAGTCCAGATGAAAGTGGTAAACATGTTCACAATCCCTGGAGTGATGACACTGAACGGAACGTGTTGTTTGTTTTGTAATACAGTGCAGTGCAGGCAGTTTTGCTACCTCTGATCATGTCGCGAAATAGGGTTGATTTAGTCGACGATTTTCAATATGAATTATGTA
Organism: Stramonita haemastoma; assembly: GCA_030674155.1. Classification (NCBI taxonomy): domain Eukaryota; kingdom Metazoa; phylum Mollusca; class Gastropoda; order Neogastropoda; family Muricidae; genus Stramonita; species Stramonita haemastoma. The sequence goes on from CM060342.1 coordinate 37,867,080, forward strand.
TGTATTGTGTTGGTTTCTATGATTTAAAAAAAAATGTTGTCTGTGTATCTGTCTGTTTCTACATGTCTGTCTTTTTTTTTTTTGGTCTTGTTTCTCTATCAGTCTGTGTCTGTCTATCTCGCTGTTTTTTCTCTAGGTCTATGGCGGTTGTCTATTTAAATTTCTTTTAGTCTGTTTATCTGTTTGTTTGTTTGTTTGTTTGTTTGTTTGTCTGTCTGTCTGTCTGTCTGTCTGTCTGTCTGTCTGTCTGCTCTTCTCTTTTTCTTCTCTTCTCTCTCTCTCTCTCTCTCTCTCTCTTCTCTCTCTCTCTGTCTCTCTTCCTCTCTCTCTCTCTCTCTTCTGTCTCTCTCTCTGTGTCTCTCTCTCTGTGTCTCTCTCTTGTGTCTCTGTGTCTTGTGTCTTCCTCTGTGTCCTGTCTCTGTCTTGTCTCTGTCTCTGTCTGTCTCTCTCTCTCTCTCTCTCTCTCTCTCTCTCTCTCTTCTCTCTCTCTCTCTCTCTCTGTGCAATCAAAAGAAGTAGGATACATTTGTAAGAAATGATTCTCGTGTGGATGAATAGCATATGTATGAAAGTAAAACATTGTTGACTTTGAATACTATGTGTAGACTTGTTTCACCGTCGAATACTCATGTTATGGCTAATGGGCTATTCTTGTTTTCATAAACATTGAGGCACTTAAATTTCCAGCATATGTTGGTAGTAGGTATGTTTGCAATTCTTGTCATGTCCTTTCCCATCCCCATACCCAATTTGCTTTTGTATTGTGGCCTAAGGCCGATGTACAGTAATAAGTCTGAAGTCTGAAAGTCTCTCTCTCTCTCCTCTCTCTCTCTCTCTCTCTCTCTCTCTCTCTCTCTCTCTCTCTCTCTCTCTCTCTCTCTCTCTCTCTCTCCCTCCTCCCTCTCTCTCTCCTCTCCTCCTCTCTCTCCTCTCTCTCCCTCCCTCCCTCTCTCTCTCTCTCCTTCTCCTCTCCCTCCTCCTCTCCCTCCCTCACTCCTCTCCCCTCCTCCCTTTCCCCTCCCCCCTCTCCTCTTCCCATCCCCCCTCTCTCTCTTCTGTATGATTTCAGACACGGAGAGTCCAACCGCGGCCATCAACATGCTCGTGTACAAAGCCTGTATGCAAGGGAACCTCCAACCTGTTCTGAACAGCTTCGACTCCTCCTGGGTCAAGGACAACATCGATCGAGGACAACGCTTCTTCGACGAGCAGAAGTTCACCAGCCTGAAGAACACGTACCTCCACGCTGCCTGCTGTTCGGGCAACACTGAACTGGTGATGCTTCTGATGGAATACCAGGCTGGCGTCCACGTGAGGAACAAAAAGCTGCAGACGCCTCTTCACTTAGCGGTGGAGAAGGGTCATCACGAAATCGTGGTGAAGTTACTCGAGGCCAAAGCTGAGGTGAATGCTGCGAGCGTTAACGGCAAGACGCCTCTTCACCTGGCGGCGGATAGAGGCCATTTTGAGGTCGTGGAGACGTTGCTGGGTAACCAGGCTGAGGTGAACGCTGCTAGTTCTTTTAACGTGAGGCCTCTCACCTCGCGGCAGAGAGAGGTCATCTTCGGGTCGTGAAGAGGCTGCTGGAAGCTCAGGCTGACATCGACGCTGCTGGAAATGCCGGGCTGACGGCTCTTCACAGCGCCACCTTGCGGGCCTGTCGTCTGATGGACAATAGCGTTATGGTGGCGCTGTTGGAGAAAGGGGCGAAACTCCTCCGAGACCAGTCCGGCTCGAGTCCGTTGGATATCGCGTGTGAGGCCCGCCATTGGAAGTGATCGACTTGTTGTTAAAAAACAGAAACTTGACTGGTTTTGAAGGACACGCGCGTACTTTGTTCCGGGCTCTTAAGCGTAACGCTACTTATATCGCGCTGAAGCTTCTTGGACGATGCGGAAACGACTCCGCCAAGTTTCAATTCCTGGTGTCTGCACTCGTGTACGCGCAAACGGAAAAGGAAGACATGGATAGCATGGTGTGTAACATCAAAGCTTTGTTCAGAGCCAACAGCGGTGTGTTTCCTGGGGGCTGGCTTCTCTGTTACAGGAAGCTGAGGAGCTTGAAAAAGCAGATATTGTTGACCTGATACGTGATCATGAAGCTCGCGTGTCGCGTTCCTCTAGCAGCCATTCAGAAGATGACATCCTTGACCAAATGGTGGCATGCTAAAAAAAAAAAAAAAAAAAAAAAAAAAAACTTCCAAATTGTGCCCCCCAAAATATAGGAAAGCAAGGTGACATCTAGACCAAATGGTGGCATGCTAAATAAAAAATGAAAACAAATCTTTCAAATTGTGCCCCCAAAATATAGGAAAACATCAGCCATTTGCGTCATTTTGTTTGTTGGACAAGATTGATTCGTACCACAAACATTGAAATTTTGAAGGTCTAGGTGAAGAGTTTGGCTAGTTTCTGTTCTCCATGATTTAAACCTGCATATCAAGAATGACCAGACTGCTGCTTGTGTTTGTGTTCCTGTAATCATTCATCGCAGCAAAGAATGAGATCGCACAATGTACAGATTTTTTAAAATTCTGGTTTTGGAAGTTTAGATTTTTTTCTATAATTATAGAGAGGGTGACATTAAGTGAAACAAAGAAACTCAGAACATAAAAAGGTCTCCCAAATTTACCTAGGTCTTGGATGGGGTTTATTTGTAACTTTTCAAGGGAGAGGAGCAGTGGCTAAGAGTTGGGCAACAGTTTGGCAAACGCATACTGCACGTTGTTTGTTTGTTGTTGGGGGGGTGGGGTGCACTTAACCTGATCAGTGTATCACTGGTGAGGCACATCTTAAACAAGCAGATTTTTTTTCAGCTAACGTCAAACGTAAGGCAATATACATTTCCTGGTCGAATTTTATACTTAGCAACTTTTGACTAGTCTTGTTTTATGAATAAACCTAGATCTTCTGATCTGTAGAACACAAGATTCTAGGTTCTTTTATCGAAGGTGGTCACAGTTAACAAGGTTCAGGACATTTGCGTGTAGAGATTGACTGATGCTTTAAGTGTCTGCTTTTTATATAAAATCCCTCCTTCGCGTGTAGAGATTGCCTGATGCTTTAAGTGTCTGCTTTTTTATATAAAATCCCTCCTTTTAGTTAAAGTTCCTCTTTGAAGCTTATTGTTGACACCCAAACATGTGATAAAATCCTTACGATAAATTCAAACAACAGGAGCAACTAGCAAATTATACAGATAACAAGGACTCAAGTAGAAGATGTAGGTAAGAGGTGAAAGAACTCGATAGGGATCTTATTGCTGAGGCTTATCTTTCTCACGTTGAAAAACTTAGTGTTCTAAGAGACATTCACAGCCTTAATTTGACTGACTTGGCTTGTTTGTTGGGGTTTTGTTTTCTTTTTAATAAGGATAGCCTCCTGTTTTTACATGTTTTACGACAATCCAAAACTATTTGCGGTGCCTTTTTAGAGGGTGTTCTACTTTAATAACTGTTGTTTTTTTTTAATTCTGAATACTTCTTCACTTTTAGAATTCGTTTCTTCCATATAGCAACGAAAGTTTCAAAAATAGACTGACAAATTTCTCATTTTAAATTAGTGCAATATACTGCAATCATACAGGTGAAATTTAAGTGGAGGGAAACAATAATGAGCATTTTTTACAGAGTAATGACACTATTTATCTCCATCATCTTCGTAAGTTTAACACTTTTTCAAAATCCTAACAGAGCGGTCATTTTCGCTTACTGACAGAATTTTTAAACTATGTCACCACAATTCTTATTGAATATGCATATTCATTTTCCTTGAATCTTTTCCCCAAGTTTGGGTAAAGCAGCATTGAATGTGATTACCAAGTGGATGGGTTGACCCTTTGCACACCTTGGTTTCAGTACAGTGCCTCAGTTCACCCAGTCGTAAATAGGTACTGCCTCTTTAGGGACAGGGAAGGTAAAGCAGCGAGGAAGAGGAGATGATATGGGCGCCGCCCTCAATATGCTGGCCCTAGAGAAGCTGAGGTCTCTGATGCCTTGCTCCCTAGTTACCGTGCTGCTACATAGGTTATGGAAACACCTTTACCTTTACCTTTCATTCCTTACATAGGTTATGGAAACACCTTTACCTTTCATTCCTTACATAGGTTATGGAAACAACTTTACCTTTACCTTTTATTCCTTACATAGGTTATGGAAACACCTTTACCTTTACTTTTCATTCCTTACATAGGTTATGGAAACACCTTTACCTTTCATTCCTTACATAGGTTGTGGAAACACCTTTACCTTTCATTCCTTACATAGGTTGTGGAAACACCTTTACCTTTACCTTTCATTCCTTACATAGGTTGTGGAAACACCTTTACCTTTACCTTTCATTCCTTACATAGGTTGTGGAAACACCTTTACCTTTACCTTTCATTCCTTACATAGGTTATAGGAACACCTTACTTTTACCATTTCGAGCGTGGTTACCAGTTGGATGGGTGACCGTTTGCGCGCCCCTGGCTTCCGTACAGTTCCCCCAATTCACCCAGCTGTAAATGTGTACCCGCCCTCTTTAGGGTCAGGAAAGGTGAAGCAGCGAGGGAGAGGAGATGGGCGCCGCCCTCCATATGCTGGTCCCCAGAGAAGCTGAGGTCTCTGACGCCTCGCTCCCCTACGACCACATAGGTTATGGGACACCATTACCTTTACCCCTCTTTTAAAGATGCCGGGGTTTGTCAGTATAACTAGCATCCCCACCTTCTGGAAATTCTGCGCTAGGAATTCCCTCTTTTCTATCCGTCTCTTTGTTTCTACTTTGTTCCTTTTCTTTCTGTCATCTTCTTTAGTCTACTTTTTTTTTCCATTTTGGTCCGTTCTTCTGCCTCTTACCAAAAAGACTTAAAAGAGCAATTCGCTCCCATGCTGAAGTCGGATGTGCTGGGCCTAATGTATTAGGCACTTACCGACAGTGACACGCATTCGACATTGAAGATAAGACTTCCTTCACCGAAAACAACCATAAAAATTTACACATGAAAACTCCACATGAAGTACAGAATTAAAGTACATACTGAGATTTTAATCAACTGAGTGAAACGAAGATGTCTGATTTTTTTTAATCAACTGAACGAAACGAAGATGTCTTGAATACTTATGTGAATTATATATTTTTTTGTTTTGTTTATTTATCCTTTCATTTCGAGGATAGAGGAATATGCACTCATGTGAGGGTTTTTTTACACTCAGTCCACGTGTGTATGCAGTTTTTTAAATGTTGTCATCCGTTCTCACAGGCACACAATGGCCTACTCTTCCAAATAGTGGAACGGGTTTTAACGTGTGCGCAAGATGTTCTGCGTGCATTCGCACACGGAACCTCGGTTTATAGTCTCATCCGAAGGACTTTTGGTGGAGTGGAGTCGGCACTGATGTTAACTCAAGGGGAATTTTTTTCTCGAACGATATTCGAACCCGGGTCAGCAGATATAAAAGTAAAGTTGTTTCCATAACCTATGTAATCATTGGTGAGCGAGGCATCACAGACCTCAGCTTCTCTAGGGGCCAGCATGTTGAGGGCGGCGCCCATCTCCTCTCCCTCGCTGCTTTACCTTCCCTGACCCTAAAGAGGGCAGGTACCCATTGACAGCTGGGTGAACTGGGAGAACTGTACTGAAGCTAGGCGCGCAAACGGTCACTCATTCACTTAGTAACCACGTTCAACGATGCTTAATTAACTGTAGCTTGGAGACAGCGAGTGCTCTGACCACTGGGCTATATACTCTACGATAATTGATTCATTGTCCAACTATTTTGTAAACAGTCAATAAAAAAAATATTATCAACAGCATGTGTGTGTGTTTGTGTGTGTGTGTGTGTGTGTGTGTGTGTGTGTGTGTGTGTGTGTGTGGTGTGTGTGTGTGTGTGTGTGGTGTGCGTGCGTGCGTGTTGTTTGTTTGTTTGTTGTGTGTGTGTGTTTGTGTGTGTGCGTGCTTGCGAGAGTGTTGTGTGTGTGTGTGTGTGTGTGTGTGTGTGTGTGGTGTGTGTGTGTGTGTGTGTGTGTGTGTGTGTGTCTGTGCGCGCGCGCGCGCGTGTGAAATGTATGTGTGCGTGTGCGTGTTCGCGCCCACACGCGCGTGTGGTGTACTGTGTGTCGGTGTTTCTTTAAGTTATCCATAAAGTGATTTGTGTGTGTGTGTGTGTGTGTGTGTGTGTGTGTGTGTGTGTGTGTGTGTGTGTGTCGGTGTCTGTGCTGTGTGTCTGTGCTTCCTGTGTGTTTAGTGTGTACGTGTGTGTGTGTGTGTGTGTGTGTGTGTGTGTGTGTGTGTGTGTGTTGTGTTGTCTGTCTGTTGTCTGTCTGTCTGTGGTGTGTGTGTGTGAAATGGCTTTTAATGTCTCAATTCCTCGTATACATATCCTTCCATATAAACTGGCTCTGAAGTCAGATGCAATCTTTTCTTCGTGCTAGGTTGTTTCCAGTGTGCTAACTTATGAGGCTACATATACAAGCAATCTGCAGTTATATATATATGGAATGAATTTATCATTCATCTTACTGAAAACATTGCAAAAAAAACTTACAAGCCGCTTCGTTGGGTCGTAAAGTGATTGTTGTCCTGAAGTGGACAGGCTTAACTGAGGAAAAATAAGTAATCTCCTTCGCTAGGTCTGGAAATCTTCATGTGAAAACTTACCTTCATTTTTGTTTATTTTGGGGGGGTTTGTTGTTGTTTGTTTGTTTATTTATTTATTTACTTGTTTATTATTTATTTATTTAATTATTTAGTTTTTTATATCGAGAATGGTGGAATAAGCACTCATCATGCGCTTTTTTAGCATCCAGTCCCTTTGTGTATGCAGTTTTGTCAATTTTGACATCTGTTCCCATCGGACACAAAGCCTACTCTTACGAAAAGCGGAACAGGATTTAACGTGTACGCAAGATGTTCTGCGTGCGTTCGCACAGGAGACCTTAGTTTATTGTCTCATCCAAGGACCTTCACCAGATAAAGGGTCTCTCCAGATAGTATATGATTTCCCTTAACCTAAAAACAATAAATAAACAACGATGATGATTTCTTTTTCTTTTTTTTAAACTACGCTCTTTCTTATGACTGAGACTATTATTTCAGCTAAACC
>CM060342.1:37879163-37889163 GCA_030674155.1 Stramonita haemastoma
GTTGAAGGACAAAGAGGTGGAGAAGGTTGAGGGGCACCTTACCACGATGCTCCTGTTGCTGAAGCGAAGACACTTCACTCCTCTTTTGTCCATCCTGTGTCACGTGAAAGAGGCGTCTTCGAGGTTCCAGCTGCTGGATTCTGTGCTGGTGCTTGCGGACAAGAGGAAGGAAGACATGGACCTCATGAGCTTGAACACCAAGCATTTGATGGCGTCCAACAGTTACATCTTGCCTGGTGGAGTCCCACGATTCAGACGATTCACACAGTTCAAAGATTTGTTTTCTCAGAAATAGAGAAATTCAAATGATGGCTCTTATGATAGAACTGGTGTGTCTAGATTGTAGCGAACACAGCGTAGAGTATCATGAGAAATGGTATGGGGTTTTTTGCTGGAAAGTGTCAGTGAGGTGTTCGTTATCCTTGTGAAGTGATTCCTTGTGTGGAGGGGAATTTGAATCTTTTTTATACGGAGCTATATTGTGGCTGCTTTTATATCCTGGCCTATTTTCTTTAAGAACTTTGAGAGTAGTTGTTGAGTGGATAGAAGATATCTTAAAACTAATAACGTATAACATGAACATTCTCATGGGAGAGAAAAACATTCTTTAAAAAAAAAATGGTATACTACGTAAAAAACCCCACCCTGTTCAATTAAGGATTTTGCATGATATGCATGAGTTATTTAACGCAAACAATAAAAAGGCCTGAGAGTAACTGGGAGCATTGTTAAGATTTAACATTATCTTTGTGTTTGTAGTCTAGTATGGATAATATTACATGAAAGGGGTACGAGTTTCTTCCTTTCTGTAAGCAAGTAAAACTGTCCGCTCAAGAAGCGATAAATACTGAACTTGTTGCTTTTTGAGTGGTTCTTGCTTTTTGAAAACCTTTTCACTGGATTTAGATGTGCACATCAACCACAAATTGGTTGTAGTGGGGACATCAAGAATCCGAAAAACCAAGAAATGTATCTACAGCTGTGATTTAATTCTCTTCTCTTAGGACATATTTATTATTTATACAATTATGGTTTTATACCCTTATCTTAAGACATATTTGATATTTATATATCTATATTTATTGATGCACAAGTACGTTTTAATACACTTTTTATCAAATATATTTATAGACTTGTGATATGAAGGCTTGAAAATAGTTGGTCAAACGCAACGCCAGAGGTTTTGATATAGATAGACATGGTATGTTTGTTAAGTACTCTTTTAATATGTTTTAAACATAGCATTTTACAAATCATGGTAACAAAACGGTGAAGTATTTTAACACAAAACCTTGAATGAAATTTCTGGTTTGTACTATTCATTTTTAAGCCCCACTTTTATTTATCATTTTGCCATCATACTCCACAACCTTTTATCTTACGTTAATGTTTCTATCACAACCTACTAAATAACATTTATTTGGAATAGATGCCAGGTTGTTGTATCCTCAAACTGCACAATCAAATAAAGAGCTTCACGTTCGATGCAACCAAAAAACAATCTAACAAAAAGGACAAAAGAAAAACCCAAATCAAAAGAAAACCCAAGCACGTACTAATGAAAACCTTAGTTACTTGTAACATCCCTTATAATAATGTTATTCACAATGCTTAACTTATATGTAGCCATCTTGTAATGCATTTTTGTATATTTTGTTTCATTATTTATTCATATTATTTATTAACATGTTAAGGGAAACAAAAACCAGCGCAGTTATGTCCTGTTTCAAATAAAGAGTAACATTTAGCACACCCACCACAATACATCACAACACACACGCACGCACGCAGCCACACACACACACACACACACACACACACCACAACACACATACACATACACAGCACAACACACACACACACACACACAACACACACACACACACACACACACACACCACACACACACACACACAACACACACACACACACACACTACACACACACACACATACAGCACAACACAACACACATCACTCACACACACACACACAACACAACACAGCACACACACACACATCACTCACACACACACACACACCACACACACACACACACACACACACAACACACACACACACACACACACACACACAACACACACACACAGCATAGCACAGCATGCATAGTGACAGACATTCACACACAGAGAAAGTAGCTTTCCGCCTGATATATATATCTTTTGTTTTTGGTTTATTGTAGGCTTGTTTTGTTTTGTTTTATTTTCTTCATTCTCTTGCTTATAGCCGACTTAAGAAATACTGTGATACATTTCACAGCTAGTACTGGGAAACCGATGACTCTGGAATATGTGTTTTATAATATTTTTAGCTGTTTGTTTTATCGTTATATTTATATCCCATTTTAGCGGAATCAGTTACACGTTCATCTGATTTCCTAAGAATACGTTCTTTTCTTTTAAGCTCTTTGGAAACCTTATGCACAATGATAATTACGATGTTCATAATATTATTTTGTTATGCTAAAGCTCTTTATTACTGGTTACGGTTTTTTGTAGAAGTTGCAAGCTGTTTTTGATCACACATGAAATAAATCGTAACGTATTGAATACGCTGCGTCATCTTTGTTTTTGTGTAAGAATGTTGCCGTAATATGTGTTGTTTTTTAATTTTCTGGATTTTGTGGTGGGCACTTTTTATACAATAATGGTACACCACACACTTCGAACCGAACTTTTTAGTTTTCCCGGCAAGTGGTGTTACCCTTAGACCACCGATCCACCAATTAGGATGCTATGAAAGTGCATGTGCTTTTGAGACTACTTCAAAGGGCTGTACTGTACTCTATGCTTCCTATCATAACACATCCTGGCGTCAACCGGGCCCGAGAGATACAGACACCTGCAGTGTTTGTCAGGTGGTGGTTGGTTATGGTTTTTCTCGTTCCTCTGCTGGAGCTCTTAGATTCACCAAAGGTATACAACAACAGTTTTGCCAACCATTACGGTATCCGCATTCCATCTTAGGGAAGACGGGACGCACACTATAGCCAAGTTAGTTAAGACTTACTTCAGTCTGAGATTCAGAAAGTGGCCTTGGTGATAAAGGTAAGCAATTTAATCAACTAGATCAACTGAAAGTGCAGGCTTGCCAGTAGCTAAATCCATTACTTTGTACACGTAACTAAGTGGTCAGAGCGCTTGCTTTCCCAGGTCAGTTATGCAGCATTGACTGTTGACGTTCGCGCACCTTGGCTTCAGTACAGTCCCCCCCAGTTCACCCAGCTGTAATGGGTACCTGCCCTTTTTGGGTCAGGGAAGTAAAGCAGCGAGGGAGAGGAGTTGGGCCCGCCTCAATATGCTGGCTCCTTAGAAAGCTGAGGTATTTGATGCCGCACCTCTCTACGACCACAAAGATTATGGGACAGCTTTACCTTTGTAACAGAGTGGAGATTGTGTCCCCCCATCTCTGAACAGTACCTCGGTAGTGCATGGCTAGAAAGTTAGAATGCGACGTCTAAAAAAGGATACATAAACACACACAGCATAACACACATACACACACTACACTACACTACACTACACTACCCAACTACACTACACTACACTACACTACACTACACTTACTACACTACACTACACTACACTACACTACACTACACTACACTACACTACACTACACTACACTACACTACACTACACTACACTACCTACACTACACTACACTACGCTACACTACACAACACAGCACACATAACACACTACCCACTACACTACACTACACTACACTACACTACACTACACTACACTACACTCACTCACTACACTACACTACACTACACTACAATGCAGTCAAACAATCTGATCTTGCCCCTTGCCATCTTATAGAATTATTATTTCGTAAGAGTATTTTCGCTTTTCGTAAGAGTAGGCCACTGTGTGCCGGTGGGAACAGATGACAATATTTACACAACTGCATACACATGGGGACTGGATGGAAAAAAGCACATGAGTGCTTATCCCATTATCCTCGATATAAAAAAATAAATAAATAAAACTTATGACTACATCTGAACAACTTTTCAGTCTCACGCGTGATGCTCACACGTAAGAGACAGGGTGTGAAATGATCTGACCAAAAATTGACAGACAAGACCCATCATTTTCACTGCATCAATACGAAATCTGAAGGGTGCAAAATTAATTGTGCTTTTTTTCCTGTAATAGCTTTATTCATTCATTTATTTGCTTGTTTATTCATTTATTTATTTGTTTATTTATTTAGTCTTTTATTTATTCTTTATTTACTTACTCTTTTAACTATGTATTTTATTCATCTATTCATTCCCTTTTTTTTATCATTTATCTATCTGAATTTTTTTTTTTATTTGAATTTATGTGTAAGTTTGTTTGTTTGTTTGTTTGTTTGTTCATTTTACTTCTTTGTGTTTCTGTTTTGGTTATCGTTTTATTTCAAGGATAATGGAACAAGCCACCATGTGGGGTTGTTTTTCTCACCTCTAGTCCCAGTGTGCATGCAGTTTTGTACATTTTTCATCCGGGCACAAAATTAATGGCCGACTTTCCGAAAAGCAAAAGAAGGTTTATTTTATTTTACTTTATTTTATTTTATTTTATGTCACAGTAGATTTCTCTGCATGAAATTCGGGCTGCTCTCCCCGGGGAGAGCGCGTCGCCACAAGTGCAGCGCCTACCCATTATTTTTTCCCCCTCACGGATGGTGTGTAAACACGACACCTGTGTGCATGCTGGATTTTTAAATATTTTTTCGTCCGCTCCTACCGGCACACGATGGCCTGTTCTTCTGAAATGCGGAACGGGGTTTTTAACATGTGCACAGGATATTTTGCGTGCATTCGCACACGGGACCCAAGATTATCGTCTCATCCGAAGGACTTTAAAAGGATGTAGATTCGGCAGTGATGTTAACACCAGAGAGAAAAAGTCCGTTGAACGAGTGTCTTAGTGATGGTTCGAACAAGGGCTCGAACTCGGGCCCAGGCTTTTAAATCACGAACGCAACACGTTATGTTCTGACCACCAGGCTACTTGGTTCCCCTTTCATTCGTTAAGAGCAGTAGTGGCTTTGAAAAGCAAACGCATAAAAAAAACATAACAACTGCAAGTGCGAAAAAAATGATCGGAATTTTGACAAGCCAATTATACGCCTCAGTTTTTTTTTTTTAAAGAAACTAATTTTTTTTAGAGAGAAATATGCTCATTAATAACCACGTCAGTCTTCTGTCAGAAATAACACTATTATCTGGGCTATATCCTTGAAAACGGGCGCGAGGTATCTTTGAACGAAAAGCCGAATGAAAAGAAAACATTTTTGGAATCTGCCTTTGCTATTAAAATGGCGTCTATTCCTAGTTGTTTGGGATTTCTTTTTTTTTTTTTAACCAACCCTGTGCACTTGCACTTTTATGAGGTTTATTTTCTTTCAATGTTTTTGTCTGGAAGCCGTGGGTGGGTGGTGGGGTGGGGTGGGGTGGGTGTGATGAAGTCGTTTTCTTTTCTTTTTTCACGGAGCTTGTTAGCTTGGTGGATCGGTGGTCTAAGAGGTAAGGCGCCTTGCCTAGAATGCAAAAAGTCCGGGTCGAGTGTGCGGTGGTTTGTACCCGTTTGGGCTCCAAACTTTTTTCCCCATCCATTAGACCCTGAGTGGTGGTCTGGGTGATAGTCTTTCGGATGAGATAATAAACCGAGGTCCTGTATGTTACACATCACTGTTTATCGTACGTAAAAGAACCCACGGCAACAAGGGGGTTGAACCTGGCAAATGATTTTATAAAAAAAGCCACTCTGATAGGGAAACAAATACTTTGCATGCAAGAAAAAAATGGGTAGGCGCTGCACTTGTGGCGAGGCGCTCTCCCCGGAGAGAGCAGCCCGAATTTCACGCAGAGAAATCTGCTGTGACATAAAGTGGTACAAAACAAATACAATACAAAATAGTTTTGTTGGTTAGTTTGCTTGCTTGGTTTTGTTTTCGTGTGTTGTGATTTTTTCTCAAAGACGTATACATATAAGAAAAGGGGGAAGCAGAAGAAGAAGGAGAATTGCGATGAGAAGAAGAATTTCTATGAACAAGAAGAAGAATTGCGAAGAAGAAAAAAGAAGAATTGCTATGATGAAGAACTTACATGAACAAGAAGAAGAATTGCAAAAAAACTACGAAGAGAAGAAGAACAAGAAGAACAAGAACAAGACCAAGAGGAACAACAACAAAGAAATATGTACAATTTCATTTATTTATTTTATTTAGCAGTCACCTGTTTATACCACTTTATGTCACCAGCAGATTTCTCTGCGTGAAATTCGGGTTGCTCTCCCGGGAGTGCGCGTCGCCACTAAGTGCAGCGCCTACCCTTATCTTTTTTTTCCTTGTCTGCAATTGTATTTGTTTCCTACAAGAGTGGCTTTTTTCTACAGAATTTTGCCAGGGACAACCCCTTGTTGCCGCGGGTTCTTTTAAGTGCGCTAAATAATGATGTATAACACACGGGATCTCGGTTTATTCGCCTCATCCGAAAGACTAGCACCCAGACCACCACTCATGGTCTAATGGATGGGGGGAAAGTTTTGGGCCCAAACGGGACTCGAACCACCGCACACTCCGACCCGGACTTTTTGCTTTCTAGTCAAGGTGCATTCCCTCCTAGACCACCGATCCACCTGGTACCAAAAAGAACATTATTTTGTGCCCGCTAATTCGAAAGAAAACCTGGATTTCTGTGAAAGCAAGATAACACTACTAAACAAATTCCAGCGGAAAAGGGATTTTATTTCTGACAAGCCAATAATACAGAGAAGCTTTGGGATTTATTTGGACAATTATTCGGTTTGTTTTCTTTGGGTGGACTTTTTACCCGGGGGGGGGGGGGGGTGGAGGTTGGGCGGGGGTTTAGTAGGGGGATAAAACAATTAACTAAATTATAGATAAGGAAAGCGGACCCAATAATCACGTTAGTTTCTGTGTAGAAATTAAAATGTTATCCTGCAAACACAATAACATATATATTTATTTCTCTTATCTATTTTTTTCTTTTAGTCCGAGAATAATACAAGAAGCAGTCATGCCCTCTTTTATCTACATCAAGTCCCCGCATGCGGCAGTTTTGTAAATTTTGTCACCCGTTCCCATTGGCACACAATGGCCTACTCTTCCAAAATATGGAACAGGTCTTCGCGTGTGTGTCAAGATGTTTTGCGTACGTTTCACACACTGAAATTATGTTTTGATCTCATCTATCTATCTATCTATCTATCTATCTATCTATCTATCTATCATATCTATCTATACTATCTATCTATCTACCTACCTACCTACCTACATACCTACCTATTCATCTGTCTATCTATCTATCCCTTAGTCTGGCGACCGTGGGGCACCCATGAAGACTTGACAACCAGTTCCCTCCATTCCTCTCTCTGTTCTGCCTTTCTCAGGGTTTTGTTGAGTTCTAGGCCTGTCCATTGGCTGATGTTGTCCTCCCATCTCTTCCTTGGTCTGTTCTCTTTTTTTCCTCCTTGGACATGCCTTGCAGTATTGTTTTTGCTAATCCTTTTGATCTTGTAACATGCCCGTATCATTTAAGTTTACGCTTCTTTACGATTGACAGAACATTTTGGTAGGGACCAATGGTTTGCTGGATTCTGTTTCGCGCCTCTTCGTCGCTTATGTGGTCTCTGTAGGAGATGCCAAGGAGTCTCCGGAAGCATCTCATCTCTACTGCTTTTAATCTTCTCTCCAAATCTTCTTCTCAAGAAGTAAATCAGTTCTAGTGATTTATAATATCAATTCTCCTTTTAATGAGATGGAAAATGAAAAGAAATCCACTTCATCCCAACTATTTGAGGTCCATCATTACATCTTCTTGACAGCTAATTATCCTGCTCATCACCAGATCAACTGACTTATGACCAATAGTGTCACACTCAGATGAAAATGAGAGCACATCGTTGCTGATCAATGTCATTCGTTTTTAGTCACTGTTGTTGTCGCCATCGTCATCCTTACCATTGCCATTCTTATCATCAACATCTATCTAATCTTTCTATCTATCTATCTATCTATCTATCTATCTATCTATCTATCTATCTAATCTATCTATCTATCTATCTATCTATCTATCTATCTATCTATCTATCTATCTATCTGTCTGTCTGTCTGTCTGTCTCTCCCTACTTCTATCTATCTATCTATCTATCATCTATCTATCTATCTATCTATCTATCATCTATCTATCTATCTATCTATCTATCTATCTATCTATCTATCTATCTATCTATCTACTATCTATCTATCTATCTATCTACTTCTGTCTTCTTCTTTTGTCTGTCTATCTATCTATCTATTATCCATCCCTTAGTCTGGCGGCCGTGGGGGCACCCATGAAGACTTGACAACCAGTTCCCTCCATTCCTCTCTCTCTGTTCTCCTTTGTCATGGTTTTGTTGAGTTCTAGGCCTGTCCATTCGCTGATGTTGTCCCCCCATCTCTTCCTTGGTCTGCTTCTTCTTCCTCCTCCTTGGACAATGCCTTGCAGTATTGTTTGTGCAAGTCCTTTTGATCTTGTTACATGCCCGTGCCATTTAAGTTTACGCTTCCTTACGATTGACAGGTTTTCGTAGGGACCAAGGTTTGCTGGATTCTGAAGTCTCTTTCTTATGCCTGATGAATAATCACACAAACTGGATAATTTTCACAGTGTGAAATTGCCTGACAAAAAGATGACAGACTGGTAATAATTTTCACAGCAATTAAAACGAAATCAGACGTGTGCAAAATTAACATGCCTGCTAGGGCAGATCTTGTTCGTCAAGAGTTGGCATGAGGTAGGCTATTAATTACATGGTGGGCAAAATCTGGGTCACATAGGCACAGTTTTCACCACCGATGAACCTCAGAGCTCTATCTTCGTCCTTCTTTTTCTCTAGTTTGCTTTACACCATCAGATGTGTCTGGGAAAAAATTTAAAGGCATGTCCTTTTCCAGCTCCTCTCGTGGGCCGTACAGCTTGGTCTCTGTAGGGTTATCTCTGTCGGCCACACTTTCTTCCTCAGGTCGCTGAATAGCGTACACCTCTGAAGGATGTGCTCGCCTGTTGGTTTTTCTCTGTCACAGGTACACAGGAGATAAGGAATAAGTTTCAGCTTTAGAGCTCTAGGTCTAAATGAAGAGCGAAAGAAAAAACCACTTAGGAGGAAATCACAATCAACAGACACATTGGAGGAATTGAATCAACAACTCCCGTTATTGTCAAGATAAGTGGTAAAGGTGTCCCATAACCTAGGCGGTCGTAGGGAGCGAGGCGTCAGGGACCTCATCTTCTCTAGAGGCCAGCATATTGAGGGCGGCGCCCATCTCCACTCCCTGGCTGCTTTTACCTTCCCTGACCTTGAAGAGGGCAGGTACCCATTTACAGCTGGGTGAACTGGGGGGACTGTGCTGAAGCCAAAGCGCGCAAACGGTCACCCATCCAACTGGTAACCACGGTCGACGCTGCTTAACTTGACTTGGGGAAAGCGAGCGCTCTGACCACTGAGCTATCCTGCCCCACTGTCCAAATAGCCAGTACGATATTTTGACCACTTAGTTAGTCTGCAATTCTGCAAAATACGGCTGCATCTGGAAGAATTTCCATTCTTATGTCTGATAATCTCACTAACAGGGTAGAGTGTGGAATTGCCTGACAAAAGATGACAGAGCAATCCCTTTCAAACATCAAAGGGAACCAGGAAGGGTGCAAAACTAATCTGCCAGCTGTGATGGCTCTATTATCTTTAGCAGCCGCAGAGGTTTTAGATCCCAAAAGTAAACAAATTGAATAAAAGTAAAGTGGCAGGGGAAAACAATCAGAATTCTGACAAGCCAATTATACGGTTTAGCTTTTAGTAAACCAACCCCCCCCCCCCCCCCCCTCCAAAAAATAAATAAATAAATAAATAGCAGAGAAAAAATATAGCATAATAGCCATGTCAGTCTTCTGTCGGAAATGATAATGTTACCTTGAC
>CM060342.1:37921663-37929163 GCA_030674155.1 Stramonita haemastoma
TGTGTGTGTGTGTGTGTGTGTGTGTGTGTGTGTTAATCAGGATGGGTGGGTTGGGAAGGGGTGGGGGTGGGGGCAACACCAGGATTTTTTTCCACTGTCACTTGTTTTGTGACTTTCTTGTCCTAGTGTTCTCATATAACTTTTTTTTTCGTATGCTTCTCCTTTGTAATTCTTGTTCTTGTTCTTATTGTTCTTATTGTTCTTGTTCTTGTTCTTGTTCTTGTTCTTGTTCTTGTTCTTGTTCTTGTTGTTGTTGTTGTTGTTCTTCTTCTTCTTCTTCTTCTTCTTCTTCTTCTTCTTGTTATTGTTGTTGTTGTTGTTGTTGTTGTTGTTGTTCTTCTTCTTCTTCTTCTTCTTCTTCTTCTTCTTCTTCTTCTTCTTCTTCTTCTTCTTCTTCTTCTTCTCTTCTTCTTCTTCTTTGCATTCTTCTTTGCATTCTTCTTTGCATTCTTCTTTGCATTCTTCTTTTTCTTCTTTGCATTCTTCTTCTTCTTTGTATTCTTCTTTGCATTCTTATTTTCGTTCTTCTTCTTCTTTGCATTCTTCTTTGTATTCTTATTTGCATTCTTCTTCCTTGTGATTCTTCTCCTTCTTTGCATTCTTTTTCCTCTTTGCAATTCTTCTCCGCAATTCTTCTTTGCAATTCTGCTTTGCATTCTTCTTCTTTGCATTCTTCTTTGCGTTCTTCTTCTTCTTTTTATTCTTTTTCTTCTTTGCATTCTTCTTCTTTGCATTCTTACTCTTTGCAGTCCTTTTCTTCTTCTTTGCATTCTTCTGCACAATTCTTCGCAATACTTCTTCGCAATTCTTCGAAATTCTTCTTTGTAATTCTTCTTCTTCGTAATTCTCGTAATTCTTCGTCTTTGCAATTCTTCCTCTCCTCTCGCACCTAGATTCTCCTCTTGCCCTTTTTTCCTTTATAAATTTGGCTGCTGCCACAGCTGCTTGTAAAGATTCCCTTGCTTACTAATCTTTTTTTTTATATTGATGTCTTGTTCTGCCGTCTCTGTGGGCTATTTATCTATTTACTTATTTGTTTATTGATGTGTTTATTCATTTGCTTGTTACTTATTTATTTCTTATCTACTTATTTACTTATTTGTTCATTGATCTGTTTCTTCATCTGCTTGTTATTCATTCATTTATTTATCTTACTTATTTACTTATTTTGGTTACTTGTCTAGTCATTAATTTCCGCACGTTAACGTTCCTCTTTCCTACTCTTCATTTTTTGTTCTGCAGTTACTGCTACTTACTTCTCTTTATCTTTTCTTCTTTCTGTGGCTTCTTCTTCTTCTTTTTGTACCTCTCTCCTCATCTTTCTCATCTTTCTTTTCCTCTCTTTCTACATCTTTAATCTCCCTCTCTTCCCTTTCTTATAGCTGTGTTTATTCTCAGCGTTTCATTTTTTTTTCTTTTCTTTCCTTTTCTTTTCTTCTCCTCCTCTTTCCTAATGTTTCTTTCTTCTTTGTCGTTCTACTACGTTTATGGGCTCCAAACCTCCCACTGGCTTGGTTTGTTGTTTGTTTGTTTGTTTGTTTGTTTGTTTTTTACCTACGTGGGCTTTTATATATATATATATGATGATGGCTCTCATCTCGCCAATTAGGTGAACTTAGAATAATGCGTCTGCTAGAAGTGTTTCTACTTTCTTCTCTTAGGTTATTTGCCTCTCTCAGCAGTGCAAATGATCTACGTAACTTATTGTTTTGTGTTTTCCTTTTTTTTTTGGTCTTTTTTGGGGGGTACAGTCTTGTCATTCTCTTGTTTTTTTGACTTATTTGTTTTGTTTTGTTTTGGTGTGTGTGTGTGTGGTGTGTGTGTGTGTGTGTGTTTGTGTGTGTGTGTATGTATGTGTGTGTGTGTGTGTGTGTGTCTGTGTGTGTCTGTGTGTCTTTTGTGTCTGTGTGTGTGTGTGTGCGTGTGTGTGTTGTTGTTTTGAGGTTGTTGTTGTTGTTCCTTTTGCCTTGCGGAGGAAGCAATCTATTCCCGTGTTGCTTATTTTGGGGGTTTGCTTTTTTACTTGTTGTTGATGGTGGTGGTTTTTTGTGGGGTCTTTTGTATGTTTGTTGTTGGGTGTGGTTTTTTTAGGTCTGGTTGGGGTTTTTTTTATAGAAACTATGCATGGTGTCAACGGGTTACTTATGTGGCATAAGGTTAATGAATCTGTGGAGATTGTGATAGATCCATAGTTCAAATCCTTTTCTCAGATGTAAGCCAATGTTGTAGATGTTGTTGTTGTTGCTGTGTTGTTGTTGTTGTTGTTGTTGTTGTTGTTGTTGTTGTTGTTGTTGTGTTAATATTGCGTTTGAACATGCCATTTTAAGTGTTATTTTTATGATAACACTTGCTGATACTAGAGAGAACAGACAGACAGACAGACAGACAGACAGACAGACAGACAGACAGACAGAGACTAAGACAGAATATAAAGAGAAGAGAGAGAGACAGAAGAGAGACAGAGAAGAAGAAGAGAAGAGAAGAGAGAGAAAGAGAGAGAGAGAGAGAGAGAGAGAGAGAGAAAAGAGAGGAGAGAGACAGACGAGAGCAGATGAGACGAGAGACGAGAGAAGAAAACAGAGGGAGACAGACAGACATACAGACAGACAGACAGACAGATCAGACATGTTTTTACGTTTTCATGCATATTTGCCTATCCATCCATATGCACGTACGTACATACATACATACATACATACATACATACATACATACATACATACATACATACATACATACATACATACATGCATACATGCATACATGCATACATGCATACATGCATACAAGCATGCAAGCATGCAAGCATACAAGCATACAAGCATACATACATACATACATACATACATACATACATACATACATCTGTCCATCCGTGTGTGTGTGTGTGCGCGCGCGCGCGCAAGTGCGTGCGTGCGTACGTGTGTGTGTGTGCGCGCGCGCGGCGCGTGTGTGTGTGTGTATATATGGACGGATGGACGGATGGACGGATGTATATATGTATGTATGTATGTATGTATGTATGTCTGTCTGTCTGTCTGTCTGTCTGTCTGTCTGTCTGTATGTATGTATGTATGTATGTATGTATGTATGTATGTATGTATGTATGTATGTATGTATGTATGTATGTATGTATGTATATTTATATGTATACATGTATACATGTATGCATGTATGCACGTATGCACGTATGCACGTATGCATGTATGTATGTATGTATGTATGTATGTATGTATGTATGTATGTATGTATGTATGTATGTATGTATGTATGTATGTATGTATGTATGTATGTATGTATGTATGTATGTATGTGTGTGTGTGCGTGTGTCTGTCTGTCTGTCTTTCTGCATGTCTGTATGTAAGTCTGTCTTCCTGCATGTCTCTCTGTGTGTCTGCACACCCTTGCACGCGTGTGAGTACGTATATTAGATGCTAGTGTTTTAAGTTCAGTGGCATGTTTTCTCTCTCTTCTTTCTCTAGTTATCATTCTCCTTTCTCCTGTTTCTGTAACTTTCATTTAACCCGTTTATTAGATTGCACCCAAACCACCTCTCTAAAATAGCTAATCCTTACACGACAATATAATACCCCCAGAAGAAAATCGCTACACACAAAAATAATAATAACTAAGCAATAAGAACGACAACATAATAACCACAATCCCCCCCCCCCCCCCCCCCCCCCCCTCAACCTACCCACCCCATCCCTTTACATAAAAAACAAAAACGAAAACAAAACCACCTTAATGCTATGTATTGTGGCGGGGAAAACAAAGCGTTTGGGCTGGTTGTCAAAGCCATCAATTTTCTTTTAAGCAGACCTGCCATTGCCGTCTATTGTTACCACAAACCTTCCACTCAAACAGCGATAATTATAGTTGTGTGGAGGCGAGGCGAGGCGAGGCGAGCGCGACTTTACACACACAAAACCAGCAGCCTTCGTCGAACTCAGAAGGGAGTTAAGTTTTAAAAAGTGAAGCTCAAGGAAAGGAGTTATCTCGCATAACTGCTGTCTCGCGTGGTGCGGTGGACTTACTGGCAAAGTTTACGTACTGACAGAAAGAAAAAAAGGGGGAAAGATGGAATGAGGGATTATGTTTGTTTGTTGTTTGATGCTGTTCTTGTTTTGTGTGTTGTGTGTGTGTGTGTGTGTGTGTGTGTGTGTGTGTGTGTGTGTGTGTGTGTGTGTGTGTGTGTGTGTGTGAGTGTGTGTGAGTGTGTGTCTGTGTGTCTGTGTGTCTGTGTGTCTGTGTGTCGGGTTGGGGGCGGGGGAGGGGTATGTGTGTGTGTTGTGATGTGTGTGTGTGTGTTGTGTTGTGTTGTTGTTGTTGTTGTTGTTGTTGTTGTTGTTGTTGTTGTGTGTGTGCGTGTGTGTCTGTGTCTGTGTCTGTGTGTGAGAGAGTGTGTGTTATGTTGTGTGTGTGTGTGTGTGTGTGTTTGTGTGTGTGTATGCGCGTGTGTGTTTGTGTGCGCGCGCGCGGTGTGTGTGTCTGTGCGCGTGTGTCTGGATGCTGAGCGTCTGTATCTATGTGTCTGTATATCAGTGTATCTCTCTATCTGTCCATATATATGTCTGTGTCTCTATGTGTATCTGTGTATTACTCTGTTTTATTCGACTCTTTGAAGCTTTGGGAAGGGAGGGGTGGGAGAGGGGAAGGTGAAGGAGAGGGATGGGAGATAGCCTAGTGGTTTGAGCATCATGCTTTTGATGTGACATTGATTGAAGGCAATAGGTTTCAGTCTCTCTCTCTCTCTCTCTCTCTCTCTCTCTCTCTCTCTCTCTCTCTCTCTCTCTCTCTCTCTCTCTCTCTCCTCTCTCTCTCTCTCTCTCTCTCTCTCTCTCTCTCTCCTCTCTCCTCTCCTCTCTCTCTCTCTCTCTCTCTCTCTCTCTCTTCTCTCCTCTCTCCTCTCTCTCTCTCCTCCTCTCTCTCTCCTCTCTCCTCTCTGTCGAGTCCTTTGAAGGTGGCACTGTTCCCTAGAGTTAACATTGGTGCTAGATTCACTGCTTTGAATGTCCATCAAGTGAGACTATAAACCGAGGTCCCGTGTGTGTGTGCGAACGCACGCAAAACATCTTGCATAATTATACGTTATAACCCTCTCTTGCCTTTTTGAAGAGTAGGCCATGACATGCCAGTAGAGACCAAGCTGTACGGCCCACGAGAGGAGCTGGAAAGAACAAAGCGAACGAGAGAAGAAGAAGAAGACATGCCAGTAAGTACAAAGATGACAACATTGTGGATCGGTGGTTTAGAGGTAACGCACCTACTTAGAAAGTGAAAAGTCCGGGTCGGAGTGTGCGGGGGTATGAATCCCGTTTGGGCCTAAAACTGAAAAGAACCCCCCCCCCCCCTTCTTTTTTTTAGAGATGCCTGGGGACCTGTCAATGTAAATAACATCCCCCCAACGTCTGTAAATTCTGAGCGAGAAATTCCCTCTTTTCTATCCCTCTTTTTGTCAGTGCTTTGCTCCTTTTCTTCCTGTCACCCCCTCCTCCTCCTTCTTGTCCATTCTCCTGCCTTTTTTATTTTTACCCAGAAAGACTTACAAAGATAACAATTCTCTCCCACGCCGAAGTCGGATGCGCTGGGCCTGACTTGTCAGGTGCTTAACAGCAATGCAATGCACTTGAAACTGTCCAAGCTATCTGTAGATTAAAACAGGATTTTTTTTAAAAATCTACTGGAGGCGGGATAGCTAAGTGGTCAGAGCGCTCACTGCCCCCCCCCCCCCCCCCCCCCCGACAAGTTAAGCAGCGTCGAGCGTGGTTACTAGTTTGGATGGGTGACTGACCGTTTGCGCGCCTTGGCTTCAGTACAGTCCCCCAGTTTACCCAGCTGTCAATGGGTATCTGCCCTCTGTAGGGTCAGGGAAGGTAAAGCAGAGAGGGAGAGGAGATGGGCGCCACTGCCCTCAATATGCTGGCCCCTAGAGAAGCTGAGGTCTCTGATCTGATGCCTCGCTTTCCTACGACAACAGAGGTTATGGGACACCTTTACCTTTACCTCTTACTGTCGTTCCGTGTATCAAAGGCCCAGCCAACCGCAAGGGTCAATACAGGACAAATCTACGGTGGATCGGTGGTCTAGGTGGTAAGGCGCCTTGCCTAGAAAGCAAACAGTCCGGGTCGGAGTTTGCGGTGGTTCGTACCCCGTTTAGGCCCAAAACTTTTCCCCCATCCATTAGACCCTGAGTGGTGGTCTGGGCGCTAGTCTTTCGGATAAGACGATAAACCGAGGTCCCATGTGTTACACATCACTAGCTAGCGCACGTGAAAGAACCCACGGCAACAAGGGGGGTTGACCCTGGCAAAATTCTGTAGAAGAAAGGTCACTCTGATAGGGAAACAAAATATATTTGCATACAGGAAAAAGCAACAACAAAAATGGGTAGGCGCTGCACTTGTGGCGACGCGCTCTCCCCGGGGAGAGCAGCCCAAATTTCACGCAGAGAAATCTGCTGTGATATAAAGTGGTATAAAATACAAAATACAAATACAGAGTGTGTACCCTATGAACTCTGGAGACCTGGGTATAAAGAACAAAATAAAAAATGCACCTCCTTCCTCCTCATCCTTATCTCCACCCCTCCCCACCACCCACCACCACACCACACACACACACACACACACACACACAACACACACACACACACACACACACACTCACACACACTCACACACACACACGGACACGCAACATCACACACCACACACACAGACATACACACACACCCAACACACACACACAAACACACACAACACACACACACACACACACACACACACACATACACACACACATTCACGCACGCACGCACGCACGCACGCACATGCAAACCTCATCAAAAAAAGGGTTAGTTGGTTAGCTGTTGTGACAGCAAATACCTAGGCCCTTATTAAAAGAAATGTCCCTCCCTACACCGTGTTTATCTTTGCCACTAACATTTCAAAAGGACGAGAGGGAGAGAGAGAAAGAGAGAGAGGCAGAGAGTGAGGGGTGGGGAGGGAAGGAGAGAGAGAGAGAGAGACAGAGACAGAGACAGACTGACTGACAGGCAGACAGACAGACAGACAGACAGACAGACAGACAGACAGAGACAGAGAGAGAGAGGGGAGAGAGACAGAGAGAGAGACAGAGAGAGAGAGAGAGAGCCAGACAGACAGACAGACAGAGACAGACACAGAGAAACAGAAAGGCAGAGACAGAAAAGACAGACAGAGATAGATACAAACAGACAGAGACAGACAGAAGAGAGGAAGAGAGAGGGGGGTAGAAACAGACAGAAAGAGGATGGAGAGAAAGAGATAAAGGGGGAGGGAGGGAGGGAGAACACTGAACACTGAACACTGAACTGATTTAATGTACATTGGCCATGGACCACAATACCTTTCTTGGGCTTGGGATGGAACAAAGGGTTCATTCGTATCATAGGCAAGGCAAATGCACAAAAGGTATAGATTCATGCTGAAGAAAAACACACATTATTCTAAATCATGA
>CM060342.1:37939163-37944163 GCA_030674155.1 Stramonita haemastoma
AGGGACAACCTGAGAGCAAGTGGCATCCGGGTAGCTGCAGACCTCACCACACACCAGAGGGAAATGTTGGAGTTTCACCGCAGTCTTGGCAAGACTGCATACTACCACGGCAGAAAACTATATGTACGGGACAAGGAGCAGTCAGGAGCAGCCAGGAGCAGTCATAGGGAAGACACCTGGCCCAGACTACAGTCTGGTAGACAGACTGGATACAACAGGAATGGAAAAGCCTGGTATTCAAACAGCTACCAGGCTAACAGGTATCAAAATTACAAACACCAGCCAGAGAGACATCTTCTGGACAACACCCAACAAGATGAGGCTGACTTGTTTCCCAGACACATGCCAAATGGAAACAGTCTACATCAGTACCAGAGCAGGAGATGCGGCAAGACCAACAGACCGGCAGACTTGGAGGATCCCTCAGGCATCAGCTCCAGAGAAGAAAACAGACCTAGAGACTTTGGGCTATCCAGACATCAGGACCATGGAAGGAGTGCCTCTGTGCCAGTTGTTCCTGGTACCAGGTCATACAAGGAAGCTGTGCAAAATGGTAAATCATATGAACAAAACAATTTCAGTCACAACAAATATGTCATGAAAAAAAAACTATCCCCCCAAAAACAGTGATAAGAATGCAAAGTCTACCAGAAGAAGCACTGGAATCTCAAATGGTCTACAGGAAGTCACAAGGCAAGGTTTGGTTACCTCTGAGGAAGAGGG
The DNA here is from genome assembly GCA_030674155.1 of Stramonita haemastoma. Taxonomy (NCBI): domain Eukaryota; kingdom Metazoa; phylum Mollusca; class Gastropoda; order Neogastropoda; family Muricidae; genus Stramonita; species Stramonita haemastoma. Next base: position 37,939,887 of record CM060342.1, read on the forward strand.
TGCTGACAGAACTGACAATAATTATCAGCACCAATACAGAAGTATGGAAGAATCCATCCACACTGAGAACTTTAACAGTGCTGACGTCATTCTCGAATCAGCTGAGAATGAATCTAAAAAGCTTGACAGGGGCAACACTGTGACAAGTGACGAAGACAATGTATTAAGCGACACAGATAGCATTACAGAGCCTAAAAAGAAAACTTTTCATGCAGACGTGTCTATCAGGTCTAGAAAAAACAGAAATTTCAGTGATGACTCTGTGGACCTCAGCCAGGCTCAAAGCATATCACACAGAAAGACAAATGGGAATGAAAACAAAGTTAAGACAAAAGCAACCAACTCAGATGATAAGATAAGTGATGATGACAATGTTCACTATCATGTTGATAGACAGGATGATAATCATGATAGACAAGTCAGTGAAGATACATGTGATCAACCTGATCAAGAGAAGGGCCAGACCCCAACAAACTTGCCTGCACCACGCAGTGCACGACCAAAGAGGGCTGCTTCTAGCTCTCGACTAAACAAGCAGACATGCAAGAAAACTGCAGCTAGATCCAGCAGTCAGGGTAATATAGTGGAGTCTTTTAAAAAAGCTGAGTCTGTCTATCATGCAGGGGACAAAAACAGACCACAACAGTCTGGACCCCAGCACAACAAGAAGGGTGCTTCAGGCACCAGCAAATAGGGATTCGGCCGGGCCACTTTATCTGAAAGTATGTCCTCAAGAAAAGAGGATCTGTTCATTTCATGTCCAAGTGAAACCATCTTTGTGCAAAATGTAAATAATCATTCAGTAAAATTTCTTAATTACAACATAAATGGTCTCCTTCCAAAACTAGAAAACGTTGATTTCATTAAATTTCTTACTTTTTATGATTTCATATGTTTAACTGAAACATTTGTTGGTTTTGAATTTGAATCTGATCTATTTAGCGATTATGTAATATTTACCTCAAAGGCAAAGAAATTATCCCAGCAAGGAAGATACTCTGGTGGTGTGATTGTTTTAGTAAGAAAAACATTTGCTAAGTTTATTGAACGTATCCATGTTGAACAAGAAAACTTTGTTGTTTTAAGAATTCATAAAGGTCTTTTTGCAACAGATAAAAATATTATGTTTATATGCTGCTATATTCCTCCATATAATTCACCATTTTGGAATGGTCAACAAGATGATTTTGGTTTAGAGGTATTAGAGCAATGTTTAGCATATCTTTATGATGTACATAGCGATTTCTATATTTTGTTAAATGGAGATTTGAATGCCAGAACAGCACAAAAGAATTATTTTTTCAATGGGGACAGCACTGATTTTGAAGAAATGTCTGCTTCCAATAGTGACCAATTCCTAAGGAAATCACATGATAGCACTGTGAACAACTTTGGTGAACAACTGATAGAATTTTGTAACATGTATGATTGTCTGATATTGAATGGGCTGAGTGAAGCAAATTTTGATGAAAGCTGTACGTTTGTTGGATACACAGGGGAAAGCACTGTGGATTATTTTCTTTCATCTGTTGAACTTTTTTCTTCAGTCCAAATATTATCCTTAGTTGTAGAAAACTTTGTAGAGTCTGATCATTTACCTATTGTCTTAGAGGTAAAGGTAGCTGGAAACAGCACTGAATGTCCTGATAACAGAAAAGTAAATGACAATGCTATGTTTGAGAAATTTATTTGGAATGATGCAAAAGAAAATGAATTTAAGAAATTGTGGGAGGGCACGGATGTTCAGAACAGATTGAGAATGGCCATAAATAACTTAGATGATGACGTAGACAGAGCTTTAGATATATTTGTAGAATGTATAAAAGAGTCTAGCAAATGCATGCTTAAAAGATGTGGTATTCATAGAACTGAAAGATCAGAGTGGTTTGATAGTGAATGTAAAAATGCAAAAAAAGAATGTAGAAAAAAACTAAGACATTTTAGAGCAAGTCGAAAAGAAGTAGATAGACAAATATATGTTACAGCAAGAAAACAATACAGACATCTGTTGAAAACCAAAAGGCACACATTTAGTAAGCAAAAGACTGAAGCATTAGCAAAGGAAATCAATAACGGGTCCCACTTCTGGAATGAGCTTAGGAAAATGGGTTGTGCAAACAAGAAAAAAGTAGTAAATAGTATTAGTACAAATGAGTGGTATAACCATTTCAAAACTGTTTTCCAAGGTTTTGACGAAGAACTTGAAAGGGATGACAGTATCGAACTTGAACTGCCAGAGCAAATAGATAGTACACTGAATAAAGAAATATTAGAATTAGAAGTTGTTCAGGCAATAGGTAAACTTAAAAAGGGTAAAGCTAGCGGGATAGACAACATTTTAGCTGAAATGCTACAGACTCGTGGCAGTCATATTGTGGAGTTTCTAACAAAATTATTTAATGTTATTTTTGAAAGAGGTATTTACCCACAGGAATGGTCAAAAGCCATAATTATACCATTGCATAAAAAAGGAAACATAAATGATGTAGATAACTATAGGGGAATATCTCTCTTAAGTATTATATCTAAATGTTACACGTCAATACTTAATACACGACTATACACTTGGTTAGATAGCAACAACTGTATTTCAGAATGTCAAGCAGGGTTTCGAAGAAAATATTCAACAACTGATCAAATATTTACACTCTATGCGGTTATTCAGAGCTACTTGAACAAAAAAGGAAGAAAACTCTATGTTGCTTTTGTGGATTTCCGAAAAGCTTTCGATTCTGTTCAACATAACATACTCATGCAGTGCATTCAAAATCAAGGTGTACATGGTAAATTCTTTGCTGCACTGCAAGCTATGTACAGGTCATTAAAATCATGCGTTCGAACTAATTGTGAACTAACTGAAATGTTTGATTGTCCCATTGGGGTAAGGCAAGGCTGTGTTCTTAGTCCGACACTGTTTTCTCTGTTTATAAATCAGCTAGCAGATCAAATCGAAGAAAAGGGTAAACACGGGGTGCAATTATTTCCAGATATTATGGAATTGTTTATCTTGTTATTTGCAGATGACGTAGCATTAATATCAACAACACCGAGTGGTCTTCAGAATCAGTTAAATGTTTTAAAAACTTGTTGTAATAAGATAAAGTTAAATGTAAACATAGATAAAACAAAAGTTATGGTATTTAGAAAAGGTGGGTTTCTGGGTAAACATGAAAATGGTTTTATGATGGTAAGAGCTTAGAGGTAGTGAACAGTTACTGTTATTTAGGATTCAAGTTCACAACTATGATCAGTGCAAAAAATGGTACCAGACATTTAGTAACAAAAGGGAAAAAGGCAGTAGTTCAGCTTAAAAGAGTTTTTCGGAAATATAAAGAGATGACAGCAAATACTTTTTTCAAAATTTTTGATACAAAAATACAACCAATTTTGCTATATGCTGCTGAAGTATGGGGAACAAACCAGTTAGAACATATAGAAAAAGTTCACATGATGGCATGCAAAAGATTTTTAGGGGTGCCAACCAAAACCCCAAACAAAATGATATATGGAGATTTGTGTAGGTATCCACTCTATGTAAATTCATACACTGCCTGTATAAGATATTGGTTTAAGCTATTAGAAATGAATAGCGAAAGGTTACCACACAAGGCGTATCAAATGCTGTTGCATCTAGATAACTTAGGAAAACAGTGTTGGGTTTCGAAAATAAGAGAAATTTTATGCTTAACTGGATTTAACATTGTTTGGTTGCAACAGGGTGTTGGGGATGTCAAAAGGTTTCTAAACATATTTAAACAGAGACTCATTGATTTGTTTATTCAAGAATGGTCAGGAACTATAAGAGATCGTGATAGGTATCAACAATATAGATCATTTAAGACTATTTTCGAAAAAGAAAGTTATGTACTAGATGTTGAAAATTATTGTCTTCGTGTTGCCATTACGCAATTAAGATTTAATGTACTCCCACTTAATAACAATGTACATCGCTATAGTGAATCTGTTCATGATAAATTCTGTCCATTTTGTAAGAACCAAATTGAAAACGAAAACCATTTTGTGTTTATTTGTGCTGTGTATGAAGATTTAAGAGTAAAATTCCTAAGAGAATCAAAAGAACTTTCTTTGCATTTGCTACTTAGAGCCACTGATCCTATCCACAGATACAGTTTATCTAAATTTGTGTTCCATGCAATCAATAGGCGTAAAAAATACTATAAGTCTATTAAGTAATCATGTGATGTACGTCTGTCTGAACACGCTCACCTCTATCTATATCGCGTATTATCAAGAATGTATCATGACTATGTTTTTCC
>CM060342.1:37949163-37959163 GCA_030674155.1 Stramonita haemastoma
TTCATAACAGACTTTCCTTCAACAAAGCTGTGTTTATACAAAGAGCTGTTAATCAAACTGTACCTCAAGTAGATTATCAACACTTTCAAAACTATCTGGAATAGACACAACCATTGGCTAACATTTCCAAGACCCCGAAATCACCTATATAAATTGAGCCTCTTGTATTCAGGCAGTTACCTATAGAATAAGCTCCTCCAAAAATTTAAAATGTATCAAAAACAAAGATAAATCTAAAACACATCTAAAAAATATATTTCATGAACAAAAGTTTAGAACACGATTTGTAAACTTCAACATTTATATCTGGTTTATGCATCATCCTACACTGTTTCACCTGGTTCACCATTAAGGTAGCTGCATTCTGACTGCATGAAGACACCAAACTGCTTGCACTGACACCAAAAATTGCTGCACAAACAAAATCTCACCATTGGTGGACCTTGGCCCTGTAAGAAGAAACAAACTAGCACAACAACAAAAAAATGAGATAGAATCGGATTAACTGACATCAAAGCTGGTAGAAAGAGATGATGTAGCTTAAAAGATGACCCCGAAAAATAAGACAAAGAAAGCATAAAAGATGGGAAGAACAATAAAACAAAGGGGGTTGTGATCAAAAGCAAGGAAAGAGAAAATAATGTATGAAAGGAAAAATCAATGTACATGTGAGCAATGGGCACCCAGTGCATGCTATGGCCAACAAGAGCTTGTGTGTTTGTGTTGTGTGTGTGGTGTGTGTGTGTGTGTGTGTGTGTGTGTGTGTGTGTGGTGTGTGTGTGTGTGTGCGGTGTGCATATGTGTGTTGTGTGTGTTGTGTGTGTTGTGTGTAATGTGTGTGTGAGTGTGTGTGTGACATCTTGTTTGCTTTAGAGTGGTGGGTGTGTGTTGGTGTTATTGTGTCGTGTTGATTGTGTGAGAGTGTGGTGATGTTTTGGACAAATCAACTCTGGCCTCTTTAATTAGACAGTGGACGCAGATGTTGTTGTCACATGGATTATTATACAGGTCAGCCTTTGAATCTGTAGGTGGTGATAGACTTTGGTCTTGGTTTTTATTTTGTGAGGTTTTTTCATTGTTGTTTTTGTTGTTTGTTATTTGTTTTTGTTTATTTTGTTTGTTTGTTTGTTTCTGGTTTCGTTTTTGTGAATAAGACAAAAGATCAAATATATAAAAAAAAAACAGCCAACTTGCAAGGGATGGGGGATATGTTGCATGGAATTGTCAACAAGTGTGTGTGATGCCAACAAATCAGCTCGTTAGGCCCTCTAAATAAGGAAAGGGTGACGCAGCTGCTGGGTCAACAATAGGATTATTATAAAGGTCAGTCTGGAATTGTGTGAGAAAGGGGGTAGTCTTTTGTGTGTGGATTTTTTGTGTTTGTTTTTCATGTGTTTTGGGGTGTCTTAGTTTGTTTTGTCTCAGTTTTGGGGATAGTTATTTGTGGGTGTTTACTTTCTTTGTGGTTTTTTTCTGTTATTCATTTTGTGTTTACTTGTTTGTTGTTGTGGTTTTTTATCTGTATCTTTGCTGGTTTGATTTCAGTTTGTTTTTGTGTGGTTTGCTTTTTAGTTGTTTTCTTTTTTGTTCTGCTCTTAATTTGGTGTGGTTTTTTTATCTTAGCTCTTTCTTTTTTTCTTTTGCATTACTTCATCTTCTGTCCTACTTTCGCTTCCCCTTTTTCCAATTTTTATTTTCCTTTTTATTTCTTTCTTCCTTTTTATTTAGTCTATTCACGTTTTCTCTATCACCTGTCTATCTGTCTGTCTGTTCATCTGTCTGTCTGTTCATCTGTCTGTCTGTTCATCTGTCTGTTCATCTGTCTGTCTGTATTTCTGTCTGTCTGTCTGTCTAGCAACATATCTGTATACATATTTGTCTATCTATCCATCTATCTGGTGAAGAATAGCACTTTTGCTCATATGACAAACAACAATTATTTTTTTTAGTGTTCTTTGAAAAAGGAGATGATGATTGGAGGGCAGAATAGCCTAGTGGTAAAGAGCGTTGTGCTCAACGTTTGATGACCCTGGGTCGAACCCAGGTTTAAACCACCACCTCCAGAGGATTTTTCCCTTGGGGTTAACACCAGAACTGACTCAACTGCCCAGTAAGTCCTTTGCGCTAAGGTCCCTTGTGTGAACCCCTGCAGAACATCTTGTACACACGTTAAAACCTGTTTTGACTTTTGAAACCGTGGGCCATTCATCCCAGTAAAAACATAATTATGACCAAAAAAATCTTTTAAAAAGCATGCACACTGGTCTCGTGTTTAGGCATGATCACCAAAGTCAGGATGCAGCTACCTTTATGGTGGTCAAAAATGGAGATATTTCAAAAAGCTTACCTTTGGTGAACCTTGCAGCTCTAGCTGAGGTACAAAAACAACAACAACAAAACAAAAAAATCATGAAATTCATTTTGCTCACTTGACCTCATCATAAGTCTCATCTAAAAGACTAGCACTGAGACCACCATTTATGGTCTCGTGGTTATCAGAAAGTTCTGTTTCAGATGAGAATTGAACCCACACTAATTGGTATATTTTCTGTTCACGATCTTCCGTCACATATCTGCTTTAGAAACTGGCAGATTGTAGGTTCAAACTCTCAGTAAAAAAGAAGGCGGCAGGATGGTTAAGACGTTCACCTGCCTAGCAAGTAAACCGTGATGCTCTGGGTTTAAGTCCAGACCTCGCCCTTTCTTCCCAGTTTGACCAGAAAATCGAACTTCATATCAACGTCGTTCTTCGGATAAGACTATGAATTCAGGCCCCATGTGTGAATGCACGCAGAACATCTTGCACACACGTTAAAAACCTGTTCCGCCCTTTGGGAGAGTGAGCAATTTTGTATAGGTAGGACCAGATGACAAAATTTCAAAAGTGCATGCACACAGGTAACCTGTTGATTAAAAAAAAGCAAATTTATTGCAAACTCAATGTACCATCTGGAAATAAAATTTTGACTTTGACTTTGTTACGAAACCATCCCCAAAGTCAGGAATGCAGCTACCTAAATGGTGGGATGGGTGGAGGGGGTGATAAAACGGTCGCATACGCAAAAATCTCACCATTAGCTAACTTCAGAAATCTAGCTGAGGAACGTACGAAAAATCCAAACAAAAACCTCAGCTTCTATAAAGCAGACGCGTTATGGAAGATCACGAACAGAAATGACACCAAAAGAAGGAACAAAGAAAACATAAAAAAAACAAAGGTTGTTGTCACAGCGACAAAAGATTGAACTAAAAAGCAATCACATGCAAGAGATTGCCGACGAGCATATGAAAAGCCCGACGGCGCATGTGCGAATGACGAATAAACTCATTTCCTTTGCCAATAAAGAAAAGGGCACACTCGCCTCCTGTCAAAAAACAGCATTATTGCCAATGCTCATAGCCTTGCTTTTCAAGTGTTTTGTTTTAGCTTGTTTGACTTCTGTGTATGAGTGTGAGTGTGAGCGTCTGTATCTTTCTCTGTGTCTCTGTCTGGGTCTCTGTCTGTGTCTCTGTCTGTATCTCTCTCTCTGTCTCTGTCTCTGTCTCTCTGTCTCTGGCTCTGTCTCTCTCTCCCTCTTCTCTCTCTGTAGAGAGAAAATATTTTCTCCTTCCAACTTTTCATTTCTGACAAGGTCTTATGCCCTTAGTGGCCTTCTAGCAGATGGATCGGTGGTCTAGAGGTAACGTGCCAGCCTCGAAATTGAAAAGTCTGGGTCCAAGTAAGCGGTGGTTCGAATCCCCGTTTGTGCCTAAAACTTTTCCACAATCCATTAAACAATGAGTGGTGGTGGTCTGGGTGTTAGTCTTGCAGATGAGATGTATAATATATATATATATATATATATATATATATATATATATATATATATATATATATATAGTGATAGAGGTATATACAAACGAAACAACAAACAGCAGAGAGAGACAGAGAGAGACAGAAAAACATAGAGAGAGACACACAGAGAGAGGAGGGAGACAGAGAGAGAGAGAGCAAAATATTGCATGGCAGACAGAAGATCAAATAAGGTAAAAAGAAAGAAAGAATGAGAGATGTATGCAAACTAAAAAGAAATAAGTAAATGAATAAAGATGCCCAGCAAATAATTACTGTTGTTAGACAGAGAGAAGTTCAAAGGAAAAAAGTAATCAAGAAGCGATTGATTCGAGTGATTCGCAATCAATGAGTGGAAGGGCCATCAAGTTGTATGAGTGAGTGATAAACAAACTCATTGTCCTTCTAAATAAAGCAACAAGGATCATGGCAGTGCTATATTGAGCAACAAAAAGATTATTCATGAAAAGAAATCTACTGGTGACTGTGGTATTTTATTTTAATGGATTCCCCCCCCCCCCCCCCCCCCCCACCCCCCGAACCATTCTTTTTTTTTCTCTGTCCATTTATTGCGTGTCTCCTTTATGAAATGTTTTTATATTTATTGCTCTTCTTTTTCTCTTCTCCTTTTGTTGTGTGTCCTTTTTATGAAGTGTTATATTGGGTGTTTATTTTCTTTTTCTTTTTTAGTTCTTTTCATCTTTTCTTCTGATGTTTGTGTGTTATGATGTGTTTAATTTGTGTGTAATGTTTATCCTTTTTAGTTGGGTGTTGTTCCTTTTTTTATCTCTTTCTTCTGCTTATTGCATCTGATATGAGTGTTGTATTTTACTGTATTTTATTTTCTTGTTATTGTTGTTGTTGTTGTTGTTGTTGTTGTTCTTCTTCTTCTCTTCTTCTTTCTTCTTCTTCTTCTTCTTCTTCTTCTTCTTCTTCTCTCTTCTTCTTTTTCTCCTCCTCCTCTTCTTCCCCCTCCTCCTCCTCCTTCTCGTTCTTCTTCTTCTTCTCCTGCTTCTTCTCTTCTTCTTTCTTCTTCTTCTTCTTCTTCTTCTTCTTCTTCTTCTTCTTCTCTCCTCCTCCTCCTCCTCCTCCTCCTCCTCCTCCTCCTCCTCCTCCCTCCTCCTTCTTCTTCTTCTTCTTGTTCTTCTTCTTCTTCTTCTTCTTCTTCTTCTTCTTCTTCTTCTTCTTCTTCTTCTTCTTCTTCTTCTTTTCTATTCTCTCTTTCTACTGTATGTCTCATGCAGTGTTTGTGTTTTTTATTCCCTTTCTTCTTCTTTTTCTCTTTCATGTCTTCTTGCATTATCTGTCTTTGGTATGAGGTGTTCTAGTTTTCTCTTCCTGTTCGCCCATTTCTCTTTTCTTCTGATGTTCATCATCTTTATGAGATGATAGGTGTAGGTACAGTAATATCGTAGGACAAAGGAAATCACAAAAAGGCACAAATCTAAGAAAGATGCGTAGAAACGAAACAAAAAATAGCAAAAGCAGAAAGCAAAATAAAAGCAAGTATTGAAATGGCAAACAGAACATCAAATAAGGTAGAAAGAAAGAAAGAAAGAGAATACACACAAATCAAAATAAATAAGTAAATGAATAAAGATGAGAAGCAAAATATTGTTGTAAGATAGAGAGAAGTTGGAAGGGAAAAAAAGTAATCAAGAAGAGAGTGATTCACAATCAATGAGTGGAAGGGCCATCAAGTTGTATGAGTGAGTGATAAACAAACTCGTTGTCCTTCTAAATAAAGCAACATGGATCATGCCAATGTTATATTGAGCAACAAAAAGATTACTCAACAAAATAAATCTATTGGTGAAGTGTTGTATTTTGCTTCAATGAGTTTTTCCCGACATACTTTTTTTTCTCTGACTCCTTCTTTTGTTTTCTCCCTTTTATCAAAAGTTGTTTTGTTTGGTTGGTTTTATTTTTAATCATTTCTCCATACTTCTTTTTTTCTGTTTCTTCTACTGTTTGTCCCTTTCATGCAGCAGCCTTTCCCTTTTTTCTTTTACCTTGTTTCTGATGTTTGTGTATTATGAAGTGTTCTAGTTATTTGTCTTTTTTTATATAATTTTTAGTTATTTTTATCTTTGTTCTTTCCTTCCGTCACCTTTTGTCTCTTATATGAGGTGTTCCATTTTGCTTCATTTTCTTCTTTTTTTTCTCTCTTTCGTCTTTGTTCTCTCTTTCTGTTGTTTGTCTTTTGCATGAACTAATATATTTTTTCCCCTTTTATCATTCTGATTTCTGTCACATATTCCTTTTGCTGATTGTCTCTTTTATGAAGTTACACTGTGATTTTTTTTTTCTGTTTTGCTTTTCTCCGAATGTTTGTCTCTAATATGTTCATAACTTTAGGTTTTTTTTTCTAGCTTATCTCTTTCTCTTGCATGAGGTTATACTTTGCTTTAATTTTTTTCCCCTTTTTTCTTCTTTTTCTCCTTACCCTTCCCTCTCCTTTTTGCTATTTGTCTCTGTCAGGATGTGTTTGATTTCTGTTTCATTTTATCGCCCTTTTTCTTCTTCTTCTTCTTCTTCTTCTTCTTCTTCTTCTTCTTCTTCTTCTTCTTCTCTTCTTCTTTCTTCTTGTTCTTCTTCTTCTTCTTCTCCTCCTCCTTCTTTGCAATTCTTCTTCTTCACAATTCTTCTTCTTCGCAATTCTTCGTCTTTGCAATTCTTCTTCTTCTTTGGAATTCTTCTTCTTCGCAATTCTTCTTCTTCATCTTTTTTTTTTATCGTTTTCATCTTTTTACTGTTCTGTTTCTCTTTCATGAAGTGTTACATTTTTTTTCCATTTTCACTTTTTTTTCTTTCTTTTTTTTTACTTTCCTCCTTCCTTCTGCTGCTTGACTCTTATGAAGTGTTCTTTTTGGTTTCACTTGTTTCCTTTCTTTTGCTTCTTTTCTCTCCTCTCTCCTTCTGCTCCTGGGGAAGAAGGTGGCAGGATGGTTAAGACTTTCGCCTGCCAACAAGTAAACCATGAGGTTATGTATTTGATTTATATGAAGTGTTCCTTTGTTCTTTTTCTCTCTCCTCCTTTTTCTGTGTGCTATGCTTGCAAGATCCTGCTGTCATGTTGTGGTGTTTGTGAAATATAGTGTCATGTATGTTTGCAAGATCCTGCTGTCATGTGTGTTTGTGATATACAGTGTCATGTATGTTTTGCAAGATCCTGCTGTCAAGTGTGTTTGTTTACAAGATCTACCGTCATGTGTGTTTGCGAGACCTGCTGTCATGCATGTTTGCAAAACATGCTGTCATGAATGTTTTGCAAGATATGGTGTCATGTATGTTTGCAAGATCTGGTGTCATGTGTGTTTGCAAGATATGATGTCATATGTGTTTGCAAAGACCTGCTGTCATGTATGTTTGCAAGATCCTGCTATCATGTGTGGTTCCAATGTATGGTGTCATGTGTTTGCAATTATGATGTCCATGTATGTTTCCAGGATCTGCTGTCATGTGTCTTTGCAACACCCGCTGTCATATCATATTGAGTGGAAACATCAGAATAAAATCCTGCAAACCACTTCGGGCCACATACCATAGTCTGAGACTGCAGGGTCTTCTGTCATGGGTGACCTTCAAGCAGCCTGGCACTCACCCAGAACTAGTTGTCTCTGAGCGTTGCTGGCTCTACAGCTGTGACAGATTGGCCTAAGGAAAATGGCACAAAGGAGGGGGGTGGTGGGGGAAGGGGAAGGAGAATGGGGTGTGTATGACACAATCAAGATGACTGGCGTGGGCGTAGTGATTATAATGTAGAGAGAGAGCATAGAGCTTGCAGCGGAAACAAAAGCCTAGCAGAAGGTTGGGGGGGGGGGGGGGTAGAGAGAGAGAGAGAGACAGAGAGAGAGATAGAGAGAGACTTACAGACAAATAGACAGATAGATAGATAGATAGATAGATAGATAGATAGATAGATAGATAGATAGATAGATAGATAGATAGATAAAATAGATAGATAGATAGATAGATAGATAGATAGATAGATAAGATAGATAGATAGATAGATAGATAGATAAAACAGATAGATAGAGATAGATAGATAGATAGATAGATAGATAGATAGATAGATAGATAGATAGATAGATAATGATAGAATAGATAGATAGATAGATAGACAGATAGATAGATAGATAGATAGATAGATAGATAGATAGACAGACAGACAGACAGACAGACAGATAGATATATAGATAGATAGATAGATAGATAGATAGATAGATAGATAGATAGATAGATAGACAGACAGACAGACAGACAGACAGACAGACAGACAGACAGACAGACAGACAGACAGACAGACAGACAGAGAGTGAGACAGGGACAGATATATATAGAGAGAGAAAGACAGAGACAATGAATCAATCGATTAATTAACTAATTTAATTAAAGAAAGAAAAAAAAAAAAAAAAAAAGACAGACAGAAGGAAGAAGGAAGAAGGGAAGAAAGAAAGAAAGAAAGAAAGAAAGAAAGAAAGAAAGAAAGAAAGAAAGAAAGAAAAGAAAGAAAGAAAGAAAGAAAAAAAAGAAGAAAAAAAAAGAAAAAAAAAAGAAAGAAAGAAAAAAGAAAGAAAAGAAACAAACAAAGAAAAGAAAAGAAAGAACACAAGCAAAGGTATGTAAGGCAGGCACAGACAGGCAGGCAGGCATCAGGCAGGCAGCAACAAGCAGCAGACAGAATGACAGACAGGCAGCAGACAGGCAGGCAGGCAGGCAGGCGGGACAGCAGATGAAATGAAACTGCCATCAACATGCTTGTGATGGCAAGGAGGCATGCAATGGCCCAGCATCGTTCATATCTATGATGAACGAAACTGCTCTCTCAACTCTTCGTTTGGCAAGATCTCTCTAGCCTCAGCATCCCTTCATCTCTTTCACCCTCTCTCTCTCTCTCTCTTCTCTCTCATCCTCTCCACTCTCCTCTTCTCCTCTCTCTCTCTCTCTCTCTCCTCTCACTCTCTCTCTCTCAATAAATGCTGCAATGATGACCCATCTTTTTGTCACGTCAGCGAAAAGGATTAGCACGTGTTATCGAATTCTGCTGCCAGAGAAGAAGTGTCATCTTTTGTTTTGTTTTGTTTGGGGGTATTGCTTTGTGTTTGTCTTTATGTGTTAGCCTGCTGCCTGTCTGGATGGTTTTATCTTTATTTTTTACTTATTTATCTATTTATTTTATTCTTTGATATCGAGGATAATGGGATAAGCACTCTTGTGCTTTTTTTTTTTTTTACATCCAATCCCTGTGTGTATGCAGTTTTGTAAATGTCATCTGTTCCCACTAACACACGATGGCCTGCACTTACGAAAAGCGGAACAGGATTTAACGTGTGCGCAAGATGTTCTGCGTGCGTTCACACACGGGGCCTCGGTTTATAGTCTCATCTGAAAGGAATTTTTAGGGGGGGAGAGTGTTGTCAGCATTTACGGGAGAAAAAATTTCCTCGATAGGGAAATAGAACCCCGGGTCGTCAAATGCGAGCGCAATGTTCTGACCACTAAGGCTATCCCCTCCCAATGGTTGGTTGGTTGGTTGGTTGGATGGTTGGAAGGATGGTTGGTTGGTTGGCTGGCTGGCTGTATAGCTGGCTTGTTAATGACCAAAAATATATCTGTTACTTAATAACTTATCCTTGGGAATACAATCGTGTTTACGTTTACGGGTTGGATGTTTTTCTGGCTAGTTAGTTGACTAGTTGGTTGGCTGGTTTAAGTTATTGCTAGTGTTGTTGCTTTTATTTTTGCCTGGTTTGTTTGGGTTTTGTTTTTATTTTTTTCTTCTAATTTTCTTCGCCTGTTCTTCAATTTCTGTCAAAATTGTGTTTAAAAAAAGAAAGGGAAAAAAAACCCACAAAACCTCATTTCCTTTAAAAGCACAATTAAAATATCAACAGATTATTTACATGGCTTAACCATAATATTAGACATTTACTATTTTCCTCTTTATCTTCCATCTTCTTCTCCTCAACAGCTTCTCCGTCCCCCCCCCCCCCCCCCCCCCCCCCCCCCCATTACACACACACACATACACCACCCTCTCTCACATAAACGAAACAACACACACTTACACACACATACAAACACACACAAGAACACCCTTACACACACAAACACAAACACACACACAAACAAACACCATCCACCCACACACACACACACAACACA
>CM060342.1:37974974-37979974 GCA_030674155.1 Stramonita haemastoma
AGGGTCAAGGAAGTTATAAAGCAGCGAGGGAGAGGAGACGGGCGCCGCCCTCAATATGCTGGCCCCTAAAGACTTCAAAGATAACGACTTTTCTCCCCCTCCAAAGTCGGATGTGCTGGGCCTGACGTGTCATGTACTTTAGGGGCAGAGCAACGCATTAAATCTTTTTGTTTTCGTCTGTATGACCGAAAACAATCTTCGCTGCTCTCTGAGCTTTCAACAAAGAAGACGACTAGACAAACTGCGACAAACTGAAGACTTTTTCATTCAGACCAGACTAAAAAAAAGTTTAATATCGTCAGGGAATGCGGAAGAAGAATAAAGAAGAAGTTGTAGAATAAGCACGATAGTTATTCAATTATCCTCCTCGATAAAAACAATAAAATAAATAGAATAAAATAAGATAAGATAACACACGTACATTATAACAGAGACTCATCAACACACACAACCACACACACACACACACACACACACACACACACACACACACAACTATAACATATAATATATATATATATATATATATATATATATATATATATATATATATATATATATATATATATATATATATTATATATATTTATATATATATATATTTGTACCACTTTATGTCACAGCAGATTTCTCTGCGTGAAATTCGGGCAGCTCTCCCCGGGGAGAGCGCGTCGACACATGTGCAGCGCCTACCCATTTTTTTTTTCTTTTCCTGCATGCAACTGTATTTGTTTCCCTATCAGAGTGGCTATTTTCTACAGAATTTTGCCAGGGACAACCCCTTGTTGCCGTGGGTTCTTTTACGTGCGCTAAATAGGGATGTGTAACACACGGGACATCAGTTTATCGTCTCATCCGAAAGACTAGCGCCCAGACCACCACTCAGGGTCTAATGGATCGGGAAAAAGTTTTGGGTCCAAACGGGGTACGAACCCCGCACACTCCGACCGGGCTTTTTGCTTTCTAGGCAAGGCGCGTTACCACCTAGATCACTGATCCACCGGTATATATATATATACCACTTAGACACAAGGTAGATCACCAGTGTTCGAGTTTTTGTCGCCTATGATAAAGTGCAGGTGTCAAACGATGACATTATGATCACGCTTAGTCTGGCAACGTTCTTTTCTGACCAAAATGATGTGCCATCATTTCTGTCTGACGTGTGAAATTAACCACAATGATAGCATACGTTTGTCACTTTCCAATTCAGCTTGCTCGACTAAATTGGCGATTTTCTTCTTTTTTATATATAAGTATAACAATTAACATCGCCTGGGCTTTATCACAGTTCTTGATCAAACCATTGATGCTGGGGGCAACAACAAAGTGAGAGGCTGTATGATCAGTGGCTTTATCACAGTGCTTGATCAAACCATTTGTGCTGGGGGCAACAGCAAAGTGAGAGGCTGTATGATCAGTGGCTTTCTTTCCCGCTCAAGGAATTCCACTTTAAAGCTTTATCTTTAGTGATCGACTATGACTCTCTGACTAGGGGGCTTGACTTGCACAGTCCTTATGTCCTGCAGCCCTGGGGGCTAGATCTAGTTGGTCTTTGGAGAACATCTCCAACGCTGACTGTCCTTATGCCCTCTTGGCCGAGAGAGTGCGGATGTGCTGTGGGCAAGGCATCTCCACTATAATCAAATTTCTGCCCAGTTTTAGAAAAAGCAGCTGCCTCCGCTGCTGTTTTGGAGGTTGCTGTTTTTTTTATATTTTTCACCTCACTTGCCAATGACACCACATAGGTTGTGGGAACATCTTTAACTTTACCTCCTCCACCTTTACCTACACAAAGAATCCTTGTACAATTAGACACTGCTTGAGTGCTCATGCTCCTGGGTATTGTTGACTGATATATATAGATATATAGATATATAGATATATAGATATATAGATATATAGATATATAGATATATACACACACACATAGAGAGAGAGGGGGGGAGGGAGGGAGAGAGAAGGAGAGAGAGAGGGGGGAGTGGAGAGAAAGAGAGAGAGACAGAGACAGAGACAGAGACAGAGACAGAGACAGAGAGAGACACACAGAGACACACAGAGACACAGAGAGAGAGAGACAGAGAGAGAGAGAGACAGAGAGACAGAGAGAATGAGAGAGAGAGCAGTACACAAAAATACAACCACAACTAAGCTGTAAAATAACATCACACCCTCACAGTGTAAATAATAAAAATGAGAGGGATTAGCCTAGACTAATCCTACATAAGCAAGGGGCTCTTCAAAACCCTGGCGACACCACTTAAGAGACAAGATGGATTATCTCTCTTCAAGCTTCGTTGCTTCCCTTGATGAAGTGCGTGGCTCCAATGATGATGACACGTGAGACACGTTCCAGTCGGAGAACTCACTTTATGACCAAAATGATGTGCCATAGTTTCTGTCTGACGTGTGAAATTCACCATAATGACGGGGAATGCCGTTTGTCACTTTCTAAGCTGTACTTGTTCTGTGTGACTTTTTCTTCTTGTTGTTATTGTTGGAAAAGAGCTAATAATTTCGTTTGTAATTATTTAGTAATTGCTCTCTCTGTCTCTGTTTCTATGTGTCTGTTCTGGTCTCTCTCTGTCTCTGTCTGTCTGTCTATCTCTTTCTCTTTCTCTCTCTGTCTCTGTCTCTGTCTGTCTCTGTCTGTCTCTGTCTGTCTGTCTCTTCGTCTCTGTCTCTATCTCTGTCTCTTCTCTCTCTCTCTCTCTCTCTCTCTTCTCTCTCTCTCTCTCTCTCTCTCTCTCTCTCTCTCTCTCTTCTCTCTCTCTCTCTCTCTGGGAGTGGGTGTTGAGTGAGTGAGAGAGTGTGTGTGTGTGTGTGGTGTGTGAATGTATTGTGTGTATGTTTGTGTAATTTTTGGGGGGTGGGTGTCTAATATTACAATTCATGAAAGACTTTCAATGGAATCAAACACCACACACACACACACACACACACTCCATCTCATCATCCTCTCTCTCTCTCATCTCTCTCCTCCTCCCCTCTACATCTCACTCACTCTCCTCTCATCTCATCTCACTCTCCTCTCTCTACATCTCATCTCTCTATCATCGCAGTCATCAGTCAGTCAGTCACACACACACACACACACACACACACACACACACACACACACACACACACACACACACACACACACACACACACACACACACGGATGAAGATAGACGTGTTAAACAGAATCATGAAAGTATACCCTCACTTTAGCAACTACTACAAAAAAAATAATAATAAAAGTAAGAAGAGAGACACACGGAAGAACAAGCCAAATTAGAAAGTGACAAACGCAAGCTTATCACTGTTGTTTATTTCAGCCTGTCAGTTAGAAAACTATGACACGCCGTTTTTGTCATAAGGAAAGTTCTCACACTAATCGTGTTCATGTGTCATCTTTTGACCCACGCGTTTCATCATAGGCAATGTAACTTGGACAGTAGGTGTCCATCTTGTCTAGGACTGGCTGTGGCGTGGTGTGGGCAGATGTTAAGAGCTTTGGTTTTTTACAGGACTGGTCAACAATAATCCCTTCTGTTTTTGTTCACACTGAAGGTGCTGAGTTGGTTCAAGCTGGCGGGGAAGCCATGATCGATGCTCTTCTTAAAATCTGCAACAAGATCTGGCAGACAGGGAAATGGCCAACACCATGGACACAGTCACTCATCATCACCCTCCCTTACAAAGGAAATCTTCAGCAGTGCCAGAATTACCGCACAATCAGCCTCATATGCCACCAAAGCAAGGTCATGTGAAGATAATAGCCCTATTGAACAGACTGAAGCCACAAGCAGAGACCATCATTGCTGAGGAACAAGCAGATTTCAGAGCAGGGCGTAGCACAACTGAACAGATATTCAACCTCAGAATACTCTGTGAGCGGTACCTTCAACACCAACAAGACCTCTACCACGTATTTATTGATTTTAAGAAGGCATTCGACAGGGTGTGGCATGCAGCTTTGTGGGCAACCATGAATTTGTACAGCATCAATGTAAACATGATCAGAGTCATCAAAGAGCTGTACAACAAGGCCACTACTGCAGTGTACTACAACAGCAACCTTGGAGAGTGGTTTCGAACAACAGTTGGAGTAAGGCAGAACTGTCTATTCTCACCCACTCTTTTCAACATCTTCCTTGAGAGGATCATGGCTGATGCACTGGAACACCATAAAAGGATCAGTCAGCATTGGTGGCAGAACAATCACAAACCTCCGCTTCGCAGATGACATTGACGGACTAGCAGGATCAGAAAAGGAGCTTGCCAGCTTAACAGAACACCTGAACAAGGCCTCAAAACCATACGCATGGAAATCAGTGCAGAGAAGGCCAAACTGATGACCAATAACACCAAGGGCATCAGCACTGATATCAGGGTCAATGACCAGAAGCTGGAAACAGTTCACAGCTTCAAGTACTTGGAGCCGTTGTATCAGACAAGGGGTCCAAGCCAGAGGTAGTATACAGGATTGCACAGACAATAACAGCACTGTCAAAACTGAACACCATCTGGAAAGATAAAAATATCTCACTCAAGTCCAAGATCAAACTAATGCGCTCCTTGTCATATCCACATTCCTGTATGCCTGTGAATCATGGACCCTGACTGCAGATTTGGAGAGAAGAGTACAGGCAGTAGAGATGAGATGCTTCCGGAGACTCCTTGGCATCTCCTACAGAGACCACATAAGCAACGTTGACGTGCAGAACAGAATCCAGCAAACCATTGGTCCCTGCGAAAATCTTCTATCAATCGTAAAGAAGCGTGAAGTTAAATGGTATGGGGCATGTAACAAGGTCAAAAGGACTTGCAAAAACAATACTTCAAGGCACTGTCCATGGAGGAAGAAAAAGAGGCAGACCAAGGAAGAGATGGGAGGACAACATCAGCGAATGGACATTCCTAGAATTCAACAAAACCCTGAGAAAGGCAGAACAAGAGAGGAATGGAGGAACTGGTTGTCAAGTCTTCATGGTGCCACCACGGTCCCAGACTAA
>CM060342.1:38021665-38031665 GCA_030674155.1 Stramonita haemastoma
GATTTAATTCCCTTTCATCCCTTTTGGGGCATGGAAGATAACAAACGAATTCAACAATACTGATATTAGTATTATCAATACTAACAGGAACTGAAAAGCAACAATTCATTGCAAAATGATAAACAAACAATATTAAAGACTCCAGACATTTTAAAATATATCAATTTCTGTAAAAGACACAATCTACACTTGTGAAAGACAACAAAATTAAATTTCAAGAAAACCTTCAAATGTTATGAGCTTTGAGGGAGACAGGAGAATTTTTCAAGATTTACATTTCCACATAATGTAAAAATCATAACTGGACATGGGTTGAAAAAATGCTGAGGAATAAAATCTTGCGTAAATTTTTAAAGTAGGAAATATTCCATTATAAGAATAAATTTTCCCCTAAAACAGACATATTACATTTTGAACATACTCTTTCTTCCTTTGGTATGTTATGGATCATCAAATCTCAATAGAAAGCTTGTGACAACTGCAACTAAATTTCATAAGACTGTAAACATATATATCTGGCAGACAAGTTATAATTTTTCCATACTAAAATTGGTTTTTATAGTTTCTGAACGAAAGGCATCTTCTATTATCCCACAGCTCAGCTCTCCATTCATTAACAAACTTTTCTATTAAGAAGGTTTTGATAATTAATGAACTGGTAGAATAGATAGTTGAACAAAACTGTCTCTCCCACAAAGTCAAATCTGCTGTGCACTAAAATGATTTTGTATCTTATTTAGCCGTGATGATTGAATCAGAGATTTTCATGTAAATCTTTCATCCTCTGGTAAACATTTGAGGATAGCTTTCCAGGATGAAAGTCAAGGGCTACATCCAGAAACGAACCATTGGAACAGAAATAGACAAGGAGTATCTGCCCCCTTCTCCATATACTAACGAATTTGACATTGTACGCTTTAAACGAAAAACTTTTAAATTACTACTACGTTTTCATATTCCCAAATTTCACACCCATACAACAAAACAGGTAAAACAATTTTATCAAACAAATCAAGTGTCACATGTATACGTAGTTCTTTTTGCCATGCAGTCCATATCAGATTAAACATGACTTTAGTAGCTTGATTAATCATTTTCCTTACATTTTGCAAAACTGCCACTCTCACTGAAAATAATTCTAAATATTTAAATAATATTAACAACTTCCAAATGTCTTTTCCAATATATATATTAACATGTATCAAGATCTTTTTTGGCAAAATATGAATGATTTCACACACACACACACCACACACACACACAACACACACACACACACACACACACACACACACACACACACACCACACTCAATACTTTTAAACAGTCAACACTACACACACAACTAGCATTGCGCACATCAACACACCCACACTCGCACACCCCACACACACACCATCCACATACACTTCCGCGTATCACTATTTGTGGAAGGACTATTATGCAAATAATAAACAACACAACTACACACTAAACACATACTGAACAATCAACACACACTTAACCTGTAAAGTCACACATCCAAACACACATGCAACACACTCATGCGCACACAAACACACACACACATTTTTACTAGCAATGACCACACACGCTGTGGCTTCATTTCAATACAATAAGTAACTGTCCTTAGAGACACTGAACAATTCATCCTTTTAATTGTTAAAGTTGCATATTGCAGATAGTTGCTATCATGAAAGAAACACAATTTTTGAATTTGTAGGAATTTGTTTCCTGTTTAACAGTACAAGTGAAGTAATGATTGTAAATTAATTATTTTCATTTTCACTATTAGGAACACCTCAAAGTTTGGAATTGTTTGTTTGATAATATGCCATAAAATATTAGATTTCATACTTAAGCTAAGTTAAGGAATAGCAGATCTCTACAGGGATCTCCCTCTAACTTCTAATCCTCTGAGCTTTGGAGGAGATGTGTTGTCTATCTTCCTGTGTTGTGCTGGAGGAGGGGGCAAGGAGGATGAGGCCGCTGTGGGGATAGGGACAAGACAGAGAGGGGGGGGGAAGGAGGGGGGAGGGATAGACAGGGGGAGAGATAGACAGGGGAGAGGTAGAGGGGGAGAGGATGAGAGGGGGAGAGGAAGGAGAGGAGGAGGGGGAGAGGACAGAGGAGGGGGAGGGGAGAGGAAGGGAGGGGGAGAGAGGAGAGGAGGAGGGGGAGAGGACAGGAGGGGGGGAGAGAGGACAGGGAGGGGGGGACAGGGGGAGGGACAGGGGGGGGAGGGGGAGAGAGGACAGGGAGGGGGAGGGGGAGAGAGGACAGGAGGGGGGTAGATGAGGACAGGAAGGGGGAGGGGAGGGGAGGGATAGGACAGGAGGGAGGGGGGAGATAGGTCAGGAGGGAGGGGGAGTAGAGATGGGGGGGGGTGGGGAATAGGAGGTGAGTAATTGAGAGTGGAGGTGTAGACAGGAGGTTTAAGTGGGGAATAGGATGCTGGGGAAACTGGGCTTGTAGTTAGTTGGGAGGGAGAAGGAAGTTTATGTTATGTCTATGATAAGTGTGATATTGTCTCATGCCTTCTGGTGAATAACATCAATTAATAAACTAAGGAGAAAGAAAAAACAAACAAACAAACAAGGAACGCCTCTCTGGCTTTATATTTATAATCACTCAGAAGGCATGTCTGCATGATAGAAAAAAAGTATTTAAAAAGTGGAGAAACAGATGGACAACATGGTGTTTCCTATGCCAGTATTGATCAGGAGTGTCCAAAGTATGTGTATGCTGAGAAACATGCTGTCACTCTCATTTGCAGGTTTTTGCCCAATATCCTTGCATTAACCACTGGACTAGTACCTTGAGAGGAGAGAGAGAGAGAGAGAGAGAGAGAGAGAGGAGAGAGAGAGAGAGAGAGAGGAGAGAGAGGAGAGGAGGAGGAAGAGAGAGACGAAGCCCAACTGAAACACACATTTTCAGTTTTCATAAGACACGTCAAAAATTTTCACTGTCGACAAGTTTACAAACTACATAAGAGTTTCAAGTTTAGTAGATGTGGAAAGGAGGGGGGAGGGAGGGGGGGCGGTCTGGGAGCTTGAGAGAGACGACGCGGAGAGGAGAGGGAGGGAGGAAGAAGAAGAAGGGGGTGGAGAAGATGAGGATAAGAGGCAAGCAGGAAGAGGAGTGAGAGGAGAGGGGGGGGGGGGGGGGGAGGGAGTTAAGAATTGGCAGACGGCCAGGATCGCGGAATGTCTCTATCGGAAATTAAATTATAGTGCCAGTCGATAGGAAAAGCAAAATAAGAAAGAAAGAGAGAAACAGAGAGAGAGAAAAGAACACACACACTCAAACAGACACACTCACACAAACACACACGTGCGCGCACGCACACACATCATACATACACACACGTACGCATACACACACACACTCACGACACACACACACACACACACACTCGCACGGACGCGCGCACGACGCGCGCGCGCGCACACACACACAATACAACACACACACACACATACACACACTTTTACGTGTGTCTATAAGCTTTGTACTATGCTTCCATGGCAATAAACGATGTTGTTCTGTTCTGTTGTGTTGTGTTCCACACACACACACACACCACACACACACACACACACACACACACACACACACACCACACCCCACTCACACACCACACCACACACACACACACACACACACACACACACACACACACACAACACACACACACACACACACAACCCGCCACACACCGACCACACGCGCGATTCAAGATTTAATTTGCCTTTGACCCTCTTGGGGCATGGATGATTTCAAAAAACAAAATCAACTGTAACATATAAACGCATACACACGAGGGACTGGATGCAAAAATATCCCACATGAGTGTTTCTTCATTATCTTGCTATTACATTATTATTCAATGCTTCATTCATTTTCTAATGGCAACGCGCTCTCCCCGGGGAGAGCAGCCCATTTCACGCACAGAAATCTGCTGTGACATAAAGTGGTATAGTTAAAAATCCTCGAAATAAAAGAATGAAATGAAATAAAAAATAAAGATAAACCCACACCACCATAACCACACACGCATCATATTATTAGAATAATCCTGTTTTAACAAAATCAATTTAATCATGATTATCATAATTATAATTCTAACTAGTCTCCCCACCCACGCTTCTAAAGAGAAACTAAACCTTACCGATTCCTCACCCAAAAATCTAATATTATGATTTTATTTATAATGATCTGATTCCAACAATTGCTGGGGCAATATAATTATTGCTAGGTTTGTAAACCAGTCACCTCCCCCCCACCCACCCCACCCCTCCCACCCCCTCCTCCCTCCAGTCCATGGATTTAGATATTTCTTTCTTTCTTTCTTTCTTTTCTTTTTTTTTTTAAATAAAGCACATTAACAGCTTAGGCTTGCTGCTGCGTGAAGAGATTGGTAATATTACCTTTGCAAATTTACAGGAATTCAAATGCGATTTTTTTTTTTGCAAACCCACAAAGAATATAACGAGGTCGGTATATGTGTGTATGTTGTGTGTGTAGTGTGTGTGTGTGTGGTTGTGGGTGGTGTGGGTGTGGGTGGGTGGTGGGGGGGTTTCTTTCTTCTCTTTAAAAAAAAAAGATTCACACCAGTACATTTTGTTAAAAACTAAAGAGACAGGATGTTTTTCTCCTCTCTTAAAAAAAAAAAAGATTTACAGCAGTATATCTCTCTCTCTCCTCTCTCTCTCTCTCTCTCTCTCTCTCTCTCTCTCTCTCTCTTCTCTCTCTCTCTCTCTCTCTCTCTCTCTCTCTCTCTCTCTCTCTCTGTATGTCTACCTGTCTGTCTGTCTGTCTGTTTGCCCCCCCCCCCCCCCCCCCCTCTCTCTTCCCTCTCTCTCCCCCTCCTCCCCCCTCTCTCCGCCCCCCCCCCCTCTCTCCTCTCTTTCACCCCCTCCCTTCACCCCTCCATTCCCTCTCTCTTTTCCAATCGACCGGTGCGCTGCTGTGCGCTGCTGTGCTGTGCTGTGCTGTGCTGTGCTGTGCGTGCCGTGCGGCGCGGTGCGTTTTCATGCATGTCAAATGACTTTGGTGTTCAGATGCAAAGTTGTGCGATTGTCGTGTGTGGGGGCGACCATTGTAACGGGATCTCTTTCTCCTTTTCCCTGTGAATTACAATGCAGCAGTGATCCCACTGTACTGCTTGCTTTCTCTCTCTCTCTCAATCTCTCAATCTCTCTTGTATGTCTGTGTGTCTGTCTTGTCTGTCTGTCTTTTGTGTGTGGTGTGTGGTGTTGTGTGTGTGGTGTGTGTGTGTGTGTGTGTGTGTGTTGTCTGTTGTTGTCTGTCTGTCTGTCTGTCTGTCTGTCTGTCTCGGTGTTTCTGTCTTGTCTTCTCCTTCACATAGAGACATACAGACACAGTCAGAAGACAGACAAACAGACACTCTCTTAATCAGTCAGTCAGTCAGTCAGTCAGTCAGTCAGTCAGTCAGTCAGTCAGTCATCTCTCTCCTCTCTCTCTCTCTCTCTCTCTCTCTCTCTCTCTCTCTCTCTGCTTCTACTTTCTGCCTGCTCCGCTCATCCTTCTCTCTTCTGCTCTCTCTCTCTCTGTCGTCATTCTCGATCTCTCTCTCTTATCAGTCTTCTAGCATGATCACACACACAAACAAACAACATATACACAAAACACACACACACAACACACACATACACACACACTCTCTCTCTCCCTCTCTCTCTCTTCATCTTACTCTCTCACTCTCTCTCTCTCTCTCTCTCTCTCTCTCTCTCTCTCTCTCTCTCTCTCTCTCTCTCTCTCTCTCTCTCTCTCTCTCTCTCTCTCCTCCCCGCCCCCCCCCCCCCCCCCCTCTCTCTTTGTAGGGCAAACTTGTACTTTTGAACACCTTGCTAAGCCGAAAGGCAACAACCATTTCGCCTGCTGCAACCCGTAGTGATCGTAATGTTCGATGTTTTTATCAATATTTAAAGCAATGATAACAACCCACACGAAAATGTATACAAACGAACAAGGAGAACAAAAAAGTATAAAAAAAAAAACAACAACACCCCCCCCCCCCCCCCCCCCCAACCCCCCCCAAAAAAAAAAACAAAGGTAAATGAATCAACCTATAAAGAATATTTATAGAACAATCTATAAACTAACACTAACAAACAAGAGAGAAGAGAGCAATAAAAGTGATGAACATGAATAAATGATTGGACAAAAGTATGACATAAAAATGATGGACAACTAAGATTGGCTGATTTGCCACACACACACACACACACACACACACACACACACACACACACACACACACACAACACACACAACACACACACCCCACACACACACACACACACACACACAAACGGCGGGACTGAAAGTGAAGTAGGCTATGGCTTGATGTTTTTTCTTCCCCTGCCGTGTTATTTTGTTTATGGACTTGTACTTTTTTCGTTTGGTTTTTCGCTTGGTTTTGTTTTGTTGTTGTTGTTTGTGGTGGTGGTGTGGTAGTGGTGGTATCAATTATGGAATTTAAAAAATCTGTCTGCTTGTCTCTTTCCTTCTTTGTTTCTTTGTTTCTTTGTTTGTTTCTTCTTTCTTTTCTTTCTTTCTTTCTTTCTTTCTTTCTTTCTTCCTTCTTCCCTCCTCCTCTCCTCCTCTCTCTCTCTCTCTCTCTCTCTCTTCTCTCTCTCTCTCTCTCTCTCTCTCTCTCTCTCTCTCTCTCTCTCTCTCTCTCTCTCTTGGGTGTGTGGGTGTGTGTGTGGTGTGTGCGCGCGCGTATGTGTGTGTGCGTGTATTTGTGTGTGTGTGCGCGCGCGTGTGTGTGTGTGTGTTGTTGTGTGTGTGTGTGTGTGTGTGTGTGTGTGTGTGTGTGTGTGTGTGTGTGTGTGTGTGTGTTGTGTGTGTGTGCGTTTCCTTGCATTGTTGAGGGAAATAGTTTCTCCCCTAGGACAGTGTTTCAACAATTCTACTGTTCAGTGTCACGCTGTGGTTTACAGGGACAACAAAACACACTCTCTTCTGATTTGGGCTTCCCTGCTTGGGGACACACACACACACACACACACACACACACACACACACACACACACACACACACACACACACACACACACACACACACACACACACACACACACACACATCCGAAGTCTTTCGGATGAGACTGTAATGTGTAAACCGAGGTCCCGTGTGCGAACGCACGCAGAACATCTTGCGCACACGATAACTCCTGTTCCACTTTTACACGCACACACGCGCGCGCGCGCGCGCCCCGCACACACCACACACACACACACACACACAAACACACACACACACACACACACACACACACACACACACTCTCTCTCTCTCTCTCTCTCTCTCTCCTTCTCTCTCTCTCTCTCTCTCTCTCTCTCTCTCTCCCTCTCTCCCTACCTCCTCCCTACACACACACACACACACAACACACACACACACACACACACACACACACACACACACACACCACACACACACACAAACACACAACACAACACAACACACTGCACTACCCTTTCAAAGGAAAGACACTAAGTAAGACTGTCGACAAAATGCTATGTCCTGTACTCGCAGACGATGAAGAGAGATGAAGACAGACATGTCACAGACAGACAGACAGACAGACAGACAGACAGACAGACAGACAGACAGACAGACAGAAGACAGAGCAAACAAGCAGACAAGCAGATAGACAGGCAGACAGATATTTATGTGCGGATGTTACTTCACTGGTGTTATTAATGTAGGCACAGACATAGGCTTTAAATAAGAGAAGAAGAAGGAGAAGGAGAAGGAGAAGAAGAAGAGAGAAGAAGAAGAAGAATTCTGAGAGAAATAAACTGTCTTTAAAAGAGGGGAAAAAATATGCAGAGTTAGAAATAGTCAGAAATAGCCTCTTTCTTTCTTTCTTTCTTTCTTTCTTTCTTTCTTTCTTTCTTTTTTCTTTTCTTTTCTTTCTTTCTTTCTTCTCTCAGTATCTCTTTCTTATTTCCATCTCTCTTTTAGGCTCTTTCTTTCTACGCACTTTTTTGTGGTGTCCAATGGTATTTTAAAGGAAATGAAACATGCGGGAAGGATGTGTCTGTTGAACGAGAGGAAAATTATTGGTGGGGGGGTAGGGGGTGGGGGTTTAAAAAGAAAAAAAAAATGCCGAAGGAAGAAGAAAGAAAAAAGTCTGTGGAGAAAAATATAGTCTTAAAGATTGGGGAATCCAGTGGGGGGACCAAAACAGTCTTAAATGCAGAGAAGAGAGAAGAAAAATGCAGAGAATTAAATGTTTTCAAAATTAAAGGAGGACAAATAGAAAAGAAAGACCCAAATAATTTTCAAATGAGGAGAGAGAGACAGAGACAGACAGAAGAATAAGTTCAAAAAAGGAGGACAGAATGAGAGAAGAGAGAGAAAATGATCAAGAGAGAGAGAGAGAGAGAGAAGAGAGAGAGAGAGAGAGAGAGAGGAGAGAGAAGAGAGAGAGAGAGAGAGAGAGAGAGAGAGAGAGAGAGAAGAAGAACACATGAACACTGAGAGAGAGATTGAGAGTCTTTAAAAACAAAGGGGGAGGGAAGTATGCAGAAAAAATTAGTCTTAATATAATTCTTGAAAAAAAAGGTGATAAAACAGTGTTTAAAAAAAGGAAAAAAAAGAAAAAGATACAACAAAACAAATAAAATGCTAAGAAAGAGAAAAAAATCATAAAATAAACTATGACAAAACACCATGTAAAAGATGGTGTAGTCTAAAAAAAAAAACAACAAAATAAAACGAAACAAACAACAAACAGAAAGAAAAAAAGAGAGAAAAAAAATTACACTCACACAGTAAAAATCAAACAAACCAAAAAACAAAAACCAAAACAAAACAACAAAAAAAAACCCTTACCAACAAAAATCAAACAAAAAAAACAAAACCAAAAGCACACACACACACAAAACTTAGTCTAAAAAAGTTACCAGACTGCATTGATTACGAACTATCGGACAAAGATGAAACAGACAGACTGACTGACAGACAGACTGGTGGACAGATAGACTAGACAGTCTGATAGGTAGACAGACAGACAGACAGACAAAATGGAAGACAGACAGAAGACTAACAAGATCAACAAAGAGTTGAAGGAGAAGGAAGAGGACTTCGAAAGGAGGAGAGAGAGAGAGAGAGAGGAGAGAGAGAGAGAGAGGAGAGAGAGAGAGAGAGAGAGAGAGAGAGAGAGAGAGAGAGAGAGAGAGAGAGCAGAAGACAGACAGGACAGACAGACAGACGACAGACAGAAGAGACAGACAGACAGACAGACAGACAGACAGACAGGACAGACAGAATAAGCTAAATTCTGTTTGTGTTACTGGATCTTGTTGTAAATATGCTAAAATTCTGACAGTGTTTGTGTTACCGGATCTTGTTATAATCACAGTTCTGTTTCTCTTTGTGTTAGCGGATCTTGTTATAAATACACCAAAATTCTGATAGTCTTTGTGTAACTGGATCTTGTTATACATTGATAAGCTTGCTTACACATTAAATAAAGAAATAAACCCGTCTGTGGCATCTTCAGGCAGCTTAGTCAGGAACTGTCATTGTGATACATTTAACAAAGGTTCTTATCATTTCAGATGGGTAGTAGATGGGCGGAATGAAGAGAGAGAGAGGAGAGGAGAGAGGGGAGAGAGAGAGAGAGAGAGAGAGAGGAAGGGGAGAGAGGAAGAGAGAAGAAGACAGAAGAGAGAGAGGAGACGAGAGAGAAGAAGAGAAGAGAAGAGAGAGAAAGAACAGACTGACACAGACAAACACAGACACAGAAGACAGACACAGACAGAAAAACACAGACAGAGACAGAAAGACACAGAAAAACAGAAAGACCAGACAGAAACACACAAGACAGAAACACACAAAGACAGACACAGAGAGACAGACACAAGACAGAAAACCCAGACAGAAGGTAAACGAGAACAGACAAGATACACACTAAAACAGTACACACACGAGAGATCTTTCCAACTAGTAGCGAGTA
>CM060342.1:38049534-38064534 GCA_030674155.1 Stramonita haemastoma
GGACCCCCCCCAAAAAAAAAAATCTTTTTTTTAAAAACCACAGCCAATATTTTTAAAGGTTTTGGAAAATTTAATTACATTTTAATATAAGGGGTTCCCTTTCCCCCCATAAAAATCCGGGGGCCCCGCATATAAAAGCACCCCCCCCCTTTCCGGGAAAAACTGTGCTAGGAACCCCCTCTTTTCAACCCCTCTCTTTGCCCTTTTCCCTTAACTTTTTCCTTTTTCCTTTAAACCCCTTTTCCTTGTTTTTTTTCCCTCCCGGTCTTGGCCCATTTTTCTCCCCCACCCAATTGCAATCTTTGAAATTAAAAAAAAAGGGGGGGGGGGGGAAAATTTAAAGGGATCTATCCACTGCAGATTTTTAAAAAATATGAAAAAGTAAAAAAGGGAAATTTACATTTTATTTCAAAGGGAACCGAATCTTAACATAACTAAAATCGGGGGGGAAGAAAAAAAGAGAAAAAAAGAAGAAAAGAGAGAAGAGAGAAAAGAGAGGGGAGAGAGAGAGGGGGAAGAGAGAGAGAGAGAGAGAAAAAAAAGAGAAAAGAGAGAGAAGAAAAAGACAGACAGACAACAGACAGACAGAAACGACAGACAGCAGACCCCCAAAGACAGAAACAGAGAGACAGACACAGCAGAACAGGAGTGAGACAGAGACAGAGAGGGGAAAAAAGAGCCAGACAGACAAGAAAACAAGACTGAGAGGAGAGAGAGAATAAAAGGGAAAACACCAGGGAAAAATGCTCTCATACATACACACACACAGAGCCATGACATTAGACTAGAAAAGGGCAACCCCCCCCACCAAAAAAAGAGACCGGAAGGTGTGTGGGGTGGGGGGGGGGGGGGGGGGGGCGATAGCCCCTTAAGAAAGGAAAGTCTAGATAATATCAATGCACACCCCCCTATACATGCTCAAAAGGGTGAAAAAAAAAAAAATAAAAATAATATAAAAACACACAATATACCCAAATCCCCCCAACCCCCACACCAAAACCACCCAAAACCCCCAAAACCAAACCCCACCCACCCCCCAAAAAAAACCCACCCCAACACACACACAAAACCACACCAAAACCCACAAACCACCCCCACACCCCGCAACAAAACCACCCCAAAAAAAACACCACAAACAACACACACCACACACACAACACAACACACACACACACACACACACAACACACACACACAACACACACATTTTAACACACCGTCCAATATCACAACTTGTGGAAAGACGTTAAATGAATTTGAACATTAACACCGATACAGTAATATGATATAGTATACATGTATACTTGAAAGAGAGAGATCTATATACAGAGGTGGGGGGGTGAGAAAGACACAGACAGACACTGAGAGAGAGAGAGAGAGAGAGAGAGAGAGAGAGAGAGAGAGAGAGAGAGAGAGAGAGAGAGGAGAGAGAGAGAGGAGAGAGAGAGAGAGAGAGGAGAGAGAGAGAGAGAGAGGACTCAGAGACAGAGAGAGAGAGAGAAGAAGAAGAAGAAGAAGAAGAAGAAGAAGAAGAAGAAGAAGAAGAAGAAAGAAACAGACGAACACACTACCACCACTGATTTGATTATAGAACGT
Source organism: Stramonita haemastoma (assembly GCA_030674155.1). Taxonomy (NCBI): domain Eukaryota; kingdom Metazoa; phylum Mollusca; class Gastropoda; order Neogastropoda; family Muricidae; genus Stramonita; species Stramonita haemastoma. The sequence continues at coordinate 38,051,131 of CM060342.1, forward strand.
GAGAAAAAAAAAAAACTTAACTAATGTTTAGAAAAAGGTCCCAAAGTGAAAGAAATTATTGAGGAAAAAGTAGTGAGAAAAGACAAGTGCAGGTGAGAGAGTGAAAGAAACACAGAAACATACTACACTACCACCACAGCCATAACTTAGCACTGCAGTGTGACTGTGTTGGCTGAACTAGATCAGTGGATGACTGAAGTCGGAATGAACTTCTAAAAAAAAGATCATGCACAGATCCGGTATCCTATGTAAGCTATATATATACATATAGTATAATACACAATATATAATGTACACGAGACAAGATTTCTTGTCTACGAAACCAGACCCACTTTGTCTTTGGGACCGTTATAATAAACAGAACACACACGCCCACTCACACACACAGTGATATTATTACATACAGACACACAGACACACAGACACAGACAGTGAGACAAACACACACACACACACACACACACACACACACACACACACACACACACACCACACACACACGCACACACAAATACGATTCATTATATAATATACAAAGACTGATTCATAAGAGACAAGACAGAGCGCGCATGCGCGCGCGCGCGCACACACACACACACACACACACACACTCTCTCTCTCTCTCTCTCTCTCTCTCTCTCCTCTCTCTCTCTCTCTCTCTCTCTCTCTCTCTCTCTCTCTCCTCTCTCCTCAGAGGAATCAGGAATCTAAAACACACACGCGCACAAGAACCAACAGACCTGATGACAAAACCAGATGGACAAAAATCTACCCACGCCCTTCACACAGTTCTCTCCTCTCTCCCTGTCTGTCTCTCTTTCTCTTTTCACACACACAGACACAGTCACACACACAGAGTCACACACAGAGTCACACACAGAGCCACACACAGACAACACACACACACACACACACACACACACACACACACACACAGAGCACACACAGTGACACACACAGACACACACACAACCACACCACAACACACACACACACACACACAATGTCCGGACACAAAAATACCGACACCCTTCATCATCATTCATTTCTCTCTCTCTCTCTCTCTCTCTCTCTCTCTCTCTCTCTCTCCTCTCTCTCTCTCTCTCTCTCTCTCTCTCTCGATCTTTTACACACACACACACACACCACACCACCACACCACACACACACACCACACACACACAACCACACGCACACACACACACACACACCCACACATCACACACGCGCGCGCAACCCCCCCCCCCCTCTAACCCCCCCAAAAAAACAAACACGATTATATCAGTGACCACACTTAGAAACAGATGGACACTTCTCTCTCTCTCTCTCTCTCTCTCTCTCTCTCTCTCTCTCTCTCTCTCTCTCTCTCTCTCTTTCACAACACACACACACACACACACACAACACACACACACACACACACACACACACACACACACTCTAAAAAAATAAACAAGACATCAGTGACCACACCTAAAAACAGATGGACAACACACACAAACCTCTCTCTCTCTCTCTCTCTCTCTCTCTCCTCCTCCTCTCTCTCTCCTGAGCATCTTCTCTCCTCTTAAAATTTCTAGTCTCTCTCTCTCTCTCTCTCTCTCTCTCTCTCTCTCTCTCTCCTCTCTCTCTCTTCTCTCTCTCTCCTCACCCACACCCTCACACACACCCACACAAACAAACAAAACAACAACAAAACAAACACAACACAAACACCAACACGTCTTTCTTTCTTACCTTGGGCTGAGACTTGCGCGGAAAAGCCACTTTAGGGTCCACCTGCAAAGGCAGAGGCAAAAGATACTGGTTATCCATGTGTGACCAACCTTCACAACACCTCTAGCCTCCAGTCAACACTGTCACAACAATATATATCCACACACACACTCACACACTAGGCCTATACCCCCACACCACACACAGGGGGGGAGGGGGGGGAGGGAGATATCTAGCCTAACTTTAGATCCGTCACTCCCAGCGTCACGGCTCAAAGCATACGTTTCGATGCTGACCCGGAAAAAAAAAAATGGTAGCACACAAAAAAATGGTTTATAATAGGCAAAGAAACCGCCCCACACTCTACACACACACAGAGAAGTTTGACACAGATAAAAAAAAAAAAAAAAGCAGAAAGTCAGTGATGGAGGGGTAGGCCTATAGCGAAATAAGGAATATATAAAAAGCAGGCCAATGCGGTTACGGTCGGTTGGATGACGAAAAGGCAATCTTTAGTATTCATGAACAGAGGAGGGGGGCTAGGCCTAGACCCCACTTTTTTGTGTTGTTGTTCTCTTCTCCACCACAAGCTCCCAAACCAGTTTTGGAGCCAACAAATTTCTTTTTCACGACTTCCCTCCCTACATACAATATCAAGAGTAGTAGTAGGCCTAGTAGTAGGGGTAGAGGCTAGGCTAAGGGTAAGGGGACGTTTTGACTTCACGCTACACCGAACGAGAAGAAAACTGTCAGGCCAACACGTTTCACTATCACTCGATCTGGCTCCTTCTTTTTCTTCTCCTTCTTCTCCTTCCTTCCTGTGTTTTCTAGGCTAGCTAGGCCTGTGTGTGTGTCGTGGTGAATTCAAGCAAGATGTTGCCTAGCGTGTATACGGCAGGGTTAGCCTAGGTCAGAATTCTCAAAACTGCTGCTAGGCTATGTCGCGGCGGGCCAGAGATGCACAAGAATACAAATCGGAAAGTTCCAACTTTTTTTTGTCTGCAAGTTTATTCCCAGGCACTGGCAGTTTCAGGGTTTAGGCCTAGCACCACGTTTTGTCTTCACTTCTAAAAGCCTAGGCCTCAGTCTCGCGCTCGCGTTGAGTTTTGGCGCGGTTTTCGGAAAATCTTATCTAAGCTGTCAGCTGAGCAGACACTGTTAGGTTAGGCTAACGGTGCAGATTTAGGTGAGGGTTTACACTTTTCAATTCTGTATCCTTGAGCCAGAGTTATGATGTCAGTTCCAAACACAAGGTCCAAACCTGCACTCAAAGTCACAACACAGTCTTTTTTTGTCGAACCAAAACAATGTCGCAACTCCAACACAAACACACCCACCAAACGTTTTCTTCACTGTGTCACAGAGTCCTAACACTTCTGCTTCCTGAAAGAGAAATTCCAGAACTAAAAAAAAAAGTCAAGCGATGATGATAACTTTGTCCTTCCTTTTAGTCAAAGTCCTGGAGAGAAAGAGAGAATACACACACAATAATAATAAAAAAAAATGTCAGAGCTCGCACAAGACCAGATAACTTTTTAGTCTCCACAAAAATTCCAGAACATGCAATCAACACAAGAGACCAGCGGGGTTTGTTTTGTCCCACAGCAGGGCCTACACACACAGACAAGAGGCAGCCAGCTAGGCTAGGCAAGGCTAGATTGGCTAGGCAAGGCCTTACTAGGCTAGGCTTTAGACAAGGCCCTTCAGCAACACAGGCCGATGATGTCTGTCTGGGCTTTGCAAGAGAGAAGAAGAAACTAGCCGCTGGCTGGATGGAGGTTGGTTGGTTGGAGGTGAGAGGGAAGGAAGAAAGAACGAATGGAAGGAAGGAAGGAAGGTTTTGCCAGACTAGAAGAAAAGTGTGTGCTCAGGTTTCTGACTCCAACTCGCCCTCTATCTTTTGTTCTCCTCAGCACTGGGAGTCAGTCCTTGCCTTCCGTCTTCTTCTAGGCCTAGCTATCGCTGCTCTGCTTCTGCTTCTTTCTATTCTTCCTCCTTTTCTTTTCCTTTCACACACTCTCTCTCTCTCTACTGCCTTGACACGGACACAGGAATGGAGGAGGAGGGAAGGGGAAGGTGAAGGTGTAGGAGGGAGGTGAAGATGGGGAGGTAAGGAGAAGAAGGAAGAGAGGGGTGTGGATGGGTGGGAGGGAGGGGGGGGGGGACTGGAGTCGCCGTGTATCCGATTAGCCCAACGCCTTGCCTTTCTGTCAAGCTGGGGGCAAATTAATCTTCCCGGAGCCACTTTCGGGCCTGCTGCTCGATCCGTCTTTCTTGTCGCTGCTGCAGCCCTGCTAGGGCCTGTCTGTCTGACAAGGCCCTGTCGTCTTTTCGGTACAAAGACTTGTCCTTTTTTTTTTGGTTGTTTTTTTTTTTTTTTTTTAGTATGTGTGTTTGGTGTGTGTGTGTGTTTTTTTTTTTAGGGTGGTTCGTTCGTTGTTGTCTTCTTTTTTTCCTATTGTTTTTTCACTCCTTTTTACTTTTTCTGTTCCTTCTTTCGCTTCTTTCTTCTTTTTCTTCTTCCGCCTCTTGTTGTTGTTGTTGTTGTTGTTGTTGTTGTTGTTGTTGTTGTTCTTTCTTCTTCTTCTTCTTCTTCTTCTTCTTCTTCTTCTTCTCTTCTTCTCTGCTTCTGCTTCTTCTTCTACTGCCACTAACTCTTCTTCTTCTCCGTCGTCTACTCCTTTCTCCTCTTTCTCTTAGCAAAAGAAAAAAAAATCCCAGGAGAAATCAAAAGATTCCCTGTCACACAGGTTAAGGTACCAAGTTTTCTTTGCAGTCTTTATCCTTGTGCATTCACCAAGACTTTTTTTTTTCAAAACTGACGACAAAAAAACTTGACGGGTGCATAGACGCTTTAATCCCAATCCTCTCTCAGTGATTAAAACTACAAAATCCAAATGACAAAAAAAAAACTTGACCGGGTGCCGTTGACAACGTTTAAATCCCAACCCTTTTCTCTCAGTTTCTCAAAAAATCTACAAAACTCCAAACCACCACTTGGCTGCTAACTATAACAGCAACCACTCCACCAAAACTTCTGACCACCAAAAACTCTTTGTGGGAACCCGATTACTTTGGCCCTTGACTTTTATACTTGGCTTGTAGGCCAGCTTGGCCTGGGCCCCCTGGCTTGCTTGCGTTGGGTTGCTTTCCCACGAAAACTGTCCCTTCAACTTCTGCCGCCGCTGCCACTAGCCCTAGCTAGGCTATAGCCTCAGTCCAAACTTGGTACAGACCTGACACAGGTAGTCTAATGGGGGAGGGGGGGGACTACAGGACCCAAAGGTAAAAAGAGATGGAAGCTGGAAGGAGGAGAGAGAGGGGGGGGGGGAGCAAGTGAGAGAGAGAGAGAGAGAGAGAGAGAGAGAGAGAGAGAGAGAGGGGGGTGGGAACAAGGGAGAGAGAGAGAGAGAGAGGGGGGGGGGGAAGGTGGGGGTAAGAACCTCTTGGTGGTCAATAGCGGTGGTGTGTCAATGACAATGTGTGCTTTAGGGCCGGACCGACCTAGGTCCACGGACCTGCCTGCCTGCCTGCCTGCTATGCCGTAACGCGCTGCTTGTGGTTTATTTGCGCTCAACTTTCCCCAAACTGGCCACTCTTTGGCTTTTCTCCTTCGATCGAACCCGAACCCAACGTTCAGTGCTAGCGTTCAGTTCTACGTTCTCTCTTTGTCTCTGTCTGTCTCTGTTCTCTGTTGTCTGTCTGTTGTGTGTGCTGTGTGTGTGTGTCTGCTGTGTCTTGTCTGTCTGTCTGTCTGTCTGTCTGTCTGTCTCTCTGTCTCTGTCTCTGTCTCTCTCTCTCTCTCTCTCTCTCTCTCTCTCTCTCTCTCTCTCTCCTCTCTCTCTCTCTCTCTCTCTGGGGACTGGATGTAAACAAAATATTTAAAAAAGCATACAGTTGCTTATTCCATTATCCTCGATATAAAAGAATGAATGAATAAATAAATAAATAATAAAATCCTATGACCAACCAGCCCTACACAACCAACAAACACCCAAAAGGAAAACGAAAAGAGAGCAAAAGTGGAAGACTATTTAGAAATTGCAACAAACAAACAAAAAAGAAAACCAACAAAAAACAAACAAACAAAAAAACCAAGTTTCGATTTCAACCACACAAAAAAGGAGACAGCACAGCAAACAAAAGAAATGGATGCTAATACACCAACAGAGAAAAAAGAGAAGCTTCGATTTTAAAAAAAAACGATCAATGGATACAGTAGGAGAAATGCAAACGACATTCTAAATGAGCATTCGATTTCCATCCCCAAAGCAATTAAAGGAAAAACTAGGCAACAAGGAAAAGAAATAAACTTGAAGGGCTTTCATTGTTCATAATTCAGGACACGGTCTAGGAAACACAAACAGGACATCCATAAAGACCACACAACAGCGACAGCAACAATAGCAGGAAAAACCTTTTCTGAAAAGTTTCTAATCTTTTCATGAAGCTATAATAACACAGAGGAAACATGTCCACATTTTTGGTTAAAAAACAAAACAAAAAAATAAAATAGGGAACAAAAGAAAAACCCAACCAACCAACCAAAACCAAACAAAGCAAAACACAAAACTAAATCTAAACATTAAAAAAAATACGTGGCTACAAACTACGAAGTGAAGTGTGTGCGTGTGTGTGTGTGTGTGTGTTGTGTGTGTGTGTGTGTGTGGTGTGTGTGTGTGTGTGTGTGTGTGTGTGTGTGTGTGTGTGTGTGTACCTGCTTACAGAGAGAGAGAGAGAGAGAGAGAGAGAGAGAGAGAGAGAGAGAGAGAGAGAGAGAGAGAGAGGAGAGTATGTGTTTGACCTTCGTGCATGCATGCATGCGTGCATGCGTGTGTGTAGTGTGCACGCACACATTTCCACAGGCATCAACCTGCATGAGTGTCTTTTTAACGTTAATTATTGTAGCCTTAAATACTGCTGGCATTTCATAATTCCCACCAACCCGAACTCCCAAACAGTTCTGAACACTTTGCCACACACATATGTCAGCTCTTAGATTGTGAAGAAAAAAAAAAAAAAATATACATATACATTACATTACACACACACACACACACACACACACACACACACACACACACACACAACACACACACACACACACACACACACACACTCCACCTCATTTGGGGAGCAACAACAGTGACGTATGTAGGTATATATATATATATATATATGTATAAACAAAAAAATCCAATACCAATCTAGTTTCCTAACAGGCAAGGCCTTAGAGGGTGACCCTAAGGGACACTGTGTGCGCACAGTAGAATCTGTTTCCCTGTTGACATAACAGGTCCCTAGACCTTCAATAGGGGAGCCACCTTGCTATGTACACTGTCACTGGCTGTGTCTTGTTGACTTACCATAGCGCTGGTCTCTGTGGAACGGAAATTACAAGCATGGAAGGTCTGAAAGCAAGAGTGCGACTGGGGGTTGAAAGCGGGAGAAAAGTCCAAGTTTCCTTTTTCACCCCCTGACAATACCCAGAGTCGGCCCTTTTCATGTTTTGCAGATCTTCGCGGAGTTTTTCCCAGACACGTTTGGACATGTATGGTTGATAGGTGTCTGTGTGTGTGTAAAGAGAATTTAGGGTGATATTAAAATATGATCTTTTTTCTTTATGATTGTTGATATACACAAGAACAGCAATAACACTGGAACTACTGACAACTTGAATACGTAAATAACATCAACAACAACGACAATGGCCATAATAAATTGCAACAACAGCAACAACATAAATGACAAGATGGATGCTTATAACGAATGGTATGTGTATGAATTGAAATAAAATTTGAAAAATATTTTAAATAAAGTAAAAAGACTATAAAATATAACTGTTAAAGACATGTTATAATTGCTCTCTCTCTCTCTCATCTCTCTCTCTCTCTCTCTCTCTCTCTCTCTCTCCTCTCTCTCTCTCCTCCTCTCTCTCTCTCTGTGAGTTGTGTGTGTGTGTGTGTGAGTGAGTGAGTGAGTGAGTGAGTGAGTGAGTGTGTGTGTGTGTGTGTGTTGTTGCGCGCGCGCGCGCGCGACCACAATCACCACAATTATCATTCTCATCTTCCTCACCTGATCACCCACCACCACCACCACCACAACCACCATGTCCACACCATCAACCATCATCATTGTCCTCCTCCTCCTTGTCACCACCATCATGATCATCATCATCATCATCATCATGACCATCATCTCTATCACCGTACATTATCATTATCTTGACATTTATATCGCGTTTGTCCAGTAACACAATACCAGGTCGATGTATGGCACTAACAGTGAGAACCATACATAGCTAGAGTTACCAGGGAGGAAAGGACCCACCGGTAAAAAGTAAAAGGTAAAGGTGTGTCCCATAACCTGTGTGGTCGTAGGGAGCGAGGCATCAGAAACCTCAGCTTCTCTAGGGGGCCAGCATGTTGAGGTGGCGCCCATCTCCTCTCCCTCGCTGCTTTACCTTCCCTGACCCTAAAAGAGGGCAGGTACCCATTGACAGCTGGGTGAACTGGGGAGGACTATACTGAAGCCAAGGCGCGCAAACGGTCACCCATCCTCTTGGTAACCAGGCTCCAGGCTGCTTAACCTTAGCTTGCCAGTGCTCTGACCATTGAGCTATCTTGAGCGTCTCTCTCTCTCTCTCTCTCTCTCTCTCTCTCTCTCTCTCTCTCTCTCTCCTCTCTCTCTCTCTCTCTCTCCTCCGGAAGCGGACAGGGCGTACATTTTCTGTGAGCTACAGTAAAACTCGTAATTCATACAAAAATGCCAGTTACTGGACTTCCAGCGGCTGTGGAGAGGACCTTAGGCGCCCCCTGCTGACTGACAATGCAGTCTCCAGCTGGAAAGTGGCAGGAGAAGGGGACAGCGTGGTTTTTGCTTTGCGACTTAAACCAGTGGACACAGCAGTGTCAACCAACATGGCGGATCCAACAGTGAATCGCAGCACACAAGTACAATACTATAGGAAAAAACCCTACTCCCAAACCCGCAGGGATTTGGAACGCTCTCGAAAGCATAAAGAGAAGCAGGCAAGTGTTGTGTGTGAAAGTGACTGTGTCTTCAGTGCCTCGAGTCCACCTGACAAAAGTGTAGAACAGCAGAATGCAGCATGCGCAGATACGCATAGAGTAGACCTACCAACAGCACACACACAGGACATCAACACAAAAACATCAGTTAAGTTGCTATCATCGGTTGATTTAGAACCTCCCTGTATGTCTGATTGTAGTGACTGTGCTGATATGTGTGTTTTGCAGCCTGAGGTGAACGATGATAATATTGTTGGTGCATTCGACAAAGGAAATGTCAAACAGTATGTGGCTACTCTAACTGATAGATCGGTACAGAAAAGGCTGAGAGACAGACAAAGAAATACACACTTTAGAAAATCTGTCCTACATCATTCAGATGGTGAAGATATTGTGACCTGTGAGTCAGATGACATTGTGATCCAGCTCGCATGCCAACCAGACACTGAGCCAGTATGTGTGTACTGGTTTGTCAAACAGCAAGAGAAAAACTGTTAAAAGAGGAAGTGTCAAACTCGCCAGTCCAGAACACACTACACACGGAGACCCTTTCACGTGCTTCAAGGGACTTGGCGACACTTAGAGAACTATTACATCGCTGTCTTGGCTAGGGTGTGTGACAATGACTCCAGGAAAGAAAGGCTCCGAATGCGTAACATATCCAGACTGTAAAGAGTTTAGTGTCTCCATGTACATTACAAATCAATGCTGTGGTTTCCATGGCATGGAATGGTGTTGTGTGTCAGCTTAAAGCAATTTATCATTATTCGGCAACCCCCTTCATGTATGGCCAGTGGCCTTTTTTCATGAATAAACCTTTCGAGTTCGAGTTCGAAACCTTTCGAGTTCTCTCTCTCTCTCTCTCTCTCTCCCCTCTCTCTCTCTCTCCTCTCCTCTCTCTCTCTCTCTCTCTCTCTCTCTGCACGCAGGCGTGTGGGTATGTATGTATGTGCATGCTTGGGTACTTTTGTGTATATTGTTGCTGTTATTTGTTTGTTTGTTGTTGTTTTTTTACATCGTTGTCGTTTTTCTTTTCATCATGTAAACGCTCGCAAAAGTTCACCTTGACACAGAGAGAGAGAGACACAGAGAGAGAGAGAGAGAGAGAGAGAGAGAGAGAGAGAGAGAGAGAGAGAGAGAGAGAGAGAGAGAGGAGAGAGAGAGAGAGAGAAAACATACCAAAACAAACTTGACTAATCTTTTCCACGGCTGGTACCATAACCACTTGGTATGCATTCATGACTCTTCTTTTGTACAACAAAGCATATAAGACAAAACAGGGAGTTGTTTTGGGGGTTTTCCTTTTTCACTCCCCCCTCCCCCCCTCACACATACACACAAAAAACACACACGCACACACACACACACACACACACACACACACACACACACAACACACACACACACACACACACAACACACCACACACTCACACACACACTCATACAGGCACTCACCTGCTCGCGCATACACACACAGACACAGACACACACACATCACACACACACCACACACACACACACACACACACACACACCCCCCCCCCCTCCCCCCCCCCCCCCCCACACACACAACCCTACTCCCCCCCAAAACACCTCACACCAACATTACGCCCTATTTTGCACACACACACACACACACACACACACACACACCACAACGCAGAAATTGGATAAAGATACACATCTCTCTTATACACTTCAAACGCGACAAGAACGCGCTAAAGAACATCGCTGCTTCATCATCATAAAACAGCCCCATACCACCGCAAAAGAGGAGAAGAAGGAAGGAGAGAAAAAAACAGATGAAAAAAAAAAACACCGAAAAAGAACAAAAAACAAGATGGCGTATAGTGCCTGCTTGCTTGTCTGCACTGTGTAGCAATGGAGTGTAAAGATATGACGTCAGAGGTGTCACACACTTTTCTTTGTGCACACACACCGTGTGCATGCGTGTGTGTGTGTGTGTGTGTGTGTGTGGTGTGTGTGGGGGGAGGGAGGGGAGGGAAGGGGAGGGGTGTGTAACATCCATCCCCCCTTATCCCCCATCCCGACCCATCCACTAAAGCGGAACTACGTCACATTTGCTGCGGCGCAGCGGGACAGGAGCCGAGCATGCGCAGAGGAGAGGCTGGTGGGGGATGGGGGGGTGGGGGTTTCAAGTTGCAAAAGTGTTATGTCTGTCTGTTTGTCTGTCTCTCCTTGTTTCTGTGTGTGTGTGTGTGTGTGGTGTGTGTGTGTGTGTGTGTGTGTGTGTGTGTGTGTGTGTGTGTGGTCTGTCTGTCTGTCTGTCTTCTTTCTGTGTGTATTCGTGTGCCTGGGTGTGTGTCAGTCTTGTTTTTGTCTGGGTCTGTCTGTCTTCCCCCCCCCCCCTCTCTCTCTCTCTCTCTCTCTCTCTCTCTCTCTCTCTCATAATTATGTGTTAAAAACGTTCGTTCATTCATTCATCATCCATTCATTCTCACTTGTGTTACTTTCTTCTTCTTCTCCCTCCTGTCTCTGTCTCTGTTAGGGCCCTCTCCCTTTAGCCTTCTCTGTCTCTCTCTCTCTCTCTCTCAGTCTTTCTCTCTCTCTGTTTCTGTCTCTCTGTGTCTGTCTGTCTGTCTCTGTCTTTCTCTGGCTCTGTCTGTCTCTCTCTGTGTCTCTGTCTCTCTCTGTCTCTGTCTGGCTCTCTCTGTGTCTCTGTCTGTCTGTCTGTCTGTCTGTCTCTGTCTGTCTCTGTCTGTCTATCTGTTTCTCTCTGTGTCTCTCTGCCTGTCTCTGCCTGTCTCTGTCCCTGTCTCTCTGTCTGTCTCTCTCTCTCTCTCTTTCTCCCTCCCTCCCTTACCCCCCCCCCCCCCTCTCTCCTCTCTCTCTCTCCTCCTCCTCCCCCTCTCTCTCTCCGTCTCCCTCCCACCCTTACCCCCCCACTCTCTCTCTCTCTATCTCTCTTTACTAGCGGGTCGACCTCGTTTGACATGATTACTAACGATTGGTGCTCTCCCTTTTTGCATCAACCCCCCCCCCTCCCCCCCGCCCCACCATCATCTATCATCCCCCCCCCTCAACCCGCCCCCCTCCCTCCCTTCCCTTGGTTTGGCGCCGGGGGCCATGTATGCATGCTTCTTCGTCATCCCCGCGTAGCAAACATACTTGCAAGACCATGCATGCATGCGTGCATGCACGCGCGCGGGCGAGTGCGCGCGCACACGTATTGCTGTCTTCAATGCAAAGGATTATTGTTGAACTTTAGAACTATCGATGTATGTGTGTGTGTGTGTGGGGGGGGGGTGGGGTACGAGTGTGTATGTGTGTGTGGGGTGTGTGTGTGTGTGTGTGTGTGTGCGTGTGTGGGTGGTTTGGTTTGGTTTGGATGGGTGGTAATGTGTCTGTCTGTCTGTCTGTCTGTCTGTCTCTCATACGCACACACACACACACACACACACACTCTCTCTCTCTCTCTCTCTCTCTCATCTCTCTCTCTCCTCTCTCTCTCTCTCTCTCACCACACACACACACACACACACACACACACACACACACACACACACACACACACACACACACACACACACACACACACACACACACACACACACACTTTCACTCCAATTTGACCCACTTCGATTTTGAAGCAGCAGTCCTATGAAGTGTCATGGGGCATGGCCCCGGGAAAGGTTGCTTTAAGTGGGGAAGGAGGGAAGGGGTAGAGGTTATGAAAGCAGAATAAACTGAATGAGATGGGCGGGGGGGGGGGGGGGAGTCGATGAGAAAGAAAAGAGAAGGGCTTGGAGGGTGAAGGTGAAGAAGAAAAAAGAAGGGAATGAGAGAAGAAGGAAAAAAGATATTTTTAAGCCAGTTGAAGGGGATTTTTCTTCTGGAGTTAACACATCAGTGCCGACACAACTCTCCCCCCCCCCAAAAAAAGCCCTTCGGATGAGATTATGAATTGAGGCCCCGTGTGCGAACGCACGTAGAACATCTTGCGCACACCAGCCAGAGTTGGAGGCCCTGCATTGTTGCCGAGTCCGATTCTTTATCAAGTTTGTTTATGAGAAGAGTAAGCCAGTTTTGATTGGTGGTGATATTGATGATAATGATGACAAGCGACGACGACGATGAGGATGATGTAGATTATCATCAACAACACCAACAACCATCATAACATTAACAACAACAACAACAACAAAGAGAAAATATCGACAGAAATCGAAAGAAAGAAGTTTGGGCCCAAAACTTTTCCCCCCGTCCATGAGTGGTGGTCTGGGTGCTAGTCTTTCGGATGAGATGATAAACTGAGGTCCCGTGTGTTACACATCATTCTTTAGCGCACGCACGTAAAAAGAACGCACGGCAACAAGAGGGTTGTCCCTGGCAAAATTCTGTAAATTTTTTTTTTTTAAAACCCACTCTAATAGGGAAACAAATACAGTTAACAGACAGAAAAAAGAAAATGAATGGGTGGCGCTGCAACTTGTGGCGACACGCTCTCCCCTAGGAAGAAACAGCAGCCCCGAATTTCACGCAGAGAAATCTGCTGTGACATAAAGTGAGTATAACAGAAAGAAAGAAAAGAAAGAAAGAAAAATCGAAATCACGAACTGAAAAAGAAGAAAAAAAAAAAAAACCCAAGAGATCAGCATCCATCCCAGCTGAAGCCAGTTCTATGAATAAGGAAT
>CM060342.1:38074534-38078356 GCA_030674155.1 Stramonita haemastoma
AGGTTGGGGGAGGGGGAGGGGGAGGGTGGTGGTGTTGGAACACACTTAGAAAGCTTGATTTTTGTGTTGGTTTTGTTTGTTTGTTTTATTTTCTACTTCTACAAGAAAATGTGGATGTCCTTTTCATATCAACAGAACTGTATTTGACAGTTCCAAAATCCTCATTTTGTATTTTCTACCTTTCATTTTTATTTATTTATTTATTTATTTGTTCATCTAGGTATGTATGTATGTATGTATGTATGTATGTATGTATGTATGTATGTATGTATGTATGTATGTATGTATGTATGTATGTATGTATGTATGTATGTATGTATGTATGCATCTATCTATCTATCTATCTATCTATCTATCTATCTATCTATCTATCTATCTTTATCTATCTATCTATCTATCTATCTATCTATCTATCTATCTATCTACCTACCTCTCTCTCTATCTCTCTCTATCTCTCTATCTCTCTATCTCTCTATCTCTCTATCTCTCTCTTTACCCTATTTATTCATTCTTTTATATCGAAGATAATGGAAGAAGCAATCATGTGCTTTCTTTTTACATCCAGTCCCCGTGTGGACGCAGTTTTGTAAATTTTGTCACGGGCACACAATGACCTAATATTTCGGAAAAGTAGAACAGATCTAACGTGTTTGCAAGATGTTCTGCGTGCGTTCGCACACGGGGCCTCAGTTTAGAATCTCATCAGAACGACTTTTCGGGAGAGTGGAGTATGCACTGATGTTAACTGCAGGGGAAAAATCCCCTTGAACGGGGTTCGAACTCGGGTCAATAGATTGCGAGCGCGATGTTCTAACCACTAGGCGATCCCGTCCCCCCATTTTATGCGAAATAGAGTCAGTAAAGTGCATGCTTTGGAGAGAATAAAACAGAGTTCCTCCTCCTTCACCCATCCATCCTCCCAAAAAGGACAAATAACAAAAGAAGTATAAAGTCCAAAGCAGGTAAAAAAATTTAAAAAATGAAGCCCCCCACCCCCCCACCCCCCCCCCCCCCCCCCCCCCGCGCCCCCCCCCAACCCCCAAAACAAACAAAAACAGCATACCGTCCAAAAATCTACACCCCAAAGGGAGGAAAAAACAGAACCACAGATGGAAGAGAGAGAGAGAGAGAGAGAGAGAGAGAGAGAGAGAGAGAGAGAGAGAGAGAGAGGGAGAGAGAGAGAGAGAGAGAGAGAGAGAGAGAGAGAGAACACACACACACACACACACAAAACCAAAAAAAGCAAAGGGCCTGTCACTTACAGTGCAGCCAATAAATAACAGACTTCAAAATGTACTTCAGCGACAGAATATACAAGCAGGAGAGAAATAAGGGGTTGACGGGGGGGGGGGGGGGGGGGGGGGGGAGAGGAGAGGGAGAGGAGAGAGACAGAGACAGACAGATAGCGACAGAGAGACAGACACAGAGAGACATAGAGAGAGAGCATCAAAGCAAACAAATTCTCTTATTTCGAGGATAATGAGCATGAAACATCATTGTGCTTTTTTTTTCTTTTTTTTTTTTTATAATACAGTACACATGCATTGAACATATCTTTATATATATATATATATACAGAGAGACAGGACAGGCAGACACACACACACACACCCCACACACACTACTACACACACACAGCCGACATGCACTGCACCACACACACACACCATCACACACATACACACACACACACACACACACACAACAACACACAACACAACACACACACACAACAACACACAACACACACACACACACACACACCACACACACACACACACACACACACACACACACACACACACACACGGGTCTTTCCTATTCTCTTCTCTGATTGGAATTGAAACATTTTGCATCATAAGCTCTTGCAACATAATTACAAGAGCTATATACCACACGCTGCTAATTATTAGCGAAAATGATACAATGAGATCAAAACATCCTGGTATATTCAATTATTGTTGTTGCTGGGATTTTCCACTTGCTTTTTGGTCTGTTTATTATTTTCTTTTTACAAAATAAACTCTAATATTACACAACAGCGATCAAATACCCACCCAAAACAATGCATGCAAAACACACACGAGATTTTTCACAGAGAGAGAGAGAGAGAGAGAGAGAGAGAGAGAGAGAGAGAGAGAGAGAGAGAGAGAGAGAGAGAGAGAGAGAGAGGGGGTGTGTGTGTGTTGTGTGTGTGTGTGTGTGTGAGAGAGGAGAGAGAGAGAGAGGAGAGAGAGAGAGAGAGAGAGAGAGAGAGAGAGAGAGAGAGAGAGAGAGAGAGAGAGAGAGAGAGAGAGAGGGGAGGAGAGAGAGAGGGAGAGAGAGCGAGAGAGAGAGAGAGAGAGAGAGGAATTAAAATTGAAAACAAAGTTTTTTCAGTATAGGCCATAGCCCCTTCGAGTGTGAGAGACAGAGACAAGAGACAGAGAGTATGTGTGTACATGGGAGAGAGAGAGAGAGGAGAGAGAGAGGAGAGAGAGAGAGAGGAGAAGAGAGAGAGAGAGAGAGAGAGAGAGAGAGAGATGAGGAGAGAGAGAGAGAGAGAGAGAGAGGAGAGAGAGACAGAGAGGCAGTATTGTGTGTGTACATAAGAGAGAGAAAGAAAGAGACAGAGACAGAGACTGAGAGAGACAGAGACTGAGAGGACAGAGACTGAGAGAGAGAGAATCTGTGTGTATATGTGTGTGTGTGCATGAGAGAGAGAGAGTGTGTGTGTATGTGTAAGTGTGCACGCGAGCATGTGCATATGCGTGCATGTGCATGTATGTGTTGCGAAAAAACGAGGTTTCCATTTTGATTTGATCAATGCCTCCCAAACCCAATGTAGCTGCTCTGTCCTTCCTTTTCCCTTAGGTATACACTCTTCCTTCTCTCTTTCTTCTTTTTTTTTCCCCCCGTTTCGGTTTTTCTTCTTTTTAAAAAAAAGGAAAATAAAATAAACGAAGTTTGCGCTAACCTGATTCCATCTGTTGTGTTTCTCCTCACTCTCTGCCTGTTAGGCAAACTTCTGTTTATCAAATCCTCCGGGATAGAATAATTTCCAACAGAAGGAAAATACCCTCCCTCCCTCCTTCCTCCCCCCCCTCCTCCTAAAAAAGGAAGCAAAAATATTAGGGAGAATGAGAAACAAAAGAAAAATATTAACACGACACAGAAAAGTGAGAAAACAGAAGAAATGTTACCGTCGATGCGATAAAATGACTATTCATGAGTTCAGAATAAGCACACACACACACACACACACACACACACACACACACACACACACACACCACACACACACACACACACACACACACAACACACACAGATAAGACAAACAAATGAACACACAGAGAGACAGAAACAGAGGTCTTCTCTTTCTGGTTTGGTTTGTTCCACTACACTGTTTCTGTGTGCCATTCCAGATTGCTTGTGTGCCATTTCGTGTGCCATCCCAGTTTGCTTGTATGCCATTTCGTGTGCCATCCCAGTTTGCTTGTGTGTCATTCCAGATTGCTTGTGTGCCATCTCGTGTGCCGTTCAAGATTGCTTATGCCCCATATCGCGTGCCATTCCAGTTTGCTTTATGCCATTTCGCGTGCATTCAGATTGCGTGTGTGCCATTCCAGTTTGCGTGTGTGCCATTTAGCGTGTCATTCCAGATTGCTTGTGTGCCATCTCGTGTGCCATTTCCAGTTTGCTTGTGTGCCATCTCGTGTGCCATTCCAGTTTGCTTGTGTGCCATTCCAGTTTGCTTGTGCGCCATTTCGTGTGCTATTCCACTTTGCTTGTGTTTCCATCTCGTGTACCATTCCAGTTTGCTTGTGTGCCATTCCAGTT
>CM060342.1:38078456-38088456 GCA_030674155.1 Stramonita haemastoma
TTTTTAAAATTTTTTAAATAAAGGTGTCTTAGACTAGTCCCACATGTGTATGTAGTTCTTTTGCTGTGCAGTTCTTCTCAAGGTAAACGTGACTTTAGCAGCTTTTCATAAGCATTTTTTGTGCATACCTTTTATACGCCTAATTTCACATCAATACAATAAAACACATACAATGATTTTATGTGCACATAGTTCTTTTTGTCATGCAGTCCTATCAAATAAACATAACTTAAGTAGCTTTATCATAAGCATTTATCTTGCATTTTGCAAAATACCACTGCTACTGAAGTTGATTCCTAAATCTTTAAAACAAACTTCAGGCGCTTTTCTGCTATTTTACACAATTATTACGCTTTTCTGTTATTTTACATAATTATAAAGAGATCTATTATGGCCGAATGTCATGATTTTGGTTTTCACTAGATTCACAACAAGTTCTTAATGAGAACAGTTAGTATCCAAAATGTCTAAAGCATCTTGTAACCCTTCTTAGTAGTGGAGAATAAATATGGTATCAACATAAAGTAAAAGTTTAACATAACTGGTTAACATTTTGCCATGAGATGAAAAGTTGAATATGCAGTGTTAAGCAAACTATTATTCTAAATCATTCAGAGTAATTAATGGTGATTGCCATGAGATGAAAGTTGAATATGCAGTGTTAAGCAATTTCTCACAAATCTTGTTCCAATCATTCAGAAAGTGTGTGTGTGTGTGTGTACTACTTGATGTCAATATTACTTCCCCTTCACAGGCTACATATCTTTTTAAAGAGTTGCATCCCTTTTAATTGTTTGCAGTTGCTTTGTAATCCAGATCAACGGTTTCATCTGATGGAAATAAAGCAGTACTTTTGATATGAAATTGTAGACTTACTGTTGACCTGTGTGAAAGAAGTGCAAGGCGAAAGTACATGATTGTAAACATACATGTTTTTCAATTTGTTAACATATAGTAAAAGACACCTTTGGAATTTGAACTTGTTGGTTTAATGATAAGTTGTCAAAATGTGAAGGCAAGAAGTTAAGTTGTGAGTCAGGAATTGCAGGTCTGTAGGGGGATCTGCCCCTAACTTCTAATCTTCTTCGCTTCGGAGTGATGTGTTGTCTATCCTCCCATGTTAATACCAGGGAGAAGGACAGGGGAGGGGGGAAGAAGGGGAAGGGAGGGGGGAAGAAGAGGGGAAAGGAGGGGTAGGGGAGAAGGACAGGGGAGGGGGGAAAGAAGGGGAAGGGAGGGGGGAAGAAGGGGAAAGGAGGGGTAGGGGAGGAGGGTTGGGGAGGGGGGGTAGGGAGTATGGGAGGGGGGAGAGGGTTGGGGAGGGGGGGTTGGGAGTATGGAGGGGGGAGGGGGGGTTGGGAGTGGGGAGGGGGGAGAGGGGGGGGGAGGGGGGGTGGGGAGGGGGAGAGGGTTGGGAGTAGGGGAGGGGGGGTGGGGAGGGGGGTTGGGGAGGGGGAGAGGGTTGGGAGTAGGGGAGGGGGGTAGGGGAGGGGGTTGGGTGGGAGTAGGGGGAGGGGGGTTGGGAGTAGGGGAGGGGTGGGGAGTAGGGTTGGGGAGGGGGGTAGGGGAGGGGGGGTTGGGGAGGGGGGAGAGGGTTGGGGGGTGGTTGGGGAGGGGGGAGAGGGTTGGGGGTGTGGTTGGGGAGGGGGGAGGGTTGGGGGATAGGGAGGGAGGGTGAGGGAGGGGGGGGGTGAGGGTGTTAGTGGGGGGAGAGGGATGGAGGGAGTTGTGGGGGTTGCCTGTTGCCAGTAGTTTTGTATTGACTGAAAACTGTACTTCATTTGAACACTTGGGTCATTAATTTTAGGGGGGTTAGTTTTCCCCCCAGTAAAAAGGAATTCGGTCGTCAGAATATAAAATTTTTAGTTTAGAAATGTAATTTATACAAGCCTGCTTTCTTTCTTTCTTGCTTTCTTTCTTTTTTTCTTCTTTCTTTCTTTCTTTTTTTGCTTCCTTCTTCCTTCTTCCTTTCCTTCCTTCTTCTTCCTTCCTTCCTTTCTTTCTTTCTTTCTTTCTTTCTTTCTTTTCTTCCATTTTTTGCCTCTGTGTGTGTGTGTGTGTGTGTGTGTGTGTGTGTGTGTGTGTGTGTGTGTGTTGTGTGTGTGTGTGTGTGTGTGTGTGTGAATGTGAATGTGATGTGGTGTGAGTGTGTGTGTGTGTGTGTGTGTGTGTGTACCTGTCTGTCTGCCTCTATCTATCTACCTGCCTCTCTCCCTCCTCCACCTAAACCCTTATAAGTAGGCACATACACATTTTTTAGTCTTTTCTTGTACATTGATTGTGTCTATATCTATTGCCTTTTCTTTCTCTTTAAAAATGCCTTTTTTTTAAATGTGCAATTAATATTGATCTCTTTTAGAGATTGGGTGTGTGATGGTAAAAGAAGTATGATTTACAAAATACAATAATAACACAAAACGATTTCAATACTACTACTACTAATAGTAATAATAGTAGTACAAAATGTATAATTACAACTAGATAGGAACGAAGATAACAAGGAACAAAACGCAAGGTTTGCTGCAAGCCTAAGGCTATGCGATACACAATCATCTACTTTAATTAACTATATAAATACATTCTGTTAGTTGTTTACATCCCCCTCTTCTACACACACACACACACACACACACACACACACACACACACACACACACACACACACACACACACCACATTCTCTCTCTCTCCCATCACTCTCTCTCCTCTCACTCTCTCTCTCATCTACTCTCTCGTCTCCTCATCTCCTCTCCTCTCTCACTCTTTTCCAGCTTCTCTAAAAAAAAAAAAATATGCAGACTGACATGCCAATATGTCTTCGTCGACATTTTCTCTTAGATTCTTTCTTTCATCTGACCTCTCCTTGCTCTATTTTACTTCCCCTTCTTTTTCGTCTGGGCCTTTGAAGTTGTTTTTAGATCATTTATATATCGTTCTTTCTGGACGTACAGGTGTCACTCTGAGTCCTAATTTGGGAAAAGTCACTGATTTATATTTGTTTTATTTCTTTGAAGCCATCATCGGCTTCTTGTTGTGTGTGTGTGTGTGTGTGTGTGTGTGTGTGTGTGTGTGTTGTTGTTGTGTGTTTTGTTGTGTGTGTGTGTGTGTGTGTGTGTGGTGTCTGTCTGTCTGTCTCGCTGTCTGCTGTCTGTTGTCTGTCTGTCTTACTCTCTCTCTCTACTCTCTCTCTCTCTTCACTGTCTCTCTCTCTCTCTCTTTAGTGTGTGTAGTGTGATCTATCTATCTCACTAACACTCACCAGGCTGGATGTCAACCCTAATATATGGACGTCCTTATTGGTGCTACTCAAACCTTATTAACAAAACAGTACATAAAAAAAGCAGCAAAAAACCCTTTAAAACTAAAAGACACCACGCCAAATTCCTCTACATCTTAACCCCCCTCCCCCTCCCTTTAAAGCACACCCCACACACACACAAACTAAACTAATCATCCTGCTAACTTCCCTACGCGCGATTCCACACTGACGAGGCAATACAAACCAGAGAGAGAAGAGAGAGAGAGAGAGAGAGAGAGAGAGAGAGAGAGAGAGAGAGAGAGAGAGAGAGAGAGAGAGAGAGAGAGAGGAGAGAGAGAGAGAGAGAGAGAGACAAGGCAAGGCAAGGCAAGGCAAGGCAAAGTATTTTATTCGAGGATAATAGATAAGCACTCGTGTGCTTTTTTTACATCCAGTCCCCGCCCTTTTCAGGGTTACATCAGGATGAAAAGATATGAGAGAGAGAGAGAGAGAGAGAGGAGAGAGAGAGAGAGACAGAGACAGAGACAGAGACAGAGAGACAGAGAGACAGAGACAGAGACGTGAAGGGGGGGGGGGGGGGGGGGGAGGGGCAGAGGATAACAAAACTATATTTTATGGTTATGGTCCGTCCTCTTTTACAAGCCTCATGGTCAGCCGCGCTATAAACAACACTCAACCACCGATTATTCCCCTAGGGGCCAGACACTAATAACGGTTAAAGGTCGTAAGAAGGTTTGACATTGGCGTCGAGCGCTCGCGCAGGGCCGCCAGCCAGCCATTGGGGGTGAGCACTAGAAGGAGGAAGAAAGCCAGGGAGGAGGTAGCCCTAGGTCCTTTGCAATCCATGGCTTCTATCCCTCGCGCGTGCAGCCATCACCAGAATCTATTGGTCGATCCTTTCATTTCCGCTGACACGCAAAAAATATAAAAAAAGAACCAATAGAAAACACGCACGTGACAGCGGGTTATGACAAGGAGGGAGGGGGGCGTCATTTTGACCTGTACAGGATGGGTGGTGGTGTTCAGAAAAAGTTGATTTGAGTTGATCTTCAAAACAAAACAAAAATCAATCAATCTGATACACAAACCATCTTGCCACACGTTAAATCCTGTTCCGCTTTATTCGTAAGAGTAGGCCATTGTGTGCCGGTGGGAACAGATGACAAGATTTACAAAATTGCATACACACAGGGGACTGGATTAAAAAAACCACATGAGTGCTTCTTCCATTATCCGAGATATATAAAAAAAAATAAAATAAATAAATAAATAAATGAATAAATAAATAAATTCAACCTTGTGGTTCAGAGGAACCGTTCACAAAACCTGTTCGTTTGGACCTGTGTACGTCAAAAAAAGAGGAGGAACAGCACTTAGAGTGAAAGGTTAAGGCTGGGTGAGAGATGGGGTTCATTCCCACATACATGTAAAGTTTTTTTTATGAATAAAACATGAACTTGTAAATTTCAAACTGAGCCTTGGGTTGGCTAGAAATACAAGCCATCCTTTTGACACAGAACAGGACCTAGTAAACCAAACGCCACAACCGGCATAAGAAAAAGGTAAAAAGGTAAAGGTGTCCCATATCCTAGGTGGTCTAGGGGAAGCAAGGCATCAATGCTATCTAGGGGCCAGCATATTGAGGGCGGCACCTATCTCCTCTCCTTCACTGCTTTACCTTCCCTAAACCCTTAAGAGGGAGGAAACCCATTTACAGCTGGGGAGTCATACTGAAAGCCTAAGGCTACAAACGGGTCACCCATCCAACTGGTAACCACCACGCTCGATGCTGCTTAACTTGACTTTGGAAAAGCGAGTGCTCTGACGGCTGAATTAACTGCATGAGAAGTAAAGTATAAGAAAATGACAGTGACAGACAATGCCTTTGGGGTCTGTTTAGTGTTTCCCCCTCACCACCCCAACCGTGCAGTTAGGAAGGCTCGTCTGTCAGCATCTTTCGCAGTCGGCTCCCAAACCCCCTTCCTTCTCCCTACTACTAGAAAGACAAGACGCCGGTTCCAGAGTTCAAAATCAAAGACACTTTGAATCTGTGTTCTTGCCTTTAATGGCGACTGATGAATAAAAGAAAGCTTACAAAATTATGAAAACAAGTTATTTGTAAAAAGGAGGGAAAAAACACAGTTTTTGGCTGTTTTCGTACACTTTTCCTGGTCGATTCTTCTGCATCTTCTTTCTTATCTTTCTTCTTTCTTCTTTTTAGTGCAGTTATTCATTTATCAACCCATCTCCTCAAAAAAACAAAAAACTTAACTGAAACCGTGAACGTGATGCAATACTAAATAACAAAGCACTAAAATAAAAACTCAACAACAAAAGAACAACAGTTGCAATTGAACACACCGTGAGCAGATTGCCATCAATAAGGTCATCGTCTCTCTCTGTCTCTCTCTCTGTCTCTCTCTGTCTCTCCTCCCTCTCTCTCTTCTCTTCTGTTCTCTTCCTCTCTCTCTCTCTTCTTCCTCTCTCTCTTCTCTCGCTCTCTCCTCATGAATATGCGTGATCAAATGCATTCATACCTTTTCTCTCTCTTTTTTTATTTTTTCGCTTCTACAGGATCTGGCTTTCATTCTCCTCGGCTCCTTGATTTTCGGAAAGACGATTTTCCTTCTTATTTTGTCGTTCTATTGTCGGTCTGTTGATCTGTCTGTCTGTCGTCTGTCTCTTCATTCTTGTTCGTTAGTGTGTTGTGTGTGTGTGTGTGGTGTGTGTGTGTGTGTGTGTGTGTGTGTGTGTGTGTGTGTGTGTGTGTGTGTGTGTACAATTGTGCGGAAGCACACAAATGCTGAGAAGAGAGAGAGAGAGAGAGAGGAGAGAGAGAGAGAGAGAAGAGAGAGAGAGAGACAGACAGACAGACAGACAGACAGACAGACAGACAGACAGACAGAAAGCAGAGACAGAGATTAGAGAGACAAAGAGACAGAGACAAAGACAGAGTTAGTATGTGTGTATTCATGCATGCATGAGTGATCGAGTGCGTGTGTCTACTTGCACTCACGCGAACCAAGTACGTAAACTACTCAGATTTTAAATATTCAACACACACAACAAACACACACACAACACACACACACACACACACACACACACCACACACACACACACCCAAAACACACACACACACTGACACACACAACACACACACACAGTGTGTTGTACACTCACATGAAATCCACCCTCTCAACCACCTACCCACCCTGAGGGCTTTACTTTAAGTTGTAGGGGAATGATGGAGGTGGGGGGGGGGGGAATCCCACACGATTTATCAATACTTCTTCGTCTTAACAAGTAACAGTCTCGTCTTATTTGTCTGTTTGTCTCGGTGTGTCTGTGTGTGTCTGTCTGTGTCTGTCTGCTTGACTCTGTCTGTCTGTCTGTCTTCACTCTCACTCTATCTATCTATCTATCTATCTATCTATCTATCTATCTATCTATCTATCTATCTATCTATCCTATCTCATCCATATCTCATCCTCATCATCTATCTATCTACCTATCTGTCTGTCTTCTGTCTGTTGTCTGCTGTCTGTCTGTCTGTGCTAACTAATCTATTCACTATCCTTGAAATAAAAGAATTTGATTTGATTGATTGATTTGATCTCCCCCTCCCTCCCTCTCCTCCACCCTCTCTCTCTCTATCTCTCTCTCCCCTCCCCCCGGTGATTATGTCTTTCACGTCTTGTGCTTTAAGTGCGCTTTTCTGTCCGTCTGTCAATCTGTTTGTCTGTCTTGCGCCGACACACACACACACACACACACACACACCAACCACCACACCCCACACCACCCCCCACCCACCCCACACAACACACACAACACACACAACCCCCCACCCCCACCCCCCCACACACACACTAACATACACACACACACACACACCCCCCTCCTTCCCACACACACACACACACACACACACTCACAGACCCCCCCCCCCCCACACACACCACACACACACACACACACACAACACGCACGCACGCAACGCACCAAATCTGCCACATTCTTTCTCCTGTTTCTCCGCTCACGGCTGTATTGCACTATAACGCTAGCTATCGATGCACACGTCCCGTTACTTTGTCCCGACTTAGAGAAAGCTTTGTATAACACTGCAGGGTTCGGGGAACAGAGAGAGAGAGAAAGAGATGGTGTGGGGGAGAGAGAGAGGAGAGAGAGAGGGGGGGAGAGGAGGGGGGGGGGGGGGGGGAGGGGGGGGAGAGAGGGAAAGACAGAAGACAGACAGACAGACAGACAGAGACAGACAGACAAACAGAGAAAGAGAGAGACAGAGAGAGGGGGGGAGGGGGAGGAGACAGAGAAACACACACACACACATACACACATACATACACACACATACACACACAAACACACACGCACTAACTTAAAAGATATGGACAATCTAAAAAAAACACAACAACAACAACAAAACCTTTTAACTACAAACAACCACATAAAAAATCAAAACAAAACAAAACAAACAACCCAAAACAACAAAACAAAACAAAACGAAAAAACAAATCGAAAAAAAACCTCACTCCCAATACAACCCTCACCCGGACCCCCACCCCCCCCACCCCCACCACCCCAACCACCACCCCACCAAATCTATCCAACTCCCTCCCCCCTTCACACTTTTTGAAGTTTCTTGACACCAAGTCTTGTTTGAAAGAGAAAAAAAACAAACCTACCTACCAGAAGAAGGAAGAAGGAAGGAAAAAGAAGGAAGGGGAAGAAAGAGGGAGAAGGAAGAGAGAAGAGGAAGAGATGGGAAGACACGATCAATAAAACTCGCCAAGTCTTGGTGGAGAAAGAAGCTAAACCTCTATACCCTTCGATCGAATACAGTTTAATACTGTCTCTGTATCAGTGTGTGTGTGGTGTGTGTGTGTGTGTGTGTGTGTGTGTGTGTGTGTGTGTGTGTGTGTGTGTGTGTGTGTGTGTGTCTGTCAGTTTGTGTGTGTGTGTGTATGTGTGTGTGTGTGTGTGTGTGTGTGTGTGTGTGTGTGTGTGTGTGTGTGTGTGTGTGTGGGTGTGGGTGGGGTGTGGGTGGGTGTGGGTGTGTGTGTGTGGGGGGGGGGGGTGGACTGTGTGTGTGTGTCACTGTGTCAGTTTGTGTGTATGTTTATTTAATTCATTTTTTATTTATCTTATTTTATTCTTTTATATCAAGGATAATAGGTTGTGTGTGTGTGTGTGTGTGTGTGTGGCGAGTGTGTGTGTGTGTGTGGTGTGTGTGTGTGTGGTTGTGTGTGTTGTGTATTGTGTGTGTATCGAAAGAGAGAGAGGAGAGAGAGAGAGAGAGAGAGAGAGAGAGAGAGAGAGAGAGAGAGAGAGAGAGAGAGGAGAGAGAGAGAGAGAGAATGTGTGTGTGTGTGTGTCAGACAGAGAGACAGACAGACAGACAGAGTGAGAAAAAAACAGAATGTGTGAGAGTTTCTGTGAGTGCGCATGCATGTATCAATGCGTCTGTAAGTGTGTTTGTGTACGAGCATGCGCACATGTGTGTGTTTGTGTGTATGTACGTATGTATAGTGGTAGGGCGGGGTGTGTGTGTCAGGAGGAGGGGGTGGGGGTAAGGTATGTGCGCGAGCGAGCCGCACACGCGCAAATACATTTGTAAAGCTTGTAGAATTTCTCCTACTTAATAACCCACCTAACCCAACCCCGCTCCCTACTCCCCCCCCCCCCCCCGTTTCTACACACAAACACAAACACACATAGTGACACACAGAGTGACACACACACATACATAGTGACACAACCACACGGTGATACACACAGTGACACACAGAGTGACACACAAATGACACACACACATAGCGACACAACCACACAGTGATACACACAGTGTGTGATACACACAGTGACACATACATAGTGATACAACCACACAGTATACACACACAGGACACACACACAAACAACACACAATACACCACAACACACACACAACAACACAACACACACACACACACACACACACACACACACACACACACACACACACACATCTCCTATCTCCTCAGCACAGCTGTACAGCAAGTCATTCCTAATTCCAATATATATGCACGTGGAGAATCAATCGATATACCGAACAGAGAGACAGACAAACCGACAGTAGGCGACAGACTGACTGACAGACAGACAGATAGACAGACAGACAGACAAGCAAACAAACTTTCCGCGAGCAGAAAAAGAGGGGGAGAGAAGAGATGAAAGACTACGTACGGTGGATACGTATACATAGACACGTACTTTGCGTGTGTGTGTACACACAGACACACACGCGCACACACACACGCGCGCGCGCGCACGTACGTACGCACGCACGCACACACAACACACACTACACATAGGCAGACGAACAAACACAGCAAGTAAAAGCAAGAAATATGAAGAAAGAAAAGCAGACTAACGTAGTGTGTGTGTGTGTGTATTGCGTGCGTGCGTGTGTTTGTATATATGTACGTATGTTACTGTATGTCATATGTGCATTGTGGTTTATGCATGATTTATACATGTATGTATGTATGTATGTATGTATGTATGTTGTATGTATGTATGTATGTATGTATGTATGTATGTATGCATGTATGTATGTATGATGTATGCATGTATGCATGTATGTATGTATTTATGTATGTATTATGTATGTATGTATGTATGTATGTATGTATGTATGTATGTATGTATGTATGATGTATGTATGTATGTATGTATGCA
>CM060342.1:38093583-38101083 GCA_030674155.1 Stramonita haemastoma
GGGTGTTGGCAGTCATAACCTGGGGCTGGGGGTGTTGTCCTCCTCCTCCTTGTTGATCATTACCTGCAGTCTGGAACTGCTTCCAGACCCCTGGGATGCTTGGTACTTTGGTCTGGCACCAGAACTCCTGAAAACAGCATCAACAAGCAACTTCAGCAATCCGGAAACTTTGCATGTTCAAACAAATCAATTCAGCAACTGTTTAAAATAAATCAATTTTCTCTGGAAAAAAGTTCCAGCAGAACGGGGATCGAATCCGGACTTTTCACTTTCTTGGCAGGTGGTTAAACTGTTGTGCTTGTGACCCGATGGCCTGGGGTTGAGCCACCACCCAGGTACCTGTTCAATGATATTTTCTCTTTGAAGTTAACACAAGTACTGACTACTTCCTGAAAGTCATTTGCATGCGACTATAAACCGTGGTCACATGTGTGAGCATGCGCAGAAAATCCTTCGGAAACGTTAAAACCCATTTAGCCTTTCGGCAGAGTAGGCCATCGCGTGCCAAAACAGACAATCTTCAAAGGAAAAATAATGCATGCATAATGGTGTCTTTAGACATTCCCAAAGTCGAGATGCAGCTAAACGGATTGCAAAGGGTTTGCTACACAAAATCTCACCATTGGTTTACCTCGGAGCTCTATCCCAGGATCGAGAAAATAATACTTACGCTTGTGAGTTCTTGAAGCAGCCACGATGGTTGTCTGGATACTTTCTGCTGCCACGATCAAAGACACACGCCCAGAACTGTGATTCGATCCCCATGACAACTGTCGACACCTATGCCAAACTTATGAGGATTCAGAGCAAGAATGGAGTGACCCAGAAGGTCTGGGAAGTGCTTTAGGAAAATGTTTGGGGGCGTGAGGTGTCCCTTCCCCTCGTGAGCACGGTGTGCGAGGGTAGGCAGGCTGTGCCGTTTTAGGACACCCAAATCTTTGTTCCACGCCTCTCTAGGTGGGCTCCCTTTGTGTGACCACTGCGGAAAAGGTTGAACGGATACTGACGGCAGTACTCAACCCTGTGGTCAGTGAGCCTCGCAGAGAACTTCAGGGACAAAGTTTGATTCGAGCTCAGAAACTAGGAAGGACTGGGCGACTTTTGTGGACATTGAGCACACACACGTTAACAGATCAAACTCTGTATAGACACGCCAGGAAAGTGTGCAAGACAGGGGTTGCATGTTCGGATCCTCTGCAACCCTTACTCTTTCTACGGTCGGTTCTGTGTCGACAAGCGGATGTCCACAAGGACCACAGCCCCTCCTGCTCTCATCGCTTTTGCTCCCTGAAGTGGTGCAGATATGGGAGGTCATCTAAACCCCACTCTGATACCAAAGCCCCCAAACTCCTACCTACTTTGCTGCTCAACCCAGTGGAAGATGAAGATGGGTGACTATGTCCTAGATCCCTGGGCAACGGAACCAGGCTGTGCACTAGTCTGCCCTTCAGGGATTTGATGTACCACTTTCTCCTATCCCCTATTCTAAACCCTTCTTCCCCATAGATCTGACATCTGTCTACTTTAGTCATGGGGATCTTGGACAAGTTCAGGGTCATGTGCTCCAACATCGGGGCGATGGCGCCTCCATGATCTCTGGTGAGAAGGATCACTATCACTGGCGAAGGTCTGGTGACAAGACCTTGAACACATCTATCAGTATATAGTCTATATTAACCCTTTTACACCCACCCACCCACCCCCACACACACAGAGGAAGAGAGAGGAAAGGGGGAGAATTGTATATATCCAGCGGATGAGGACTGGTTCATTAGTTTTGATGCATCAAGTGGATTAGAAGGTGATTTTTGAAGGTCGTCAATGATTGGTGCTGTTTAAATGAATCGGGAAGGGAGTTCCACAGCACAGAGAGAGAGAGAGAGAGAGAGAGAGAGAGAGAGAGAGAGGGGGGGGGGAGAGGGAGAGAGAGGGGGAGAGAGGGAAAGAGAGAGAGGGAGAGAGGGAGAGAGGGATTGAGAGAGAGAGGGAGAGAGAGAGAGAGAGAGAGAGAGAGAGAGGAGAGAGAGAGAGAGAGAGAGAGAGAGAGAGAGAGAGCAGACAGACAGACAGACAGACAGACAGACAGACAGACGGACAGACGGACAGACGGACAGACGGACAGACGGACAGACGGACAGACAGACCGACCGAAAAGAGAGAGAGAGAGAGAGAGAGAGAGAGAGAGAGAGAGAGAGAGAGAGAGAGAGAGAGAGACAGACAGACAGACAGACAGACAGACAGACAGACAGACGGACGGACGGACGGACGGACAGACAGGCGTACCGGCGCGCGTGTGCGCGCGCGCACGCGCGCGCGCGCGCGCACGCGTGTGTGTGTGTGTGTGTGTGTGTGTGTGTGTGTGTGTGTGTGTGTGCGCGTATGTGTGTGCGTGCGAGCGCATGTGAGTACGTGTGTGTGTATCTTCATCTACCAACAAGTGAATAATTTACTGAAAAGAGGTTTGGGTTCTAAGTACGTTAAATTCACCTACAGCGCATCTGACTCCGGCATAGGACAGATTTGTTATCGTTTAAGTCTTTCTTGGAAAAAAAAAGGCAGGAGAATGGATCAAGGAGGCAGAAGAAAAGACGAAGTGACAGGTAAAACAAAACCGGAACAAGGTAGACACAATGAGAGGAATAGAAAAGAGGAAATCCCAGCACAATTTCCCCCGAAGGTGGGATGCTATTAAAATTAAATTACTGACAGGCCCCCTAACATACCCACGGTACGGGAGAATAATTATACAAATTAAAACCCAACTACTCTGGTGTCATGTTTAGATAATTATCATCCATGAAGTCAGAATACCGCTACAATACTGGTGGGTAAATAACAGTGGAACACACAACTTTCACCTTCGGTAAACCTCGGAGCTATAGCTGAGGAACAGTTTATAAGTAACGCATGGTTTACAAGATGTAATGCACTTGATAGACAATTCTCTTACCTGTTCATCTTGCCAGAGGACGGAAGAACGAGGATGTTAGCGTGAGTTGCCAGGAATCTGCACATTCCCTGCCATGGGCATTGTCAGGATGGCAGCTTTGTGTCGATGTTATGGTGGCAGCTTTGTGTCGATCGCGATGTTGTGGTGGCAGCTTTGTGTCGATGTTGTGGTAGCTTTGTGTCGATGTTATCATGGTGGCAGCTTTGTGTCGATGTTATGGTGAATGTTTTGTGTCGATGTTATCATCATGGTGGCAGTTATGTGTCGATGTCATGGTGACAGTTTTTGTGTGGATGTTACAATGGTGGCAGCTTTGTGTTGATGTTATCTCTGCTATGATGGTGATCATCATGATAGCAACTTTGTGTGGATGTTATGATTGTGGCAGCTTTGTGTCGATGGCATCTGATGTGGGGATCATGGCGGCAGCTTTGTGTCTGCTGGATGTGGCCAGCCTGAAACAAAATACATGTCGTCAGTTCTCTGGCACCGATTTCCATCTTCTGTTTCATTTTATGTTGTTTAAAGCCCTACTGACCACGAAAGCCATATCAGGGCTGTCAATTCATTCAGTTTTTGTGGCTCGAGTAGTTACATTGACTTCAAAGTTTAAAACCAACACGACCTTATTCCCTTAAGTATCCAATTCGAAAAATAAAATAAATGGGAAAATATTTTAATGATTAAATTCATTCCTGTAGGCTGATGAAACCAGGCTGTGCTGAGGATGTCAGCCATTGTACCGATTCATCATCCCCAAATGACAAAAGTAAAGAATTACGCTTCGAAGCAGATTAAAAGGTAAAAGGTAAAGGTGTCCCGTAACTTAGGCGGTCGTAGGGGGAGCGAGGCATCAGAGACCTCAGCTTCTCTAGGGGCCAGCATGTTGAAGGCGGCGCCCATCTCCTCGGCCTCTCCCTCGCTGCTTTACCTTCCCTGACCCTAAAGAGGGCAGGTACCCATTTACAGCTGGGTGAACTGGGGGGGGGGGGGGAGGGGGACTGTACTGAAGCCAATGCGTGCAAACGGTCACCTATCCATAACTGGTAACCACGTTCGATGCTGCTTAACTTGACTGGGGGAAAGCGAGCGCTCTGACCACTGAGCTATCCCGCCCCCCGAAGCAGATTACCCCCCCCCCCTCCAACCCCCCCCAGCAAAACATGAAAAAACAAAACGCGAAACAACAACAAACAAACAAAAAACAAACAAACAAACAAAACAACTCCAGACCAACCAGGTTTAAAATGCCATAATGGGCATTTAAACAGTGGAACCGACATACGGTACTTATCCCGAAAGTTCTTTGGATGAAACAAACTGAGGTCCCGTGTGCGAGCACACCCAAAATCTCTTGCGCTCAAGTTATAACCTGTTCCACCTTTCGTAACAGGCCATTGCGTGCAAGAGGGAACAGAATTTATAAACTGCATGCACGCGGGGACTGGGGCTACTCGCCCACCTTCGCAATCCTTATCCCACCACTCAAATCTATACTAATTGTTAAAAATATCAGCTAGATAGCAATTAAAACTTCGAAAAATTTCGTTTTGAATTTGAGTAGTATACCCCCCCCCCACCTTCTTTCAATAGTTAAAGGAAATCGTAGACTTAAAAAAAAGAGGAGACTGTAAATATAAAGAAAAAAAATCCATTTACTTATTCAATATTGGACCAACAGCAAAACTTTTAGTGTCGTCAGGCCTAGTGAGGTACCACTCGGTTCACAATCTGATTTTGGATGATCCAAGAATATGTCTAGAGCCAGATTTTGTTTAAAAAAAAACTCTCAGCCTGTATCTACCAGTCTAACCCGTCTCTCTTGTTTACAATAAAGATATAAACTCTGAATGACAGTGATAACAAAAAGTACTGACACTTACCGCTTCTTCAGTCTTCACCGACCAGTATGTTGAATGTCAAGTCTTCAGAGGTCTTTCTTTTTTCCCCTCCCCAGCAGTGCCAGTGGTCTGCACTGCAGCTAGGGAGCTGTGTGAAATGACACCTTGCAAACTGCCCTGCACCCCCCAGTCCACAAACATATGAACACTTTTCACGCGCAAAGCGAAAGTGCTCACAGTTCAGTCCACAAGTTAAAAAAAAGAAAAAAAAAGAAAAGAAAAGAAGCAACAAAAAAAGCGTGTAAAAAGAAGCTGGCTTTGGCAGTGAATTTGCATGCTGCTTTTGGTGACCTTTGTGATCTTTTCTATCTCTGCTTTTGTCTGTCTCTGTCTCTCTCTATTTTTCTGTTTGTCTGTCTGTTCGTTTATCAGTCCTCCCACCTCTCTCCCTCTCTCTGGCATACCCCCCCCCCCCCCCCCCCCGAAATAAGGTGCATATCAAGAGGATGTGACAAAATGGCGGTTGAGTCCCGCCCCACCCCGATTTTTGCGCAGTAACAGAGCTCATGGCACCATGAGAGTATTCTACTGTATGCATACACACATTACCGTAAAATCCCTAGCATAAGCCCACCATCTAGCAAACGCCCACCCCCCACTTTGGGCCAAAAGTTGTGCACAGGGGTAACTACCTAGCAAACGCCCACCCTGCTTTTTTCAAAGAGACTATATGATCACTTTCACTAGGATTTGTGCAGATTGTTCTAAAAGTCATCTTTCCCCCCTTCTTTACCTTTTCGTGTTTCCTTTTTTCTTATTCTTTGTCCCCTCTCCTCACTCCCACCCATCCCCAACAAAGTGAATTAAAATTACGTCATGCTTTTTCCATTGACGTCTTTTGTCTGTCAGTGACGTATCATACTTTGACGACGCTTCCTGATGGCCGGAAGTTGGTTCTTGAATCTCTCTGTGCCATTTTTGCAAAATGCCGAAGCGACAGTCTTACACTGTTTCTTTCAAATTGGAAGCCCTCCAGTATCTGGAAAACGAAGCAGGTGGGAATGTTTCGGAGTGTGCCCGTGAATTTTCTGTGGATAGGAAGAGGATCAGGGAATGGAGTGAAAACAGAGATAGACTTGAACAGCAGTACGGAAAAGAAACAAAAACGGAAACTGTCAAAAGGACCAGTAGTTAGATCTGAACATGTCGACCAAGGTGTGCTGCTTTGTCTGGAAGATGAAAGATCTGAAGGCAGGGTATTGCGAAACAAGGACCTACAAGGGAAAGCGATGGAACTCGTTGGCCTTCTTTGCCTCAAAATCCCTTCTTTTCTGTTTTCCTTCACTTCTACTCACATGACCTGACTTACATGCTTTCGGGGTTTGTATTCACTCAATTACACGGTTGAGCACAAAAATTACTTTGTGCAAAGGGGTCTATCCCTAGCAAACGCCCACCCCACAATTTTGCCCTAAATCAGTGCACAGGGGTGGGTGGGCGTATGCTAGGGATTTTACGGTACTAGCATCTTTGATATAGGTGGCGCTGTTCTTGTGGCGACGCCACGGCTCCCAAAGGGACAGCCACGGTTGAATATTGCAAGTCTGTCAGAACAAATGCTGGTACAGCGTATGCAGCAATACACAGTGTTACACGTATTATTAATGGTACTATACAATATAATGCACCACAGCACACTGCAGGCTCATCCCTAGAGGCGCCCACACCCACACACACAACAAACAAACAAACAAACAGGAGCACACACATGCATTGCATGCATACCCCCCCCCCCCCCCCAAGAACAAGGCGGCTATTGAGAAGACTTGACACATAGGCGGTTTATGTCCCGTCCCACCCCGACTTTTGCCAGTAACAGAGCCCACGGTCCCATGAGAGTGCTCTACTGTATGCATACACACATTACTAGCATCTTTGATATGGGTGGCGCAGATCTTGTGGCGACACCACAGCCCTGAAGAAGGCAGCCTAGGTTGAATATACCAAGTCTGTCGAAACCAAAGCTGGTAGATTGTACCCAACAATACATAATATTGCACATAATAATGATGATGATAATAATTATACAATATGATGCATCACAGCACAGTGCATGGACGTTGCCACACGCACACACTCACAACAAAACGAACACACACACACACACACACACACACACACACACACACACACACACACACACACACACACACACACACACACACACACCAAAACGAACACACTAACACGAGCATAAAGGCATCAGCATAGGGTTACACACAATCAAGAATAAGGGGCATATCGAGAAGATATAACAAAATGGCAGTTTGGGTCTTGTCCTACCCCGACTTTTGCACAGTAACAGAGCCCAAGGCACCATGAGAGTTCTCTACTGTATGCATACACACATTGCGGGTATATTGGATATGGGTGGCGCAGTTCTTGTGGCGACGATACAGCCCTGATGACGGCAGCCTGGCTTCATTTTAGCAAGTCTGTCGGAACGAAACCGGGTACAGTTACGCATCAATACACAGTATTGCAGAGAATATTAATGATAATAGGCCTTATACATAATGGCGCACCACAGTACAGTGTAGGGCCCTCCACACACACACACACACACACACACACACACACACACACACACACACACACACACACACACACACACACACACACACACACACACAACGAGCACACGCAGGC
>CM060342.1:38126083-38134314 GCA_030674155.1 Stramonita haemastoma
CACCAAAAAGAAAAAAAAAACAACGAAAAAAACCCAAATGAATGACCCCCCCTGAACCCCCCCCCCCCCCCCAAAAAAAATCCCCCCCACCCACCCACCCAACCAAACCAAACAAAAAAACCTAACACAAGAATTCAAATATCAGTATTTTATTCGTTTTCATAGCAAATACTTCTCAAATCATCCAACAGAAACAACAAACATTAGTAACACTCTTTGCCCTTTTTGATCACAGAAATGCTGATCACGAATCATACCATAGCCATGTTAGTTTTATTTTTGTTGTTGTTGTTGTTGTTGTTATTCTTGTTGTTTGGTCGGTGTGCACGTGACGTGCATGCGTACATGTGTGTGTGTTGTGTGTGTGTGTGTGTGTGTGTGTGTGTGTGTGTGTGTGTGTGTGTGTGTGTGTGTGTGGTGTGTGTGTGTGTGTGTGTGTGTATGTGTGTATGTGTGTATGTGTGTATGTGTGTGTGTGTTTGTGTGTGTATATGTGTATATATATATCTATATCTCTGTGTGTGTATGTGTGTGTGTATGTGTTGTGTGTGTGTGTGTGTGTGTGTGTGTGTGTGTGTGTGCGCGCGCGCGCGCGCGCAAATACCTAATTTATGAAAGAAAATCTACCTACGTGTTTGCACGAGTAATAATGTATGCAAGAAATGGGAAAAAATGCTTATTTAATAGAAAATATTAAACAAATCATTGATTCATTTACAACGTTCTCCTCAGATATTATGAAAAGTATGTACTGGTTTTTTTTTAATGCACATTTTAAGTCTTATAGTCTTACATTCAATTAAAATACAAATAACAGCAAAATAAAAGAGAACAGAAATACATTTCAATTTCGTTGTATAACACATTTAGAGCAATGATACTTTTGAGGCTTTTTCTTTAGCCACATATCAGAGAGTTTTCTTTCGAATTTGTACATACTACGGACAAGAATTCTTCAAACAAACAACAGGCTACTAAAAAAAAAAAGGTAAAGGTGTCCCATAACCCATGTGGTCGTAGGGGAGCGAGGCATCAGAGACCTCAGCTTCTCCTTGGGCCAGTATTATTGAGGGCGGCGCCCATCTCCTCTCCCTCGCTGCTTTACCTTCCCTGACCCTAAAGAGGGCAGGTACCGTTGACAGCTGGGTGAACTGGGGGTACTGTACTGTAGCCAAGGCGCGCAAACGGTCACCATCCAATTGGCAACCACGCTCGATGCTGCTTAACATTAGCTTGGGGGAAAGCGAGTGCTCTGACCACTGAGCTGTCCCGTCCCAGTAGGCAAAGTAAAACCATGAAACAATCACAGAAAGTAGCAATTTTTACACCAAAAAAATGGAATTCTTTTGACCAAAACAATGAGACCGCAAGGAAAAGTATACTGTAAATTATTTAATTTTGATCAGGGGGTTGGGGAAGGAGGGGGGGGGGGTGGTTTAAGGGGAAAAAATAGTCAAATACACACAAGAAAATCTTACCATTGGTGAATATCAAAGCTTAGCCGCGAACATATAAAAAAAAATCTCATTACACGCAGCAATTTACTTCAAGCACAATGAAAATGACAGCCCCTTTCTTGACCATAATGACGACTACAAAACTGACACGACGGGATAGCCTGGTGGTTAGAGTGATGCCTCGTGTTCTGCTGACCCGGGTTCGAATCTCGTTCAAGAGAATTTTTCCTCTGGAGTTAAAATCAGTGCCGACTCCACTCACCCAGAAGTCCTTCGGATGAGACCATAAACCGAAGTCCCGTGTGCGAACGCTTGCAGAACATCTTGTGCACACGTTTAAAACGCGTTCCGCTACTTGGAAGAGTAGGCCATTGTGTGGCGGTGGGAGCATATGCCAACATTTCCAAAACTGCATACACACGGGGACTGGATGCAAAAAAATATGAATGCTTATTCCATTTTCCTCGAATAAAAGAATAAAAAAAAAACAAAAGTAGAAGGGAATATACACACAAAAATTTAATTGAAAAAAAATAAGAAGTCAAACAACAACAACCATTCACAATACCGATAAACGTGATGTTGTTATGAGGAGAGAGAGAGAGAGAGAGAGAGAGAGAGAGAGGAGAGAGAGAGAGAGAGGAGGAGAGAGAGAGAGGGGAGAGAGAGGGAGAGAGAGGAGAGAGAGGAGAGAGAGAGAGAGAGAGAGAGAGGAGAGAGAGAGAGAGAGAGAGAGGAGAGAGAGGAGGAGAGAGAGAGAGAGAGAGAGAGGCAAAGCAAGGCAAGGCAAGTCAAGTCAAGTCAAGTCAAATTCTTTATTCGAGGATAATGAATAAGCACTGTGTGCTTTTTTTTTTTATTTTTTACATCCAGTCCCCGCCCTTATCAGCGATAAAATCGAGGTTTAAAAAAATCCTTAAACTAAACATAACAATAATGAAATATCAGAACAAGAAACTATACCCAGTACCAAACAACATACAAGAAATAAGGACACTATTATATAAGGTAATAAACATGCCCTCATTCAGATGACGAAAATCAGAAGTCACAATAAGATGATGATTTTGATTATTAAAGAAAAAAAAAGCGCTAATAGATAAAGAGCGAACACGATAACATAATGAAATAAACAACTGAAAACATCAATCCACCACCATCTGTCAATAAGTCATATAAAATCATACATTATGAGAGGAGAGAGAGAGGAGAGGGAGAGAGAGAGAGAGAGGAGAGGAGAAGAGAGAGAGGAGGAGAGAGGAGGAGAGAGAGGAGAGAGAGGACAGACAGAGGAGGACAGACAGGACAGACAGACAGCAGACAGACAGATAGACAGACAGACAGAGACAGAGACAGACAGAGAGTTGAGCCATGTGAGCTTTATCACATTGGTTTAGTTGTGTTTCTGTTATTACATGCACTTTTCAACGTCGTATTTTAAACTGGACGTGCACACACATGTGCAGTGCACACACAAAACCACACACACACACACACACACACACCACAACACACACACGGGCGCACACATACACACACACACACTCTCCACCACCACCGAGTACGTGATTAACGGTAAGCAACTTTGCCCTGGAATAACGCGAAGAAAGCGTTACTCCCTTACCTTTTCATTTCTCTTTAGTGTGCCCGAACGCCACAACGCAAAGCAGACACACACACACACCACACAACATGTACACACACACACAGACACACACACACACACACACCACACCACACACACACACGCACGCACGCACGCACTCACGCACGTACGCACGCACGTACACACAGGAACACACACACACACGCACGCATTCACAGAGACACAGACACAGACAGACAGACACACAAAATACACACATAAACATACGCACATACACACAGGCACACACACACACACACACTCACACACACACATACACACACACACACACACACACACACACACACACACACACACAACTCGCACGCACGCACACACGCACGCACGCACGCTCGCACGTAACACAGACATATACACACAGACACACACAGACACACAAAACATACACAAGATTCAAGATTTAATTCGCCTTTGACCCTCTTGGGGCATGGAGGATTTCAGTTAACAAAATCAGCTGAACATATATATAATTTGCATTAACAAAATATATTTACAAGACAAAATTTCACAGAAATAGAAATATAGTGAACCTTTTCATCAATGTCATGCAAAACCCTTTCAAAACACATACTCACACTCACAAAGACACACACACACACACACACACACACAACACACACACACACACACACACACCAACACACACAACACGCACGCACGTACGTACACACACACACAGACACACATACAGAACACACACAGACAACACCACACTACATACAAACAGAGATTCAGAGACACACAGACACACACATGGATTGATATTAAAAGGTATAACTATGATCATAAATTGATATTGAAAAGTATAACTATAATTATAAATTGATATTGAAAGGTATAACTATGATCAGAAATTGATATTGAAAGGTATAACTATAATCAGATATTTGTATTGGAAAGGTATGATTACAGTCTAAATTGATATTGAAAGGTATAACTATAATTATAAATTGACATTGAAAGGCATAACTATAATTATAAATTGACATTGAAAGGTATAACTATAATTATAAATTGCATTGAAAGGCATAACTATAATTATAAATTGATATTGAAAGGTATAACTATAAATCAGAACTTGATAGGTATAACCCTAATTAATCATAAATTGATTTTGAAGGGTATGAGTAAAATAGTACATTGATATTGAAAGGTAAAGTTACAGTCATAAACTGCTATTGAAAGGTATAACTTATCATAAATTGATATTAAAAGGTATAACTGTAATCAGAAATTGATATTGAAAGGTATAACTATAGTAGAACTCTTAACTTTTCAGCAGAAAAATTCTGACACGCTATACGATCAACACAACACAACACAACCACACCACACCACAACACACACAACAACACAATACAACTCAAATACAAACAATCCACCACATTACATTTCAATACAACCCCTCCCTAAAAAAAACAACAAACTCACACCCCTCCCTCCCCCCCCACCCCCACCCTACACAACACACAAACCACACACACACACAACACCACACAACACACACAACACACACACACACACAACACACACACACCACACACAACACACACACCACACACACACACACACAACACACACTACCCACTCAGTCGAGTGTTATTCTTAAATGATATAATATACATTTGATATCAATTTGCTGGTCCACTGGCCCCAACGCCACACGTCTCACTGCCCTGCCGTGGTTCCATTCCCGGGCACCGGGAGATTCAGGGTTTGAGTCCCAGGTCCTGCAGTTGTTGAAGAATTGGGCGTGTTGCACTCTAAGTGTGTCCTGCCCACAAAACCAAACCAAACAAAAAATTACATACAAACCTCGTGTTGTTATTGTGAATTTCAAGTTGTTATTGTTTGTTATTTTTGTCAGTTTTAGTTTTGTTATTGTTTGTTAGTTTTGTCAGTTTTAGTTTGTTATTGTTATTTTTTGTGTCAGTTTTAAATGTGTTTATTGCTTGTTTATTTTCGTCAAATTTTCAGTTTTTTGTTGTTGTTGTTGTTGTTGTTTTTGTGGTCAATTTTGTTTAATTTGTTTGTGTTATATTTTTGTCAATTTCAATGTGTTCTTGTTGCTATTTTCGTCAATTTCAATGTGTTCTTGTTGCTATTTTTTGTCAATTTCAAAATGTTTTTATGAACTTTTTTGTCAATTTGTTATTGTTCTTATTTTTTGTCAATTCTTAATCATTATTGTTATTGTAGTCAATGCCAATTTGTTATTATTATTATTTTCAATAATCTGTTATTGATGTTGTTTTCGTCAAATTCAATATGATATTGGTGTTATTGTGATCAATTTCAATGAGTCTTTATTGTTGGAAACAACACTGTCAATCCTATTGTCTTTACTACCACCACCACCACCACTATCCTGTATCCTCCTTCTCCCCTCCTCTCAACATCACCATCACATAGCCAATTTGGCACTTGTGGTAGTGTAGTAGTAGTAGTAGTAGTAGTAGTAGTAGTAGTAGTTAGTAGTGTAGTAGCAGTAGTAGCAGTAGTAGCAGTAGTAGTAGTAGTAGTAGTAGTAGTAGTAGTAGTAGTAGTAGTAGTAGTAGTAGTAGTAGTAGTAGTGTTGTATCAGCAGCAGCAGTACTAGTAGTAGTAGTAGTAGTAGTAGTAGTAGTAGTAGGAGGAGGAGGAGGAGGAGGAGGAGGAGGAGGAGGGAGGAGGAGGAGGAGGAGGAGGAGGAAGAGGAGGAGGAGGAGGAGGAAGAGGAGGAGGAAGAGGAGGAGGAGGAGGAGGAGTGGAAGAGTAGTAGCAGGCAGCAGCAGCAGCAACAGTTAGTAGTAGTAGTAGTAGTAGTAGTAGTAGTAGTAGTAGTAGTAGTAGTAGTAGTAGTAGTAGTTAGTAGTAGTAGTAGTAGTAGTAGCAGCAGCAGTAGTAGAAGTAGTAGCAGTAGTAGTAGTAGTAATAATAATAATAATAAATAATACATGGAATTTGTATAGCGCTATATCTTGCAAAAAAACAAATCAAAGCGCTTGCATTCAACCTACAGGCGCACAATCAGCAACTATTTACAGTTTTGACAAATTCGAATGTACACACACACACACACGCACGCACGCAGCACGCGCGCGCACGCACACACACCCACAAACGTTATGCACTTTGGCAGGTGGATGTTGAAGGCAGGGACAGGTAAGAGATGGAAGCGGAAGGAGAAAAACTTAGGTTTGAAATAAGTGTGTCTTGAGGTTGGATTTAAAAGTGTCATAAGTAGGCTTTTGTCGGAGGGAGAGAGGAAGGTCGTTCCACATCGATGGACCGGAAACAGAGAAAGAGCGGCGGCCAACGGTAGATAGGTTGAATCTGGGTGTTTTAGGGACAAAGTATCTGCCGACGAGCGGAGGGGCGAGAAGGTGTGTACAAGTGAAGACATTCACAGAGGTAGGAGGGTGCAGTATTGTGGAGACATTTGTAGCAGAGGGTATTGATCTTGTAGTTTACTCTCTGTGGTACGGGCAGCCAATGAAGAGATTGCAAGAGAGGGGTAATGTGCTCAGATTTTTTCTTTCTGAGGACCAGACGAGCTGCGGAGTTTTGTATGCGTTGAAGGGAGTGGATGGATGATGCTGGCAGACCAGCCAAAAGAGAATTGCAATAGTCCAGACGTGAGAGAATAAGAGAAGTGACAAGTTTGGAAGTTGCATCAGTGGACAGGTACTTTCGAATTGCGCTAATACGCCGTAGTTGATAGTAGCATGACTGACAGGTTTGGGTAATGAATTTTTGCATGGAGAGAGTGTTATCGACAACGACTCCTAGATACTTCACACACAGTAGTTGTAGTAGTAGTAGTAGTAGTAGTAGTAGTAGTAGTAGTAGTAGTAGTGTAGTAGTAGTTGTAGTAGTAGTTAGTATAGTAGTAGCAGCAGCAGTAGCAGCAGCAGTAGCAGCAGCAGTAGTAGCAGTAGCAGCAGCAGTAGCAGCAGCAAGTAGTAGTAGCAGCAATAACTTTATTTCAACTGAATGTCGCAAGAGACAGTTCTCTTGTTGCCGTAAGGTCTTTAACACGCACTGAACATGCTGTAAATGGAACCTCGACTTATCATCTTCTAACTCGAAAGATTTACCACCCAGATAGCCAACCAGGCGATGTTGTCCAGTGCATGGGCGAAAGAGTTCGAACTCAATCAGGAGGGGAGGGAGGGGGGAGAGTGGGGGGAGTCGATCGGTGGTCTAGAGGTATCGCGCCTGCTAGAAAGCGAAAACTCCGGGTCGAAGTGTGCGGTGGTTTGAATCCGTTTGGGCCCCAAACTTTTCCCCTAACCATCAGATCATGAGTGGTGGTCTGGGTGCTAGTCTTTCGAATGAGACGATAAATCGAGGTCCCGTGAGTTACACATCATTATTTAGCGCACGTAAAAGAACCCACAGCAACAAGAGGGTTGTCTCTGCCAAAATTATGTACAAAAAAAAACACTTTGATAGGGAAACAAATACAGTTAGGAAAAAAAGGGGTGGCGCTGCACTTGTAGCGACGCGCTCTCCCCGGGGGAGAGCAGCCGAATTTCACGCAGAGGAATCTGCTGTGACGTAAAGTGGTATAAAGTCAAAAATAAAATATAAACTAAACCCACGACATTTCGCATTGCAGACGGTGGTTTACCTTTAAGATCCCTCAGATAAAATGATTACAATTATGTACATCAAATAGATTGAAATAGAGAGGAGACAGCAGAGAAGAGAGCAACCAGTAAAAACAACAACAACAACAAACAACACCATGATATATATTAGAATGTTTTCACCGATCTTTCTTACTTTAAAACAGTACTCTGGAATGAAAAAAAAAACGAGAGAGAGAGAAAGAAAGAAAGAGAGAGAGAGAAAATTGATTTGATTTGATTTGATTTGATTTATTCTTTTATATCGAGGATAATGAATAAGCACTTTTGTGCTTTTTTAGTCCAGTCCCCGTGTGTATGCAGTTTTGTAAATGTCATCTGTTCCCACCGGCACACGATGGCCTACTCTTACGAAAAGCGGAACAGGATTTAACGTTGTGCGCAAGATGTTCTGCGTGCGTTCGCACACGGGGCCTGGGTTTAAAGTTCATCCGAAGGCTTTTGGGGAGAGTGGAGCCAGCCACTGATGTTAAC
>CM060342.1:38134414-38139414 GCA_030674155.1 Stramonita haemastoma
TGGGATAGTTAAAACCTTAAAGGGGGTGGGATAGTTAACCCCGGGGCGTAATAGTTCAACCTTAAATTTTTTTGATACACTTTAAAAACCTTAAGTCTGGAATAGTTCAACCTTTAAGTCTTTTGATAAAGTTAAACCTTTTAAGTCGGGGGTTTTTGTTCAACCCCTTAAGTCTGAGATACACAGTTAACCTTGAAGTTGGAGATGTTAATTTTAAGTCGAAATTTTTCCCCGTTAACCTAAGTCTGGAGATAGTTAACCTTAAGGGGCTGTTTTTTTTCCAGTTAACCGGGAAGGGGGGAGATACCCCCTGGGTGGAAAGGTACAGACCCGATACTTTTTTCCCCGATATTTTTTGATACATCACACATACAATCTGGCTCCAACCCTTGGTTTTTTTCCACGCTTTTTTTTTCAAGGGCCAGAGGAAGGGAAGGGTGTGGGGGGGGGAGGGAAAGGGGGGGTGGGGGGGGGGGGAGAGGAAGGGGGGGTGGGGTTTAAATGTCCAAAAAGGCAAATGGGGTTGATTTTAAGAGGGAGGAGGGCAGGAAAGGGTTAGAGGAGGGGTGGCGCAAAAAAATCAGAAAAATTTTCAAACATGAAGGGAACCCCCCAAATTTTTGCAGGAAGCCCTTTACACCAAAAACCCCCTGCAGCCCCTTGCCTTGCCAAACCCCAGTTTTGGCCTGCCCACCCTTTTTAAAACCCCAAAAATTTGGGGTCTTTGGGTTGTTCTTTTAAAAACCATCTCTCTCTATCGCTGTATAGCGTAGCTGTGGCTTAGCTGTTGGCTAGGGGGGGCCATCGCTTCATTCCCCTAGGCATTTCAAAAGCACAAAATAAAAATTTGGAACAAATTGGGCAAAAGTTTTTAATTATTTATTTTCTACGTGGA
The DNA here is from genome assembly GCA_030674155.1 of Stramonita haemastoma. Lineage (NCBI taxonomy): Eukaryota > Metazoa > Mollusca > Gastropoda > Neogastropoda > Muricidae > Stramonita > Stramonita haemastoma. The sequence goes on from CM060342.1 coordinate 38,135,310, forward strand.
TGTCGGGGGGCTTTTTTTGGTTGGTTGTTTTTTTTTTTTGTTGTTTTTCTTAAAAAGGACGGGGTATGACAGGAAGGAAAAACCGGAATTTACCTCAGCCAGTGTATGTGTGGGTGAGCTGTAGTATAGACAAATTAACCTTAAAAACTGGGATTGACAGTTCAACCTTGAAGTCTGGAGATTGCCCGTTCAACCTGGGGGCTGGAGGAGTTTAAAAAGAAGTGTGGGTTTAGATAGTGTAACCCTTTTAAGTGTGACATACATAGAAAAATAAACCCTTAAGTCTGGAGATAGACCCCAACCCCTTAATCTGGAGATAGCATTAAAAACCTTAATCTGGAGATGATAGATAGTGATAGATAGTGATAGTTTGATAGTTTGATAGATTTGTGGGGATAGATAGTGATGATAGATAATGGTTAGTAGATAGATAGTATTTGTTTGATAGATCAACATTAAGTTGGAGTTAAACAGTAACCTTAATTCTGTGATCTTGCAGAAAAGTGAGAGTGAAACCTTCCCTTTGGGTTTTGGGGTCTGTCCCACCCCAGGGGGGGTTTTTTTTTTTTTTTTTTTCAACTTTGCCGCTTGGTAACCCGGGGCATTGTGTGGATAAACAGCTGTGGTCCTAGAGGGCCATTTCGTGATACGGCAAACCCAGCTTTTCCCTTAAAGGGGTTTTGCGGCAGGGGAAAGAAGCAAAGGGCGGGGCTGAAGTGGGCAAGCCTAACTACCTACCCTGTGGGAACCCCTTGGAGATGCGGGGACAGCGTGGCCCCAAATTTCCCGGGGGACCTGGAGGCCCCCAGTTTATTTTCCCCCCTTGCCCCCTGAGATCGGTCCTGTTTCAGCTATAAAGGCTAGGAGCGTTTTCCCCCCCCACTTCTTTCCCGAAAGTGTCCAAGTGACCAAGGGGCCTCGCCACAACAAAAACTCCCCCTCAGCCCCCGGCCTTCCGCCCCCCCAAACCCAAGTTTCTGTTTCAGGGGGAACGTAATGACTACCCCCCTCGGGCCCCCCGGTCTGGCTGTGTCCTCCCCCCCAGGGCGGACATATGTCCCCGCGTCTGGGGCCCCTCCCCCCAACCTGTTCCGCAAGAAGCCCCTGCATAGGGTGCGGAAGCGCCATGCATGAAACGAGTGGGGCCCTTTGCGCCCGATGTCTTCAGGGGCCCCTCACGGCCTTTTAAAAAACTCGGCCTGGCCCAAAATTGTCCCCCATCCCCCTTGGGGGGGGTGTCTCAATGTTTTGGGAAAACAACCTTTTGGTTTCCAATTCTTGCCTTTTTCCCCCAAACCCCTGCAACGGCACGAAGCCTTCTTCCCCCGGGTGAGGGGAAACCGCTCCTGAAAAAGGAAAAGCCTGAGTCTGATCCCGACCCCGTGTCCCTTTCCCCGCGTGCGGGCTTGCCTAGGGGGGGGAAACAAATTTTTAAAGGGTTCCCCCGGGAAACCCTTTCTGCCCCCAGGTTTTCCCGTTTTCCAAAACTCCATGTTTTCCATGCCCCCTGGGTCAAGGTAAAAAGGGGGAGGTTTCAGCCACCCCATCCTGTCAGGACGATCTGGTTTTAAAAACGGCATCATTTCAAACTCTCGGGCATCCTAAAAACAGCTTTGCCCGCCTGCCTCACTGCGCAACTTGGAACTGCCTTAAAACCAAAATGAAAATAGGCGAGGAGAGGTTCTTTAAAAGCTCTTTGGCAACCTAAGCTCCATCAATCTCTGGAAGCAAGGCTCTGCACTCCCACAGTCACTCGCCCCCATGTGTCTGGACTGCGAAATTGCTCGCCTGCCAAACGGCCCGCAATTTTTTTATTTTTTTCCTGAGTGGCGACCTGTTTGGGAACCGCCCCCTCCAGCAACTGAAAAACTTTGCCAGAATCAGATCCGAACCATCCACCCAGCTCTCTTCGCGCTGTTTCCCTTTTAACAGGACTGAAGAGCATTGCCTGAGCGGCAATCCTTTTTCCTGCGACTGCGCAACCTGTGTGGTTCAAATCCTGGCTGGTGTCTAACGCCTCTGTCTTCAGCAAGTCGTGGACAAGTACGAGTGCAGAAAGGCCACAACCTGTCGGTGCAGCACTTTCTACATGGTCCTGGGCCCTTTGGGTGTGGAGTCAATCCCCCTTTACATCCTGCTGGACGTGGTCATCACCTTGCTTTTCGTCATCCTCGTCTTGTCTTCGGTCTCATCCGCTACCGTGGCCATCCGCCTGTGCTGTATGAAACCTTCGGAGCAGGAACGCCCCAGGGAACGGTATTTGGAGAAAACCCCGGTTTCGCGTACGACGTCTACGTGATCTACGACGTGTTTGATGACCTGTGGGTCCGCGAATACCTGGTGCCCGAACTGGAGGAAAAAAGCTGCACCTAGGTTGTGTCTCCAGGAGGCGAGACCTGGACTGCCAACCAAGCCTGAGCTGCACACCATCTCCGAGAGTGTGGAGAAGAGCCAGAAGGTTGTGTGTGTGTGTGGTGTTTGTGTGTGTGTTCGTGTGTGTGTGTGTGTGTGTGTGTTGTGGTGTGTGTGTGTGTGTGTGGTCGTTGTGTGTGTGTGTGTGTGTTCGTGTGTGTGTGTGTTCGTGTGTGTGTGTGTGTATGTGGTGAGTTGTCGTGTGTGTGGTGTTGTTGTGTGTTGTGTGTTGTGTGGTGTTGTGTGTGTGTGGTGTGTGTGTGTGTGTGTGTGTGTGTGTGTGTTCGTGTGTGTGTGTGTTGTTTGTGTGTGTGTGGTTTTTTGGTGTGTGTGTGTGTGTGTGTGTGTGTTCGATTCATTTTACGTCTTTTCACAAAATGTGATATTAGACACTGTGTGTGTGTGTTCGTGTGTGTGTGTGTGTGTGTGTGTGTGTGGGGTGTGTGTGTGTGTGTGTGTGTGTGTGTGTGTGTGGGGTGTGTGTGTGTGTGTATGTGTGTGTGTGTGTGTGTGTTGTGTTTTGTGTGGGGTGTGTGTGTGCGTGTATGTGTGTACATTCGAATTTGGCTGAAACTGTCAATTGTTATTGATTGCTTGCGCGCGTGTGTTGTTTAGGTCGAATGCAAGCGCTTTGATTTGGGGTTTTTTTTTTTTTTTTTATAAGATATAGCGCTATATTAATTCCATTAAAAGTTAAAGTCTGTCCCGAGCCTAAGGCTCATCAGGCCCGGTGCTTATCCCGGTTTCTGTGGCGTTAAGTGACTGGAGTCATAGACCCCCCCTGGATAGGACGCCAGGGTCTATCGCGAGGGTTAAACCCCCACACAAGGTTGGTACCCCTTTTACACCTGGGGGTGGGGTGAGAAAATAGCCGTAAAGTGCCTTTTCCAAGGGCACAACGCCATTAGCCGAAAGCTGGGATCGAACCCGCAACCTTTAGATTACGAGTCCAAACGCCCTAACCACTAGACTATTATTTTAAATTTCCATTGTTATTATTATTATTATTATTGTTGTCATGGTGTGGCGCTCTTCTCCTCCAACTTCGCCCAGAACCAGCTCTGTTACGTTCCAGCGCTCCATGTGCCTTCAGATTTGTTTTGTTTTTTATAAGATATAGCGTTATACTAATTCCATGTAGTAGTAGAAGTAGTAGGCATCCATCAGTCTCGGAAGACTCTGGAGTTGCGCTTAGTCTTTAGAGCGCAAAGCCGGGTAAGTATTATGGAGGGCAAGCTGTTACCCATGCCCGCAGACCCCCTCCTCTCCCGGTACTGGAATGATCCAATGGGAAAGGCAATGACCGATACGAATGGTTCCAGTACCGTTTGCTGGAGCCACCAGAACGCTGCCATATACCTACAGCCCCGAGCCGCTCTGGGACTCCAACTCCCTGATTTTTCCTCAGGGGATGGTGTCTAAACACGACACCTGTGTGCATGCTGGTTTGTTATAATTTTGTCATCCGCTCCTACCGGCACAACGATGGCCTACTCTTCCGAAAGGTGGGAACGGGTTTTTTAAGTGTGCGCAAGATGTTCTGCGTGCATTCGCACACGGGGCCTCGGTTTCGAGTCTCATCCGAATTCCATGTATTATTATTATTATTATTATTATTATTATTATTATTATTATTGTTATTATTATTATTATTATTATTATTATTTTATTATTATTATTATTATTATTATTA